>LHCL01000068.1:0-160517 GCA_001305275.1 Talaromyces verruculosus
GTGGGGGGGTGGGGGGAGAATATATAAAGCAATCCGACAAGCAGTTCAGTGTTTGGTTGATTCGATTACTTCTTTAGAATCACCCTTGCACATCCCAGTAAACATGACGATGACTTACAGCTGCGCTGTTCCGAAATACTCAATAATCGTATCATAAACTCCGGATTTTGCTAGATGGGCTCAGCCCGATCTTACATGTTGGCATGTTAGCTAAGTTTACTCCCGGATGCTGATATGCTATAATTTGATGGCACTCTGGACATCTTCATGATTCCTAAAAGTGTCTGGCTTGTGACTGGCTTGTGGCTCGTATTATGAACTCAGACTTGAATATTGGAATTGGATTGATTGATCCCGTACTATCTTTTCCTTAACTAACTTGTTTATTATTATATGTCATCTGCCTTACTGTAATTCTCAATCTTCTCTCCATTTCCTCGCAATTGTGCAAACCAAGGATCCCCACTCCTCATTTTTCACCAGTCATGCGGTCCCCAAGTACTGTTTCAATACGACCCCTGAGGTTCCTTACAGGAATATTTCACCATTTCCTTCACCAAATCAGAGCTCATCTCTGAATTAGATTCCAACAAGTCGAAGAAGGCTTCGTACTTGGATAGCTCTAGCAGTTTGGACGCCTAGTGAATCACCAAGTCCCGAAGTAGTGACTTGGTAGATAAATCACCGGTTGGCTCAACTCCAGTGGCGTTCGTGAAATTGCGGTAAGCTTCTTCAACTTTCCACAGCCCAGGACTATCATTTCGGTTTCTCTTTGAAATCGGGCCGGACGATGTCATGTCGGTTCCGGTAGATCGATTCACCGTCGCCAGCATAGGTGTCGCATAATCACCCTTGTACGCATACTCGATAAACAAACCGAAAGTTTTCACGTCGACATCCTCGAGTGTTGCTACCCCAGTTTGAGATTCACTCATAGATCCATTGCTAATTAAAGCATGTAGAGGAGCCGACAGCGATTTCACAGCAGCAACATGAATTGTCTGAGGCAACTTTTCCTCGCCGATGAGGCGTCCCTGCCCTTTGTACACACCGCCCGTCGCTACTACCGATTGAATGGCTCAGTGAGGCCTTCGGACTGGCTCAGAGGGGTTGGCAACGACTGCTCAGAGCCTGAAAGTTGGTCAAAATTGGTCATTTAGAGGAAGTAAAAGTCGTAACAAGGTTTCCGTAGCTGCGGAGGGATCATTACCGAGTGCGGGCCCTCGCGGATGAAAAGATCCTAACATGTTCACTATTGATGATGAATTTGGACATGAGCTGAGCTTCAGAAAACGTACTCTTTGTAGTCGACCATTTTTGCTGTCTGCCTTTGTGTGGAAAGGCAAAAGGTACCCCTCCAGCAAGGTGAAGATGAAAAGCGTCTTGGGAGGTATTCGTGGTCGGGCGGCAGCCGATGCGATGTGTTGAGGAGGTAGAAAAGGTATCTATTCCAGAGATAGATAGAGGATGCGAAGAATCGAGTGCTGTCTCAGCTCTCTGATGATGAGTGAGGTGGTATGTAAGAGGAAGAAAACAACACACGTCGAGCGTGAGGGAGACGAAAGAGGAAAGCGGGGCTGTCTTTGTCTACAGTGTTTGCTTTAGCTGCTACGGCTTCCTGCCTGAGGCCTATTCCCAGCCACTGCAAGATCTTAGGCAAAATGTATTCCTATACGACAAGAGTCGACCCACCTAGCTACATTACTTTTCGAGTACTAAGCAATATAACCGGATACGAGAGTAGGCGATGCGTTCTCAGGCAGTGTCTGTGAATTGCTATTTCAGGGGCAATTGCTTGAGGCCCTATTTTCCGGTCCATGTCCATACACACATAGACGACCGCCTAAATGATGCAGGTACTTTCCAACAAATAACATAAAGCTCTTTTCAACTTCTGACCATGCACCACCTAGGTGTTTATAGTTCTGACTACACCATAACAAGATCTGTTTTGGCCGAAGTACGTAGATTTTGGGGATGGAGATGTCATAAACAGGAGGGGAATACTTGTGTAGACACCATGACTGATGTCTGTTCCTTATTGTCTATGGCTATCTAAAGTGGCGATGAGCCTTAAGCATATACATAGATAGATCAAGCTATTTGTAGTGTTGTTTTATTTATATATACATGTTATGTTGTACGTGACATAGCACAAATTCCTCAGATCTATTATATATTAACATAAATGCATCAAATAGTCTGCCTGAGGACAGAAATACTGAATCTAGCTGTCTCAATGTTTCTGACCAAATATAGAATCGCTTTGCGTGGCAAAGAAGGCAAACTTGCGACGATAGAATGCGTCTTTTCGAGACTGTTCGATGTATTGAATCGAATACATGAGGTCAAAGGACAAACAGTCCATCAAACACAAGTAGGCAGTCGTTTGCCCTGGATTTCCCTGATATTATTGACTGGCCTTCCACCAATTCGTTTGCTGCATTCCTATTCGGGCGACCGCCGGTCAGGGAGCAGCACATTTCCTCACTAGCGATTATAGCACTCATCCTCTCTTCCTTGTCTCTTCCCCTTCGTTACCGTCGAGATCTTCATCCTCTTATTATCTGCCACACTCTTATCCAACTTTTTACACTGTCCCAACTATCTCCAACGAGTGCTAGGCCCTTGTCGCTCTTGTTGCACCAGTTCCTTCCCTCCTTTTTTTTTTCTTCGAGTTCATGCTGTGGACTATTCTTCATTTTTTTCAAAGAGTGCTTACTGTTGCCTCTTCTTACCCCCTTTACAGAGAGCATATCGTTGCCTCTTCTTTTCCTGCTTCAAGAGTGCTTTTTGTGGCCAATTCTCTTTTCTAAGCAAGTTTTCTCTGTCTCCTTGTCGGCCACCTCGGTAAGTTTCAGAGTGTTAAATTCACGATTCAAAATGCAGGGACTGACTCTAATAGCAGGAAAAATTGATACATCACGACAGACGCTATGGAACTGAGCAATTGGTTCGAAAATGCTCAAGGACGCGACTTTCCTGAAACAAAGAACGTAGTCAGGCAGCGCGAATGTGTAATCGGTTTCGAAGATTCCACTTTCGTGCGTGGATATTGCAAAGTGCACCCCGATAGCCAAAGTCCACAGATTACACTCTCTGTGTCCACAAAGAAGAACTCGCCAACAGCTGTCATAGGTCTTCAAAGTTGCACCTTTGAATACGAGATCGAAAGCGAACAAACTACGGCCGAGATGATCACGCGATTGAGAAACGAACAACTTCAGTGGTTTGAGTCGATAGACAAAGAGACGGTGTGCTTGCGTATCCTGTTCGAGGAGGTTGTGTATGTCGGTCAACTGAGCTTGCTGGATGACACAATCCTTGAGAATTGGGATAGGCTTGTCAACGGTCTTGAATATTCTACTTCCGTTACAATCATCACTCCTCGTTATGGGTACTGGTTGCACTTCAAGCTGATCCTCGACTGGCTCTCGATGCTTCAAGAAAAGATCCATGTAAACCTTCAGCCACGAGACACAGTTCCTCAGCCAGTACCGACAGCTTTCTGGTATTACTACGAGAAGCTCAAAGAAAATGAACAAGGAGAGACCCCAAATTCAAGGGCAATCATTCCTCCCTATCCTTGGTTGTACAGTGCTACCGGTTCGTACAATAGCCTAAAACCAAGCGAGCCATTCTTCATCGACCACCATGAGCGACACGTCAGAATGGGGAAAGCAATGGAAGTGGAGCGTCAGGTACAAGAAAAAATGGTCACTGATATCTTCAACTTTGATAACATTCATACGGCATATATTCGAGATAATGATCCGGAATTCTTTCAGTTCCACATTCGACTCAGCAACATCGACGACAAGCGTCCTACAATGCCAGAACTGGCCGAGTATACGTCGACCAAGTTGAAAATGGGTGAAAAATTTGAAACTGTTGTTGATGGTCTCATTATTGGCGTGCCGACGGATGATGATCTTGTCATTCATGTTTTTAAGCGGAAGATGCAAGGCTACGTCGCTGGTCCTGTATTCCAGATCAAAATTGGAATCATGCCAAATCTATCTCCCATTGACAATCAGATCAAGGCTATTCAGCAGTCCTCAATGCCAAATTTGGTATTTGGAGATAAGCCGCAAAACAATGGGAAAGGTTTCTCGCTTCTGAAGACAGTCCTCGCTCACGGTTTTGAAGTAGACCCTAAACATCCGGACTACTTCGCTCTAGACGTCGCCACTATGTCTGGTCTGGGGCAGGATACCATTCAAGAGCGTCTCAATTACTTGGAGCGCAAATTCACTCTTGATGACGCTCAACGGCAAGCCTGTCGGAATTCTGTGAGGAACATAGTCGCTGGCATCAACCTTGTTCAAGGTCCCCCAGGAACAGGCAAGACACATGTAGCCGTGGCAATCATCGTGACAGTCGCTTGCCTGGGACTAAAGGTTTTGCTTACTGCCAGCTCCAATAAAGCAGTTGACAACGTTGCCTGTGCCGTACTTCGTTGTCTCGAAAGTGACCCCATCTTAGAAGCGTGGTGTGGAGTCGTAACTCGTGCTCGAACACCAGGTCAGCAAATGTCAATTGTGCGGGCCAATACCGCAGACCCGTCTGTTAAAAAGTATGTACCGACAGCAAAGACGGATTCTGAGCAGATACTGATGCGCCATGAACTACCATATTACGTTATGTCGTACGCCAACGCAAACTCTGCTGTGAAGTCCTGCGGCCGTTTCCTTGACCTACAAAAACAAGACGATGACCAGTGCTTAAGATCGCGCGATACTCAGAAGACTTTTCGGGGAGCTTACCAGTCAATCTGCAATGAGTACGTGAAAACCGAAGTGCGAGTTCTGGCGACAACCCTGAGCAATTCTGCAAGTGAGTCTCTCCAGGGATTTCAGCCTGATTTTGTGGTCTGCGATAACTCAGGTCAGTGTATGGAAGGGGATCACATGATTGCTATGACGAATGAGACGGTGAAAGCAGTTGTCCTTATTGGAGACCAGAAGCAATTGCCCCCGACATTGATTAGCGAGAACGCAGAGAGCCCCGAGGTCAACTACATTAGGCGGTCATTGATGCAAAGGCTTCATGAAGCAGGATATCCCTGCACAATGCTGAACATGAACTACCGCTGTCATCCCCATATCCTCGACTTCTTCAACCGGATGGCATATAAGAGTCTGCTCAAAGCGGCAGATGCAAATTCCCTTCCGAGCAGAGCCGGAAATGTTTGGGAGAGTTTTGTCAATGAGTATTTTCGTCAACCTAATCTCGTTGGCAAACATCGAGTAATGATCGATTGCGACGGCATTGCAGAAAGCCCAGCTGGGTCCACCTCCTTCGTCAACTATGGACAAATTGACGTTGCCTTAACTCTCTTGCAGAAACTTTACGCTCACGTTACTGCAGAGGGAGAGACAATCAGGCCGTCGGATATTATGCTCATTAGTCCCTACAAGGAACACAGGAGCTCTGTGCAGAAAATAGCCGCAGAGCGAAATGTCGACTACAACGAGAATCTTACTATCGACGCTTCTCAAGGCCAGGAGTCTAACATAGTCATTTATATGTTGGTCAAGCCCACCAAGCAGGCAAACATAGTTGGATTCGTCGCCGGGTTGGCTAGGTTGAACGTTTCCCTCAGCCGAGCCAAGAAAGTGCTCGTTATAGTCGGGAATCTGAGCATATGGAACGCGGCCAAGCGCAAGGAACTCAAGAGAACAACTAGCCTCGCGTGGCTTATGGAGCTATTCAACGATGCAGAGGCAAAGAAAGATGTCGTGAAATGGTCTGAACAGCCGTACACATCAGCCACATCTCTCGCACCTCCCGCACCGGCCGTAACGTCACGGATGAACCCCGTTGTTCGTTCATTGGAACAACTCGAAATCCAGTCGGCATCCAAGCCGAAAGACTCCTCTCGCCCAACAAGACGTAGGAGATCTTCAGATGCTTCTGATACGGAATTGGTCACAGGAGGTTCGAGCAAAGTACCAAAACGTCAGCGACTTGAAAGCTCAGTTTCCTTGACCCCTGATGACTTCATCACAAGAGTTAGAGAGTCCCTACAGCCATCTGAGAAGTTTGAGGAAAATCTCAATATGGTAGATTGGTTCAATTGGGGTCGAGAGAAGGGTTTCATCTGAGAAGTTTGAGGAAAATCTCAATATGGTAGATTGGTTCAATTGGGGTCGAGAGAAGGGTTACCTGTCTGAGAACACCGAGAGGGAAGCAGCAGAGCTTAAACGTGAGATACTTGCACAGATGCGCAGACATGCAATGAACATACTACAATGCGTAGAGTCAATGGAAAGCGGGGGGGATTTGGAGATGGAAGACTGCAGTTGAATGTATTAATTATTGGTTTTGTTACATAGACATAAATAGAAGTCAGGGGAGATTTGCCGTGTTGATTGCGTATTCCTATGTAGACCTTTTCATCTTTCATCTTCCTATCCTTCTCCCTACACACTCACACTCATTTATAATTTCCAATATCCGGTTGTCCAACAACCACACCATCAATCTTCTATCACTACAAATATCCCATCTAAAGTATGGATTAGTACCATTCTACCGCTACATCATAACTTCCCCATTGCTTCATATGACATCTGTTTCTGAATACATCTTGCTAACCTGCATCGCAGAAAAACCATCAGAAAAAAAAAATGGGGTCGTTCTTCTCCGTCCCAGAAAAACAACAACCTTCGCGTCGCGAGAAGCGTCAAAGATCACCAGAAGTCGACGACGACGACACTGCCAACAATGCGCCCAAAAAACAACGCGCCGAAGAACCGCGCTCTTCCAACTACGACGACCTCATCTGCGATCTTGCATGCGCACATGAAAGAATGCGGAAGCAGTATACCATAAAGGAGAAGGAGTATTACTGGCTGCGCGCGCGTACAGCCCACCTTGAGGAGACTGACGAGGAACGCGAAGCGCTAATGAACAAGTTTGAGGAGTTAGACGAGCTTTTGGATAGGATGTTTGTTGCTATAGAGTGCTTGAAGGTTTTGTTGAAGAAAGAGAAAAGCCCCCCATGCTGAGAAACGCTGGCTGAGTCATTGGGAGATGGGGAGTGAACGTATCTCACATCAGTCCCAAAATCGAGTTGGAACCAGAAAGGAGTTGGTGGTACCCTTATGTCCGTATACCATCTTTGGATGTAGAGCTCAAAAAGCGCATAACAAAACTTTTTTGAGTTATTTTAAAACAAACTCAACACTACATTATCACTAAATTACTGAAACAATTACCTTAGTCCTCTCCATATCCCTGTAGGAACACACAACCAAAAATACTACTTGTGAAATCTGAGCTGGAGAGTTGTGTCTAAGTCAAGAAATAGTAGAGACGAAACCCCTGGGCAGATATTATACTTGTAGGTAGTAAACACTTACCTAGAGTTGTCAATCATCCCATATTATCAATCTCTTCTTTGACTCACTTACTCACTTACTCACTGACTTACTCACTTACTCACTGACTTACTCACTTACTCACTGACTTACTCACTTACTCACTTACTCACTTACTTGTATATATCTAGGTATATTCTCTCTCTCTCGAACTCTGTCAAATGTTCCTATCTACTAACTTCTCTCTTGATATTTACTCATATCGATATTCTATCTAACGCAAGTACAGTATCCTATTAGAGTCTATACTGAGCTCTCACTACTTCCAAGGCTATCTTGCTAACAAAGATCTTAGAAAATCTATCCCAAAACATGGAACAAAACGAGTCCGTACCACCAGCAGCCCCTGAGACAACAACCCATGGCTCAGCAGCCCTCAAATTCACAGATGAAGAGATCTTTGGCACCAGCAACGATATTCTCAGGGGTGCGCAGCATGCCATAGGCGTCATGGCAAAAGTCCAAGAGGAGTTGGACGAAGCGCATCAGGACTACATTCGACTGTTGGCGCGTTCAGGAGGGATCGGGAGCAAGCTGAGCCCAGAGGAAAGGAAGGAGATAAGGAATTTGAATCGTGAGATTAAGGAGCGTATGAAAGAGATAATGGAAATTGCGAAGCGTGTTGAAGAGCTCCTCGATACACCGTAACGCGCGGATAGAAAATGATGACTTGCAGCACTCAAGCTCGAATTGCCCAAATCTCATCTCTTCTTCTTTGCCATTCTTATTCTCTCCCCCCTTCCCCCCCAAACAATAGTTTTTCTTTTCGATTCAATATCGAAGGAATCGCAAACGACCGAGGGTTTTTATCCGAAGGGCACTGTATAGGGCCCCACGGTTTCCCTATTTTTGTATTTAGATAGCCCCCTTGACGTCCTAAGATGGACATACTAGGCAATGGATTATTATTATTATTATTTTCGATTCAATATGATGACGGAATGAATGACGAAATTACTCTTGATTTGCCCAAATTCTCACGAGATTAAACTAACTAAATGGCCAAAAATCAATACAACAACAATTGAACGGCTACAAGTACCTCTCAAAAGCCTTCGCTGCATCAATAACACTCTGTAGAGGACTAATCCACCCCTTTCCAGTGACTCGCACAGCCTTGGTATTATCAACCCTGGCTAATGGACTATCTTCTGGAACGCTGTAGTCAGGCAAATAGCCCACTCCAGGAGTACCTTCTTTGATGATATCCCTTCTGTTCGGATATGCCTCCCGCAGAATATCAGCAACAGCCTGCTCGCTTCTGAACCCAGACGCCGCAATGAATCTCTGATTGTCCGCTTTCTCTTTCTCTTGAACAGCAAAAAGAATCAAACGAGCGACGTCTCGAACATCAACGGCACCATTTGAGCCACCAAAAGGAGGCGGAATTTCTTGTCCGGAAAAGATAGTCCAAACGACCTTGGCAGTCACGTTCAGATCCTCAGGATTTTCTGGGAACAATACCGGCGGTCCCCATACATAGACGGGATTGACTGCTGTCATGGTAAAAGTCGGTTTTTTGTCCCTTTGAAAGTCCCACATTGCTCGTTCGGCGGCTGTCTTGCTAGCCTTGTATATCATCATAGATGGAGTCTGCTTGCCTAGGCGGGCGACTTCGTTTTGAGATACGTTATCCCAGTCAGCCTCCGTGAATTTGTACGCTGCATTATCGTCTGGCTTTTTGCCGATGACAGCCGCGACAGATGAAAGTAGGACAAATGATTTCACTGTCGACGTCCCAGAGCCGGAACTCAAATGTGCGGAATCAAGTACGGATCTCACGCCCTGTACAGCGGTGTTGATGACGGGTTCTGGGTCCGAGAAATTCAGAGACATGGGCGATGCAGTATGCGCTATGGCATGACATTCGCGGACGGCTTCATCAAAAGCTCCCGGGAGCGTAATGTCGGGTACTTGCACGATGGTGAATCGACCAGCAGAGGCATAGGACTTGAAGGGTTCAGCTTCAAGCATGGAGCGACTGGATTTAGCGGATCTCGTCGTTCCGCGGACATTGTAGCCGGCATCTAGGAATGCTTTGGCCGTCCAGGATGCGATGAAGCCGTTGACGGCTGTCACAAGAACTAGTGGGCGTTCATTTGCTGACGCCATTGTCAATGATTTCTCTGGGTTTTCTTGACTTTTTGTATGTGGTATTTGTAGGCGGAGACATCATGGCGTTCAACGTATTCTCTTCTATTTATAATTCAGGTTTATTAATCTAGGTGGCGTGCAAATATATTCTCGAAATTACTCATCGCCTTCGAGCAGCTTATGTGAGCGTAGTCGTGCTTGAGTCGAATTTTGCTCAGTAATCACGATACTCAGTAATCATATTGTACCGCGGATTTCGGTCGTAGGACTGGCTATACCAATCACTTCATTTTGAGCTGGCTGATGCTCGGCTGAAGGGCATGGCAATGCCGGTTACCTAGGCATATTCTTAGAATTCTCATGTCAAAAATATACCCCTCACGATCCTATTGAGAGATCGTAGAACTTTGAGTTTGTCCCGCACTATGGAACGAGAAGTGTGTCGTATAAATCATCAATTCCGTCTCAGACACCATCCAATTGATGACTTTTCAGTAATTTGTCGCATGTCACGGTCCAAATCGAGTAGATGAGACATAATCATGCTGCGAAATTCTGAGAACTTCTTCGAGAGGATGGCCAAGAAGATCGTAGGGCTTCTGTCACTCGTTGCGTGGGAATTACCGCCCGATTAGTCACGTCGAGATAAGTAAGTCTTGTCGCCCCTCTGATTCCATCTGATCTTGTCGGAATTGTCAAATCTTCATTTCAGTTCGTGTCATTTTGTGTAATCTCCATTTCGTTCAGCAGGTTGTTGTTGTCACTAGGCAGCCCCCTCCGATAAGATAACAACAAAGCAATCGCGGGGTCTGCCGTCATTCCGCCTCGTCCACTCAATTACCTATTACCTATCTACTTAACTCCATCAACATCCAAGCCCTACAGCGGTCAATCGATCAACATCAGTCAACATGGACCGCAGCAAAAAGCCCACCTCAATCGGCATCGGAGGCTCCATCCCTCAGCCCACAGTCAACATCAACGACAATGGCACCGTCGACGCAAAGCTGCCCTCCGGCGAATCCGTGACCGTCCACTTGTTCGGAGCAACCGTGATTTCGTGGAAGCTTGCGAATGGCGCCGAACAGCTGTTTGTGAGCTCCAAGGCGATTTTGGATGGATCAAAGGCTATTCGCGGTGGTATTCCGGTTGTGTTTCCTGTAAGTTTTGTCTTTGTCGTCTCGATTCGTCAGCCTATTTACTGATGATGACATTTTGAAGGTATTCGGTCCCCCGCCTCCAAACCATGCTACCTCCAGCCTCCCTCAACACGGTTTCGCGCGGTCGTCGAACTGGGAGTTCCTGGGTAAATCATCTTCGGAATCTTTGGGCAACAAAGCAGATACAACAGTCAAGCTGGACTTCGGGCTGTCCTCGAGTATGATTACCGAAGAGTTCCGCAAGGCCTGGCCATACAAGTTTGGACTTGTGTATAGCGTTACACTTAGCCCGGATAGTTTGGAGACTTCCTTGCAGGTGCAGAATAAGGGATCAGAGTCGTTTGATTTCCATGTGCTGTTGCATAATTATTTCAAGGTTCCAGTAAGTTGCACTTCTCGACTTCATGGTAAATTGGCATTGACTCGTAGGGTCTTAGGACGTCTCCAAAATCGCCGTCACAAGCCTCCAAGACAAAGTATACATCGACAAAGTCGACAATAAAAAAGAAAAGACCGAAACCAACAAGGAAATCTCCATCATCGGCAAAACTGATCGTGTCTACCTTGACGTCGATCCCACGGCTCCCGTAGCCATCATCGAAAATGGACAGCCTCTATTCACAATCACTCGCAAGGAACTCAACACCGTGACGGTCTGGAATCCATGGGCAGAGAACGCCAAGAAGATGAGTGACTTTGGCGACGAGGAGTATAAAGGAATGGTTTGTGTTGAGCCGGGAGCTGTGAAGAACTGGTCTGTTCTGGAGGGAGGGGATGCTTGGGAGGGTACTCAGACTATTCGGCCTAGATTGTGATTGATCTAGTATTAAGAGGTTAGAATCAGAAGGAGCTTAAATATGACAATCTGCTCTTTGAGTCGATACTTCGTTTGATGGATATGTATATATCCTCACCCGCTTGGTACTGAGCACAACCACCATGCCGTATGTACGTATCTCTTCAGTAAAAATAGTACCTAAATACAACCTATTCCGCCCATACAATGCAGTAATCCAATCAATAAAAATATTATCCTCATCATTTAGTCCTGAGAAGTTGTCCCGTCCTGGATGTTATCTGTGTTGCCTTCGGACAGCAAATCATGTCTAGCTGTCGTGGTCCAAGGGTATGATACGATCCTCCCATTGCTTACGCTATCTTTTGAGCATATTTGGACAGATCGTGACCCGGGTTCGAGTCCCGGCGACAGCACTGTGTTGAATCTTTTTTTTATTCTGAAGTCATTTACATTTGTTTTTGTGCTTTGATTAGTAGCGAGACGGTGAGCAGTTGTTTGTGGTGTTGAAGTTGAGTGTTGTTGATTGTTTGTGTGGAAAGCTCCGTCCTGCAGATACCCGAACGACGCCATGCTAAAAGTGAGAATTACGTGCTAGCATACGACTATGACAACTGCTGCTACCCACTTTCTTTTTCTTCTTCTTTCCACTTCTCGAATACAAATATCTTTGCGGAGATAGGAACCTGTCTGGTTGTATGTGAATGACTTCGAACGCTGGCCAAGAATCCGAACAGCAACGACCGCAATATGTAGTAGAAGAGGAAGGTTTGCCGACTCCGCCGCTGTTGGAGGTCGAGAACGAGGAATACGATCAGGTCGTTCCTGATAACCTCGACAATGAGACTGACAACAATGCGCTGGGACAAAACGGCAATGGGCTAATACTAGACGGCGACAACGACAACAACAACGGCACTGGAACCGGACCTGACCCAGAACCAGAAGAAAAAGAGAAACCAATATCATGGAGCCAACTCCCCAAAAAGACTCAATTACTCATTCTCGTGCTGGCCCGATTGTCAGAACCCTTAACCCAGACCTCCCTTCAGGCTTACCTCTTCTATCAACTCAAGTCCTTCGACCCTTCACTTTCGGACTCGGCCATCTCGCGACAAGCCGGTATCTTTCAAGGAAGTTTCACAGCTGCACAATTCCTGACTTCTGTATGGTGGGGACGAGCAGCCGATTCGCACTGGGTTGGCAGGAAGCGAGTTCTGTTGGTAGGATTGTTCGGCACGCTGATATCATGCGTCGGATTCGGGTTTTCGAGGTCTTTTACGACGGCGATCATATTTCGGATTTTGGGTGGGTTGATGAATAGTAATGTTGGGGTTATGAGGACTATGATTTCGGAGATTATTGTTGAGAAGAAGTACACCTCATCCCTGAGATTAGAACATAGATCAGAGAGCTAACGATGGTAGATATCAATCACGCGCGTTCCTGTTGTTGCCAATGTGTTTCAATGTTGGTGTGATTATAGGACCTAGTCTGGGTGGTTTTCTGGCTGAGCCCGTCACCAGCTTCCCCGGCATCTTTGGACCGGGCTCCTTTCTTGGTGGTAAAGATGGGGTATGGTGGATGCAACATTGGCCTTATGCATTTCCGAACCTCGTCAGTGCGGTTTTCATTCTCTCAGCATGGGCTGGTATTTTCTTTGGTTTAGAGGAGGTCCGTGACTTATCATTCTCGCTATTATATACCTTGTCACTAACTAGAATAGACTCACGAATCACTCAGATACCAACCTGACTGGGGCCGTACAATGGGTAGCGCAATAGCCAGAAGGTTCAGACGCAACCAAGGATACAGATATCGTCGACTAGACGACGATGAGAGATCTGTCTTCCTGGAGGACGATGGCGACGTGGTTCCGGCCAGCGCAACAACAACCAGTCACCCGGAAACTCTTCTCCTAAAACCGAACAAGTCTCCTTGGAAACAACTCCTCACGAGAAATGTCATCCTAACGCTCCTGACTCACTCCCTCCTTGCAATGCACACCAGCGCCTTCAACGCTATGACATTTGTCTTCTTACCAACTCCCCGTGCCCCCGAAGACAGTCGCAGAGGCTTCTTCCACTTCAACGGCGGTCTCGGCCTCACAACTCAACAAGTCGGTATCGCAACCTCAGTCATTGGCCTCATCGGCCTGCCGTTACAACTCTTCATCTACCCACGCGTCCAATTCCGGCTCGGCACTTTGAAGTCTTTACGCAGTTTCTTACCTTTATCTCCATTGGCATATATACTCATGCCATTTTTGGTCCTGATTCCGCGCGGCGCTCAATTCCTTATATGGCCGTCATTCAGTTTTGTGGTTGCGTTGCAAGTTCTGTCGAGGACGTTTGTGCTTCCCGCTGCGATTATACTGGTTAATAACTCTGTCTCTGATCCTTCTGTTCTTGGGACTGTTCATGGTGTGGCCCAGAGTATATCGAGCGGTGCTCGGACATTGGGACCGTTCCTTGGTGGTCTAGGGTTGAGTCTGGGATTGTCGCATAATATCATTGGTGCTGTATGGTGGGCTTTGGCAGTGGAAGCATTATTGGGTTGGCTTGTGAGCTGGTCGATATTTGAGGGTGAGGGGATTCAGAGGAAGAAGGTTGTTCAAGAGGAGGAAGCATTATTGAACTCAGAAAGTGAGGAGGAACGACAATAGACCGTTTATGCATTACGATATATACCAGAATTATATTTGTACATATCATGCCGGTTACACTTTGTCATTATAAGCAAGAATGTCTCTAGAATTGATGTTCATTCTCTGTTTCTACAGATCTTATCGTATATATCATATCATTTCCGCCTCGGTTGACTCGAGGTATCATGATCGCCGTCACATTCGTTGTTCGTTCATTCATTGTACCTAATATGTTCTTGAGCGCTGTGATGCGGCCTCAAATTTGGCACGTGGCGTTTCCATCTGTCAAAGCAGATATCCGTCGTATGATGTCTCGTCTTCGGTGTCGTGGATTGTTCCTCCGAATCATCTCAACCGGTCGAGTACGCTCCTCATGTATCGTATCTTTATTAATTTTCAAGCCGCAGTCGAAGGCGTAAGGAAAGCCCGAATAGCCTCTTTGGCATCGCCGTCATGCGACCTAAGTAACTCGGTAGCTTTATTCTTCGTAAGATCAAGTTCCTCAACCTATCACGTCACAACCTCATCAGCATCCATCGCATCTCTCAAACTCAGGGGAAATTACAAGCAACGTAACATCCTCCGCCACAATCTTAACCGCCTTCTTCTTCACAGCCGTCTCTGCCGCGCCCGCAGCAGCCTTGGTAGCTCCCCCAGCCTTGCCAGCCGCACCACCAGAAGCAATCTCTAACCGACTCATAGCTTTCCCCAACGCTTCCTGCGCAGCTGCAGATGAGAACTTGTCACTTCCATCTTGTGAGATCTCGTTGTCGTTCAGCGAGTTGAGGGCGGCGGCGGCTTTGCGGTCTTCGGCGTTAGCTGGGAGGCGGGTTTCTTGGCCTTCAGCAGCGGAGGGGATATTGTCTGCCATTGTATCTAGATGTGATCTTTGGTTTGGTGTTAAGTCTTGTTGTTGTACGAGGTGAAGCGGAGGTGATTGTCAGCGGGGATGGGCTAGGCCAGATTCAGAGCTAAGCTTCTTAGTGTCGCCCCGCACCGCCTGACGCGGATATCGTCGGCTATTTATTTCATACTTCGCATTTCTTTCTTTGCATCATCTTTCCAACAACATTCCCCTCTGCAGATACCTTTTGTGCTTCCACGACTTGGAATCTACAATTTATTGCTTTACGAGTGATTTGGTCTTTTATACTTCCTGCGGTATCCCGATTGTACGAAATCTACGCTCCAAGCCCTGTCCAGGCGCGGATACTACATTTTCCCGCGGTGACTCACCGATTTTCCAACAATCCTCTCACAGTATAATTTCGCCAATAGCTTTTGGAGCTCATATGTGATTAATTGAGACTGATACAAAGACAACATAACAATGGCGGAATGGAGTCCAACGTGTATGTCCCCAACCAAGATTCCTTGGACAGTCGATTCGATCATGACACTAACAAGTCTCGTGTTCTACAGCCTGGACCTCGAAACCAATCAAACAAGATGTCACATACGAAGACCCTGAAGCTGTTAAAGCAGCATTGGCCAAACTTCAGAAATTGCCGCCATTGGTGACCCCGCACGAGGTATGACATGACCGTCGGAGAACACGATAGGAATTCGTGATATTGTACTTACAGCTCACACAAAACAGATTATCCATTTGAAAATCAGTCTACGGAATGCGGCTCTCGGGAAAGCTTTTGTTCTTCAGGGTGGTACGTTGACTCGATGTGTGGCGTAATTATAGTGATGGATACTGATGGATACTGATGGACTTTGCGCAGGTGATTGTGCGGAGCTTTTTGATTACTGTAATCAAGACACAATTGAGGCAAAGGTTAAGCTTCTTTTGCAGATGAGTCTGGTTTTGGTTTGGGGTACGAATACCAGCGCTTTATGCTATGCTTTGCGACGATGTCACTGACTACTGCGTAGGAGCCAACAAACCCGTTGTTCGTATTGCACGAATAGCTGGTCAATTCGCCAAGTAAGCCACAGCTTCCACCACCTTTATATATGTACACAACTAATGACATAAGACCCCGCTCGAGTCCTAATGAAACTATCAACGGCGTCACAATGCCCTCCTTCCGCGGTGACAACATCAACGGCTTCGACGCAACTCCGGAATCACGAAAACCAGATCCATCACGTTTGGTGTCAGCGTACTTTCACTCCGCCGCGACTCTCAACTATCTCCGCGCCGCATTAGCATCTGGTATTGCCGATCTTCACTCTCCTCTAGACTGGGGCTTGGGACATGTCATTGCCCCATCGATTAAACAAAAATACGAGAAAATCATCAACGCCGTGACAGACGCGCTGCGGTTCATGCATACAGTCGGTGTTGATCAAGATCGTCGTGTTGCTACAGCTGATATATACACAAGTCACGAAGGATTATCTCTCGAATACGAACAAAGTTTCACCCGTCTCCTGCGGCATCCCCCAGAAGCCTTCCCCTCACCCACCGAATATCAAGAAAAACAACTCCGCCGAGGCTCATCCGCTGCAATATCAAAGGGCTATTATGACACCTCCGCACACTTTCTCTGGATAGGAGACCGGACACGACAAGTCACAGGCGCGCATGTCGAATTTTTCCGCGGCCTCAGTAACCCCATTGGCATTAAGATCGGTCCCAGCATGACAACCGACGAACTCGTCGAGCTGCTCAACACCGTAAACCCGACAAAGGAAATCGGCAAGGTGACACTCATATCTCGATATGGAGCAGATAAGATTGCGAAATATTTACCGGCGCATATCGCCGCTGTACAGGCCTCGGGCCATTTACCAGTCTGGCAATGTGACCCAATGCACGGAAATACGCAATCTACGCCTTCGGGTGTGAAAACGAGACACTTCACAAATATCCTGTCTGAACTCAAGCAGGCATTAGAAATCCACAGGGCTGCGGGTAGCTATTTGGGAGGAATGCATCTTGAGTTGACGGGCGAGGCAGTGACGGAATGCGTGGGAGGTGCGGGTGGTTTGACGGAAGAAGGCCTTTCAGAACGTTACGAGACATTCTGTGACCCGAGACTTAATGAGAAGCAGGCATTGGAATTGGCGTTTTTGGTTGCGGGTTTCTATAGGGAAGATATGGAGAGGGGCGAGGAGATTCTGTAAGTTCGTGTGGTGGGCAGTATAGTGTTGGTTTGGGTATTGAGGAACGGAAAAAGTTTTGTGATATGATTTTTACGTTACTATACGTTGACAGATGATGCATCAAGGTATAGAAGCAATGAGAAAACTACTATCTCTATGTTACGAGAATTGCTCTTAACATTCCGATCGTGAAGAATGCTACGCACATCCCATCCGGGCCTTACTACATGCATCATGAAGCTTTTCCTGAGCCCTGAAATATATCACAAAGATTCTACCTAACAACCTTAGAACTTGATACTTCAACATCAAGCGTTGGAGCAGACCGGAGGCGGCATGGACCGCCTGAACGGCGCGAGATTGGCATATCCACGAGTATTGACAAGTCAATTTCCTAGACCCGATTGATATCTATGTCTACCTAGGTATGGTGCTTAGCTACAAAGGCCAGCAATGCCGCGTTGACCTCTGCTGGACTTGATGTGTTCAGGTAATGTGCACCACCCGGTACAATCGTCAACTCTGTCTCCTTTGCAGAGGTAAAGCGTGTAATATGATCCGCTGGAAGCTTGGTGCCGAAGATATAATCATCGGTGCCCTGTTTTTTTTTCCCCCCCTCATGTTAGTAAATGTATTTCATCCCCTTCGTTTCCGAATAAGCTTACCTGCAACCAATGAACCGGACAAGTAACGTCCTTGACACGGAGAAGAAGTCCATCCCGCTCCAGGAGACAGATGAGAGCCATCCTGACCTTCTTCCGTCCCTCATCCCCTTTATACGTATCTTTGAAAATCTTGGTCCAGAACTCGACTGTCTCCGGAGTGATATTTGGTCCGAAGCCACCGGCACCAGCGAAAGCGCCACACCAGGCATCGTCAATAACGAAATCGGGTGTATCCTTGAGAGCTGAGAAGCCTTCATAGA
This sequence comes from Talaromyces verruculosus, assembly GCA_001305275.1. NCBI lineage: Eukaryota > Fungi > Ascomycota > Eurotiomycetes > Eurotiales > Trichocomaceae > Talaromyces > Talaromyces verruculosus. Next base: position 18,068 of record LHCL01000068.1, read on the forward strand.
ATGGCATCAACAACTGAGCGGGATTCCAAGAGCCCAGCTCGCGAGATTCGGGTGATTCCGAGTCGAGAGACGTTCCGAGGAGCACGAGACCAAGGATCTGGCAGGGAAGTTCAGTACCTAAACATCTATTTCATATAGAAAGTATTGGGGACATATACCTTCTCCGGAGCCAAAAGCGCCATTCGCGTAACAATCCATCCCCCTTGACTAACTCCCAGCGCAAACACTTTCTCAATCCCAAGTTTGTCAATAACTTGCAATGCGGTCTGCGCCGAATCCCAGTATGTGAAATGCTCAGAGGCACAGATTGTTCCGCCGTGTCCCAGAGGTTCGATCGCGAGCAGATTCATGGCATTTGTGAGTTTGGGGTCGTTGAATTGGCCATTAAAGAGATGTACGTTCATGCTCATTGCTGTGATTAAGACGCATGTTGGCTTGCTGGGGTCTTGGGTGCCGTTCGCGAAGGCGTAGTTGGCTGTTATTCCACCGAGATGGGGGATCTGGGTTGTCTGGATTGTGATTGACATTGTGAGTTAGGGTTAAGTGGTATCAGATTTGAATTATTTTCGCTGTTCTCGTTGGCGTAGCGACGTCCTATATCGCGAAGTATAAGATCACGTAGCAAAGGTATAACACGGAATAAGTCTACCGACTTGCTCAATACGGTGCGAATCTCGATTATATCTACTCCGTTCTGTTTATTCCCCGCATCCCCAGAATCCCCAGATATACGGGTGATGTGACTCGGATCTACCCCGACTCCGTCGGAACGGAGTACACAAGATTGATATTCACACAAGTTTGTTATTGTTTAAGGTTCTGTGCTTGCATCTGCTTGAAATTACTTGGCAATGTAACATTGAATCACCTAGGCACAGAGTCGAAATGATGAGTCGGATTTATGTGTGCGATCACAGGAACTATCTCTCACCTTATATGTCCCTATACATACTGGCTTGTAGATACGATTACAACACTAGGGGGTAGCATGATACATTGTAGACAGAACCTTCGGAGAGTGGTTGATGCTGACTGCTTTCTAGGGCTGACGGGTCTCTGTAAGCCAATGTCTGAAGACATCAGAATTTCGCCATGTCGACACTACCTAGATAACAATGAAAATTTGCTTCTAAGTCTTATTTGAGTGACAATGTACGTTGCAGATATGATTTGCGAGAAAGTGTGAATGCATCTGCTTTGGAATCATGGGATGACGAATGTCCCATTACAAACGTGACCAAAGCACCGAGCCGAGTAGTAAAGGCTCCCCGAGTTGCAGAACCACCCGTTAGCTTCCAGTCTAAGGTTCACTCCATCCTTCGAGTGAATGGCGACTCACTCGTTGGACACTCCGACATCGTCATCGCGCGTGTGCTTGGTATCCATGCGAAGGGTGAATACATTACTTCAGACGGAGTAAGTTTGATACAGCCCTAGTATTTCCCAATTAATAGTTATCATATAGAAAACTGAGTAGCTGTCGCAACCTTGGAAGTTAGTAAAATACAGTAACACAGGTGTACCCTGTAAATTATTTGTAACAAGTTATCGGGAATTGTCCCAGGCTTGATCCGACTCTACACCAAAACTCAAGAAAGCAACATCTGAGAATACACCTGATATACTATCGTTTAGCGAGCCTGAGATTGTAACAAATTCCTCTAGCCCGCGCAGTAACTATTCTCATATTCAAATACACCAATTCTTACTAGTTAGGCAAAAATGGCAATAACTATATGTCTGACATGTTACACTGTAATAACACCTCGGATGAGAACACCTAGGTTGGGATATCGGACTAACAGCATTGTCTTCTCTCTTAGTAAAACCTGGTGTATCACTTCCACCAACGGTGCCATTCTCATCCCCCATTTCGGTCCGAGCTTCTATTGCTCTCATAGCACTAGATATTCTGGCGTCTATTTCCAGACACAGCTCATCGGATGCAACACCCAGTATGACCCCTTCATCATCCTGAAGGTAGTGAGCTTCGCTGATGTCTCCCATAAGCCCTGATTGTGGATTCGCGGTGGTTAAGCTCTTCACTTGCTCCCAAGTTTCCATGATGATCGCGCCGGCGGGGATTGGTTCGGTGTATTTCGTGACTGACATTGTTGCAGCACTTGTAGCGGCGAAGGAAAGAAGGAAAAGTTTGTAAAGGTTCTTTTGCCAGAGCATAACTTCTGATACTGACTTGGGAACTATTCAATTATTCAACAAATCAATACTCGAGCCGGAATGAGATAGGGTCTGGTTGTATAAGAAGTAGAGGAAGAGACATTTTCACTTACATTCGTCGATAATATGTTTTTGCTATACTGTCTCAATCTCCAACTTGCAATTTCAACACTGGTAGATGCTATTAGTATTATGTGGGAAAGTCAGGGACTTTTTATACTATCTTTTTGACAGCAGAGGTAGTATTCATTACATACTGGGGTTGAGATAATGGTGTTACATGCAGCTTTCGCTTTATTCGCCCTGATCCTCGCATGTCATACCATGGTGGGCGCCGTTGATTTTGTTCATAACTTGTGTATCCCTAAGTCACCACGTATTGGTTGAGTTTCAGCGACTACAAGCGTAGTATGAGCGAACATATATGGTGATGTTGTTGCATACGATGGAGACTGTCCCACTTACTTGAGTATTGTAAACGAGGTTTCATCTTCTCTTGAGATAATTTCTCTGTGTGGCCTTTTGGTTAACATGTTAGAACAGAATGTTGGGCACTTATTGGACTTTGGATTGAAATGCCAGCATATAAATATGTAGACAATATACCATAATCTTGTGCTTATCACCGGTATGTTTCCTCGTAAGCTTCCATAATGTCTCAATCCATCTTTCTTGATAGAAGAAGCTTTTGGACAGCCTTGAAAACAATAGCTATTCTATCTTTTGCGCAAATCCTTCGTCTGTGGGGGTATTCACAGTCACTAGAGGGCCATCTTCTAATGTTCGAGAAACACATTACTATGGACCTGAAACTATACTTACATCAATCGATCCTGTCTTCATCTATATTCGAAACATTATTACGCCCAAAGATATTTCCTACTATTTAAATAAGTAGTGAGTAATTGAGTCTCCACTTCAAAAGCTTTATTTAACTTACATTTACTTTGCAGTAAAGAATAATTCAAACGTTCAACAATATTTAGCCCAGGGAAGATAGATTATATAGACAAAAGCATTAGAGATTCTTTCTATTTCAATGTTCCAGAAGATAATATCCAGGCTAATAGTCTATTTACAAAATTGAGAACATTCATAGAAGATTCCAAAGATACCCTCGTTGAGGCCTTGTGAATACAGCAGTACTATTAAGACAGGCATTTTCTTATCACTTTAACATTCTCTCTGATAGTGATGCTGTTGAAAGCTTTAGCAGCAGGGTTCCAACTTTCATGATCCACATTGAAGCCAATATCACAGGTAGAAACACACATTTCCCTCTTTTAGATACTAGGTTGAATTCTGAAGATAGATGAAATTATTAACTATTCTGGAGACTGTAATGGTACAACCTTTCGACCCATTGCTAGGAATGCTCCTTTTTGGATGAATGTCTGAGGAGATGGGTGCCGACATCCTGCTACTATTCATGCTGGGCTTCCAGTGGAATCAGGAGTCAAGACTATATGGAATATATGGCTGTGGCAAAATTGGCCGAAGATTCCTGTTTGGCTCAATTGGAGTCGACCCTAACTCTGGGTGCCAACCTACATCACTTCGCGTACATCAACTTCCCGAATATGATCGATTGACTTGAAATCATTCTCGATGTATGGCGGTTCTCAAAGTGAGGCCTGACTATGACTGAGGATCTTCGAAATGGATGCCGACACTCGTCGCGCATCTTGTTAAGTGATGGCTTCCTGGCGTTAGCAGAATCATTGCGTATTCATGAAGACTCGTCAGTATGCGTAACAAAACTTAGAGTGTTAGGATAATATACTGTAGTATCGGGATAGACAAAGTGCTCAGATGGAAGATGAGGATGAGCCTCTGTTGCCTAGGCCGAGGGCGCTGGGGCGTAATGGTCGTCGGCTGCATTTTGGATGTAGTTTTCTGCAATTTCCGCTTGACGAATGGATAGTTATAACTTGAAAGGGTCGTGATATACTCACGTAATGGACTGGTGGCTGCATTAAAAGCAAGACGTTCAAAAAAAGATAAACAGACCACGTTCAATGCAGTAGTACGTATCTTACCCCGGACGTGACGAAGACCTGTCGGGTCAAAATCAGACTGGACCCGAGGCTGTTTCTCGGACGCAACGGATGTTTCTTGTTGTTGATCAGACCCCATATCGAGCGTTTCCTTGGTGATGAATGAGTAATTTGTATCGATGGTATTGAGGGGTTGCGTGAAGAGTACCTACAACCCACCACATTCTTTGTGCGACATCCCTACTGTATACTAACGACATAACTTTTTATATTTCGCAATACTTCCCCAGTTTGGCTTAATATTGGCAATTGAATCGGATCTTGCGGAGTTGCGAGGAGCTATTATAGGTCGAAATAGACTTGAATGCAGGCAAGTTCCAATCCTGTGGAGATGGGGTTGCTAAAAATGGGAAATGGAGATAAAATGCACGAAAGACGATATACATTTGAAGCAAAGAAAATAACCGATTGTATAATTTGTCAGGAAATCGGGCCTCGCCCGCATCGCCATTTGCGGTTAAGCACCTAGCCTACACACCTCCACGCGATTATAAACCACTATATAAACCGCCAGGGACGAACCCAAAAATAAAAAGGATCCGTCTAGTCGTATCATAGGTTCACCAATCTCTGTGAGGCTCAAGACCTATACGAAATTCATGCGAACTCCTTTCTTAGGGCACTCATCAACTACATACACTTGAGGGGAATTCGACATCGTGGGACAAACGTCTAAAATAGAATTCTCAATGCCTGCAGACAGCCTATTGCCAGTTGCTTCAACCCCTGGGACGGGCAAGTTCCCAGTACCGTCATCCCATTTGCGCATAGCACGGCCCTGTCGGGACCTCGATATAGCGCAAAAGTTCTGGGTCGCCGGATTAGGGCTCAAGGTCCTGTGGCGCAGTCCGCCACCCAGTGAAACGGAAGGCGGACACGAGTTGCTCATGCTGGGATGGCCCGGCGCTTCATGGCATCTGGAACTCGTACATGTTGTTGAGCAGGAAGCATTTCCGACGCCGACCGACGAGGATTTGATTGTTCTGTATCTCGACGGACAGATAGATCCCGAAGCAATAGAGAAGCTACTACAAGCCGGAGGCAGAAGGGTGACACATGCGAATGAATACTGGAACAAATGGGGTGTGATAATTGCCGATCCCGATGGCTACCAGTTGGTGTTATGTACACGAGCGTGGGAAAATGTTTGAGTTACAGCATGGGGGCTGAAAGGATTCAAACCAAACCTTTGCAGCCTCGGTTGAGATGCAGATTGATGTGACGAAGATCCTACAGAGATAGAGGTACCCAAAAAAGAAACATGGAAATAAAATGCATGAAAGACGATATCAATTCGAAGCAAGTATGTATAGTACCTAGGTACGCCGCCGCTATGCACACCTTCTTAACCAACTAGCTAAGGAAGAAATAGAAAAAAAGTATACTAAATAACACAAACAATTGGGAATCTAGGGCTAAGCCTGACTCCTTCGAGCTGCCTCATGCGCTTCCACTCGGATATCAAACATCACATCATCAATCTCCCGTAAAACATTCCTTCCAAAAGTAACATTCCTGATGCCGGTAAGAACTTTGCGAAGAGATCCGAGGATACTGCTACCAGTTTGAGTAGGTTCGGTAATAGGTTCGATAACCATGACATTGTCCGTCTGCACTCCTTGAGAGACGTAACGTGGAGCTTCGTCAATGTCGGCTGCTGGTGATGGGGCGACAACGCTCTTCTCGACAGTAGTCTCTTCCATCACAACTTCAGTTTCCGGAGCCTGCTTCTTGACCAACCCTTCAACCGGCTCTTCGGTTTGCTCTTCAATCTCCATCTCAACCGAGGCTGGAGCTTCTGCATCCACTGCGTTCTCGGCCAATGTATCCTTCTGTACATCATTTACTTCCGGGGTCGCAGCGATTTCACCTTCTGCCGAGTCGTCGTTTTGACTAGTAGTTGTAGGCTCACCATCCGGCATGTCAATGTCTTCCATTGGACTGTCCTCAGGACCGGTCTCTGAAGTTGCCGCCTGGTCTATGCTGTGATCATTAGACCTGAGCTGTTTCCTCTTTTGGGCCTTTGATATTTCATTCGATACTGGTGGTGAGAGAGCTGGGACTCCACTAAGTCGCAAAGACCTGCGCTTTCGTTGTCTAGACCTCTTCGACTTGATCGGAGACGATGCAATTCCTCGGTCAGCAGCTGCATTGAGGCGTCCACTCCTCCTCTTCGATCCTGAATCCGTAGCCTTGTCAGATAAGTCATCGACACTGATTTGGTTCTTGAGCGGGGATGACTGTGGAGTGGAAAGACCCCGTCTGGCAATCGATGGTTGCGGTGTAGCTGGTTTCATGGTAGCGTTTTCCAATTCAGATGAACTCTCGCGTGCATTTTTTAGGCGAGCAGTCTTATCTTTAGCAGAGGCATGCCGCTTTACGCGGTCTGGGGTTGAAGCCTCTTCGACCTCAGCGTTGCGCTTTCGTTTCCGAGTAATGGGCCCACGGGGTAGATTCACGTCCGACAATTGAACCGATTCAACATCATCTTGGTCTTTCAAATCCACAGCCAACTCCAGGTCCTGCTCGAGCTGTGAAGCAAGCTGCTGCTCAAACTCATCTGCATATGTGTCGGGTATTACATCCACCACCCCACTGGCTGCTTCTTCATGTACTTCAACATCGTTCTCCTGAGGTACGGGTGTTTCTACTGCACTTGACCCAGTCTCAATAGGCGCTTCCTCAGTTACCTTGTGGTCCGAGATCCTAGAGCTGCGTCGTCTTCGGTTGTTCTTTTTTGGACTGCGCTTAGCGCTGGACTTCTCAGGAGTGGAGTTCTGTAGGGAAGAATCCTGCCGCGTCACCATTTCGTTTCTAGACGAATGAGATGAGATTTCAGGGGGAGAAGAAGGAGGGTCTGATTGAATGTTGCCGAAAGCTTCAATGGTCAAAGCAGGGGTGCCTTGCTGTGCAAGGTGTCCCTGATCTCGTGTTGCAGGCGTTGGAGACGACCCAGGGAAGTCATCGTCATTATCCTGGAGATGAGCAGCAAGCGTAGGAGTTGATGGAGGTTCCATCTCGCGTACGGTGTCTCGTATTTTTGGCAACTCCACTGCAGATAAGGCATTTTCATCCTCAGTCGGGCCGGGTACAGCTGGTGATGATGAACCTAGGCCTTCTAGGAACATAGATGTGGTTCCACGCTGTCTTTCTTTCACCTCTTGCTGGCGTTCGGTAAGAAGGTGGCTCTCCATATTCGAAGAGTGAGTCGAAGGATCCACAGTGACAAACTGTATCTGAGAGTTGTCATGGCGAAGCCGTCTCCTAGGTGTGCTGTTGACCTTTTGCTGTGGTAGCGCATGAGCCTGGCCCCATTCAGTGGACTGAATAATGGGCGAAGAACTGAACGTGGTTGGCCGCGCTTTTTGATTATCCATCTGTCTTAGGACTCTGCCGAAACGGCTTGTAAGTGGTGCACCACTTGGTGTCTCTTGAGACTCGACGAAGTCTGGCATCCGGATCTCCTAAAAATCATGTCAATATTTCTCTTCCTGGTCCTTGCAATAAAGACATGGCATACCTGTGACTCAGGTTGGCGAGGTAGAGGGCAAGGTAGTTGCAGCTTGACCAAAGGCTCAAGCTTCTGAAGAGCAGCCTGAACACCGGGTGGATAATTTGTCAAATCCTGAAGCCCGAAAGTAGCGTTCCACATTTCGATGAAACGGTTCGCGGTCGACTTATGTACAGATTCTAGGCCAGCAGAGACAACTGCTTCAAAAGCATGCAGCGAAGCTGTGTTATGCGGAACAGCAATCTGCAAGGCGTTTGCGATTGCTAATGAGAGCGTTCGATACTAAAGCACAGTCAGTAACAGAGGTTTGTAGAAGTCAAGAGTAACTTACTGCAGTGAGTAGTCTGTTCTCTGCGCCATTTTCAGAAGTGAGACAGCGAGCAGAGTCTCGCAACCACAGCGATAATGGGCCTTGGAGGTACTCCAGAATCATATAGCGGAATTGCAATGTGCCACTTCCTAGGAGGGACGTCAAGGACTCGACGACCTCGGCTAAGACCGCGCTGTCGGCAGAATTGAAATGGTTGTAAGAATCGGCAAGGACTTTTCGAATAAGATCCAAAAGTTTCTCCGGGAAGAAGAACGAAGACGTTTGGCTGGAGCTTGGCGTCACCGGATATTTGTTTTGTTGATAGTATGCAAGAGATAGTGCTTGGTTGATCAGAGCTTTCATGGGAAGGTAGGGTCGAACATGGTCGAATTGCATGAGTTTCTGGGCAATGGGCTCGATCACTAGAGTGGAGATTCCACGCTCCCCTTTCTCGGTTCGAACGATACGTATGTAAGATTCGAGTAGGGCGTTCCATATTGTGGGTGAGGTTGTGAATTGCAAGCCGCGCAAGAGAATATTTGATATATTGATGTAATCTCGTGAGATTGTACCGTCGCGTTCTCTTAGAGTTTCCATTGGCAAAGAACCCAAGCAGTCGACTGTAAATTTTGCTGTTGCATCCCAGATGTACGAGTCTAACTTGCATTCCTTCTCATCTGCTCCATTCTCATCTAAGTTCAGTTCTGTGCACCTTTCCAAGAAGTCAAGGCGAGAGCCTCTAGACTGCCGACCTCTCGATGCGACGTCAAGGAGAGTGTCAATCAGACTTAGGAGTGATTTGGTTAGTTGAGATGAATCTCCATAGGAGCTTATCATACGTAATATGTGCATGAAGGGTGTGTCCGAATTGCGGTCTGTCCGAGACCGCCGATGTGTCGGTGTATTTGCAGTCTGGAATGTTTCTTGAGAAGTTTTCAGGAGTAGAGTCTCGGTGAAAGGAGAAGGTCCAATTGTCGAAACGAGCGTTGCAGCGAGAAATGTGAATCGCTCTATAAAGATATCGCCCGTGTCGGCATTGAGTGAGGAAGGAGACACCTGTCGCAGCCGTTGAAAAAATCCGAGTATTGTGGCTATTGCGTGCATCAGTTCGGATGATGGTTTGATCTCCTTGCTGGAGGCGTCCGAAAGTGCCTTGCAAATATGGGTCCAGACCATCTGAATATTTATCCAATCCGCTGCACCCAACAAGATTTCGAAGGCTGCGACTACCGACACTATACGTGATCTGACCCATCTGCAATCGACTGGGAGAATGAAGTCGACTTCCATTTTAGGAACCTCGTGGATCTTACTTTCCGTCCAAATCTTTGATTGTGAGGCCCAGATAAGAGATGCTAGAGCTTTGCAGGCCGCATCATTGAGTTGTGGACTGCTGGCAAAAACGTTGGCGAATGGCTGAGCGATGTATTCTTCCCAGATGAAATCAATGTGATCAAATGTGCTGTTCGGCCGGAAAGAATAGTAGAGAAGGTTGTAGTAGCTCGAAAGGAATAAAGGGTTGGCGCTTGCACCAGCCTTGTCGCTGCGTTTGCGCTCAGAATTTGAAAGAATGGGCCTCGTTAGCATTTTCAGCATGCTCTTGCTGGTCGAGTCGTTACAAGTCACCATGTAGACAAACTTGTTCCATCCTATGATAGCTTGTGACTTGATCGCAGGCTCGCTGCAATTGAAGCATCTTTGTAGGACAAGAACCCATTCCTTGAAGTACTCCCAATGCTCGATGTTGAACCGTTTACTCCTCAAGAGCAAGACTATAATGCTCCAGATTTGTGGCACATGCACCCCACTTTCCGAGGGAGACATCATACGGCTCATCCGATCGCATACTTCCGAAACTAGCTTCCTGTCTTGAGATATTTCCTTGTTGAAGATATCGAGTATGGTCTTTGAAATGACCAGGTTGGGCCCGAGTAATAAGGCAGTTTGACTGCCGAGAACCAAGGCTTTCGATCGCGTGTCCTTCACGGGATGAAGTAGGCCTGAGATGAGGTGTTCCACCCATAGCGATGCTTGCGAAGCCATGACGGTCTTGGACTGGCCAAGCAACCTGGTATAAACACCCAACCGTTGTGAGACAATGCCGTTTCCATTGACCCGATCAGTGATATCGTTCAACACAGCCAGCACTCGTGTAATTCGGGAGTTAGTCATCGTCTTTGGCGAGAAATTTTGAGTATAAAGAATATGAACGTAGTGGTTGAGAATGGCCTTGGAAAGTTTTCCTTCTTGCAGAACGCTCAATGCATGGTCGATTATGAATATCTTGAAATCGTCGGGTATCTGCGATGCCAGTTGCTGGCTCCAAATGATGTATATGCCCAGTTTCAATGCATTGGTGACAAGATTGTTTTCCACGACATCTCCCTTTCCCAAGTCACGGCTAATGTCACGCTGTACAAACTGTAACAACAGCCCGACTTTCGAAGACATGTCATCCTGCTCGGAAATATTGTCATATGCCTTCAAAGCACCTAACAGCTGCATATACGCGTCTACCCTCGAACTTAGAGATTCTCCGACTAATTGTTGTGTGGTTGACTCCAAAAGCACGCTGAAAGACTGCGGCTGACTCTCTTCCATAGGGGGCATATCCGCGGTTGTTGTTTTGAGGATCGACTTGGCCGGCTTGCATTCGTTCGAGGGAGGAATGGGTCGCACTTCATTACTCGACATGGATGCGCGGCTGGAAAAGGTAGGAGGTTTGATGTAGCTCGTGATCGGGGAAAAGTTGACTTTCTTGTTCGATCTTAGTACCACTGACTCGGCCGTTGACGATGGAGATTCGCCCGGTGTATTGAGCATATTCGGTGGGCCTGGAACGAAACCTGCATCTCGTAGGAAGAGACTATGTGATGCCTTAGGAGGAGTCGGCGGGCGAGCCGGGTAGGCGCCTAAAACCTCCACCATCGTGATACCGAGGATGAGGAAAAAGACCGCAAACAGAGCAATAGAAGAGCATCAACCATTGCTGAACGCGATCGTAAAGGGAAATCAAAATAAGAGAGTGTCCATGATCTTGGCAAATCGGCGATGAGAAGGGATAGATGAAGGGGCACGTCGCCCTGGATCTAGGATGAGTGTTGGCCGTCCGTGTTGTCAAAAATGAGAGAGTCGACCTGTCAATCGATCGATAATCTCACTGGATGACGCGAAATCGCGGGAGGAAATCGCGACGGGCAGAGCGCGTTAAGTGGCGGCGCTAGCCGCTTTGGGCGCGTCCTGTTGCAGCCTTACAAGCCAGGCCGCAGCAAACATGCCCGGATTTTCGTCTCTCTACCTCCACACATTTTGTGATCATCTGCCCTGCTTTTGGGTCTAGTTCATTCTAACAGTATTTTGGCAGAAAAAGATCGTCTGAAATTCTTCAACCTTTCCCCTTGATCATCAATCTTTGCCCCTGATCTTTTCTTGGAGCTCTTTGATGATGAAGCAGCAGCCGTCCGATATGACCGGCTAAGTACACCGCAAAAAATAACGACTGGTTGCTTTTTCTATTCTAATCTAGCAGGCTAACTATTGTACGGAGGTGGGAGTCAAAAGTGATGGGAATACGCTAGGCAGCGCTAGCCCACTAGCTGCATGTCTAGCGTGTAAAGTCGTGTACTGAGATTACAATAGTAATAACTAGGCATGTTGAGTATCCTATTTTCACTCTTTCCTGCTCACCACCCCGTTCTCAACAACTCATTGCTTTTTCAAATTTGAAGCCATTCCCACCAATTTATTATTAATATATAGAGCTATCTCTATAGAGTATAGTGAATATCCCCCCTTTCTACACCGCTTGTCTATTCATTTGCTAATAATATTGAATATTTAGGATACAACCGCCGCCGATACGTTCCACGCTGTTATATGCACCAATTCATACATTTCTTTTGATCAGGATGGCAAGGGAGGAATATTCAGTGGAAATCCGCGCCCAAATCGTGACGTTGGTGATGATTGCAAAAATGAAGCCTCAGGACGTCGCTCATATGCTTAATATGCCTCAAAACAGCGTTTATAACATTATTAAGCGCGCCAAAGAGCACGGATATGACCCTATAGTCAATCCTCGCATTGAGCATGAGCACGTTGCTAGCGAGAAGCGCAGTGGCCGCCCTAAGGTGGTTACTGAAGAAATTAAGGCCTCAATTATTGCAAGTATCACTAAGGATCGTGCGGGTCGTGAGAAATCTGCTGAATATCTCGCTTTTGAAGCTGGTATTTCTGAATCCTCTGTTTTACGTCTTTTAAAATTGGAATCCTTTACCAAATGCAAGCCAACTTGGAAACCTGGTCTGACTATAGAAATGAGACAGGCAAGACTCGCGTTCGCCCTTGCACACCAATATTGGACGCTTGAAGACTTCAAAAATGTTATATGGACCGACAAGACCTCGGTCGTACTAGGCCACCGCAGAGGCTCTAATCGCTGTTGGCGTAGGCTATTTGAATGCTACGATCCTACTGTTATTCGCCGGCGCTATAAGGGGTCTTGTGAATTCATGTTTTGGGGGTGCTTTTCATATGATGCTAAGGGTCCCTGTTATATTTATCAAACTCTAATTGCTGCACAAATAAAGAAGGCTACAAAGGAGTTAGAGATTGTGAATCGAGAACGTGAGAAACAGGCGTGAGAAGAATGGGAGCTAAATAATGCTTTTACAAGGCTTCAACTACGTCCTCGTCCTGGCAGGAAGCCTAAGTTCAAATTTACTGCTAAATTAGGTAAACTAGAATGAAAAGGCACCAGTGGGATTGATTGGTATCGTTATCAAACGGGAATAATAGCCTTTATATAAATCTAATCCTTTTGCTAATATCAAAATAGGAAGTGCTTATGCCAAAGTTGCTCTCTTTTGCGCAAGAATGTAAGCGCTCAAGGCTGGATACAATTATAATGGAGGATAACGCCCCTGCGCATGCTCATTTCCACCAAAAAGAGATATATTCATTCCATAACGTGCAGCGCCTGCTTTGGCCTGGTAATTCGCCTGATTTGAATGCTTTGAGCCGGCCTGGTTTTGGCTTAAAAGGCGTACAACTATCCGCGGAGCACCTGGTGATAGAAAGACAGCAGTAAATGTATGGGAAAGGGCATGGGAAAAGCTTCCCCAGCATCGTATCCAGGCTTGGATTGAGAGAATACCATTTCATATACAAGAAATCATCCGCCTAGAGGGTGGTAATGAGTATCCGGAGGGGCGCCCCCAAGGTGACGTACGTACACGTTGCCGGCGCAAAGGTGTGCTCTCATTCCGGGCATTATTGGAGGATGAGTGGATGAATGAGGACTGGGAATAGCTTCAAAAATGCCAAATGAGGGCTCTGGGGCGTCAATTGGTGTTCAAATTGTTGTTTATATTCAATGTTTTGTACTTACATAGGTTTACATAGTAATCTTCACTGTATTGCTATGGTATTAATAAAAACCACTAATGGCCACTAGTTGCCGCCAAATCCTTGGCATTCCCATCACTTTTGACTCCCACCTCCGTATAGGTTCAGTATTTCCATGTTCCATGAGCCGCAGCCAGGACATTTCTCGAAACCAAGAGGAACACGAAACCGAGACACATGCTCACAATGGCGAATATTTGCATTCCCATATAGGTTGAATTGTGCTCTCTTCCCAAGATGGCCCCCATGATCGGCAGGCCGGTAAGAGTGCTGCTGGATGTCAGTACAATGCAAGAAGAATGGGGAAGCCAAGACGTACGAGATAGCAATTACACCCTGATAAGTACCTATCTGTCTCCCGAGGGTTTCCAGGCTGCCAGACTTTGCGCAACACGGCATCATAATGCTCACAAAAGCGCCACTGCAAAATCCATAAGCGACAGCAAAAACGATGAGCCCAGCATTCGAAGAATGGTAATCGAAAGGTAGCCATAAACAGAGAATCGCAATGCAGCTGAAAAAGGCGGATGCGACTATGATGTTAAAGTATCCCACCTTGTCTCCAATGTGACCTGGAACAATTCGTCCGAAAAGTGAAGCACCACTGCCTTAGGTCAGCTGTGTTTGGGAAACTAAAGATTGGTAAGACTTACTTGACGATAGCGATCAGATATAGGGCCAACGAATCCGACATCCCCGACAACTGGGCCATGCTAGGGAGAAATCGAATGGTGCCCATAATCCCCACATGACAAAATATGAACCCAGGGCATAGAAAGCAAAGCCGCGGTTTTTGAACAGCTTAAAGTCGAACCAGGTCGTGTCTGAGTTCCATTTCTTAGGAGGCAGGCGCGCACTGAGAAGAAAGAACGCGCCGACTAAAGCGATGCCTATGAATAGCGCCGTATAGCGGACCATGCCAGGGAATCCGACGTCTTCCATGACCAATTTCAGAAAGAAGGGGAATATGACGCCACCTGGTAATACCTCAGATCATCATATAACAGAGAGTGTTAGGAGAGCCCGCTACTCACCAATACTACTTCCCGCAACGGTAACACCCATAGCAAGGCCTCGCTGCTTGACAAACCACTGACCTACGCAAACCAAGCTGGTGGTGAAAATACCTCCAGCCCCTAGCCCATAACCAATCCCCTGCGCCAAGATGATCTGATAGTATTTAGTGCTCAGACTCGTCATGCACAGTGAGAAGACGCAAAGAAAAGCACAGGGGAGTATGACCGGGCGCGGTCCGTAGGTATCTACGATGCGGCCGAATAGGGAACCCGGGGCCCATATGAGAGCAAGCTGGATTGTGAAGATCCATGAGATGTCGGATGAGGTGTAGTCTTTCAAGAGAGTCTCTTGATATGTGGTTTGGAAGACACCAATGCTGTTCCATGTCAGAAAGAGGACCAGTCATGAAACTTTTGCAGAAAAGGAGAGACCAACGCGTTCAAGAAACCCAATGTAGCAAACAAACCCAAGGAAGCGCCAGCACAGCAAAGCCAACCTCGTAGTCCACCTTCTGGTGGGAGAGTTGAGTCTAGAACAGAACCTTCAGACACGGGGGTTTGTATGACTTTCTCTTCGTCTTGCTGGGTACCACTGAGCGACTGGGTACCGGATTCGGACATCGTGGTGACTGTGCTTTGCTTCTACCATATCCTTGGGGGGAAAATCCAGCTCGCTGTACTTATATACACGAGATATTGATAACACCATAGTTGGTTAGGGCAGGGATTACGGTATTGACGGTCCGCGCGATCCGCACGGGTCGAGCAATAATTGATTTACTATATTTCCCCAAAGAACACCAATAAATGGCTTAATCTTATCAATAGTTTGAATTATTCTCATTAAGAGTATATAGTCCACTCAGCTGCCGAGGCTTACTATTGATGGTTTGACCAGAGTCGCCAACGATGCGTGTTGGGTGTGTGCTCTGGTTCATGTTTCTGTAGCAGCCTTAAAAAATTCAGGCCATAACAGAACATCGTAGCCCTAATTCTCCGAACTGCTTAATCTCTCTTACTCTTTCATCTCCATTCAATCGATCTTTAATAACCTTCCAAGGTTGGAATACAATGTCTGACGGACGTGTTTATTCTTCAGTCTACGTGTAACTCAAGCATACATATCATAGGTCCCATCGTTATACAAAAGCAGCTGTTTGACAATCTCATAGGCTGAACAATGCAATATCGTTAAACAGAATCACAGAGAGTGTACACGCCGAGGCAGTCAACCTTGAAATATTGGAATTTTGTCACCGCAACAATGATTGGAATTCTTCCTCTAGCCCGGGCTGGCCTGGACATAAATGGGGGGCTAACACACTTCCGAGGACCCGATAGGCAACAATCTTAGCTATTTCTGAGTGATAGTCCTAGTTATATCACCATGGAAAATTCTTTTCGTTATCGGCCACAACTATACCTCTCAATTGTGGGCGAACTATCACATCGATCCTACTCTCAGCTACCTCAGATCTTTCATCGAAAAGCAACGCGAGCATGGTTCACATCAATTTCCAATAGGTTGCTCCGTCCTCGAGTTTCACGAAAACGACGTGAAGTACATTAATTTCAGTTCATGCTCTTCAAAAACCGACACGCAAGGCCAAGCGCTTGAAAAGTACCTTTCTTCTAAGTCGAACACCCCAGCAAGAAGACTTTATATGCTAGAAGACCTCTCCGAGCCATACATCGAACTATTCGGGTCATACCTTGGCGTAGACGCACAAGTCTTCGCAGCACAGATCCAAGACGGTCATTGGGGCGAAGATGATCGAATTGGACATCCTCCACAACTACTCTCTGCCAACAATCATGAGAAATCATTCACGTTACGCTACTACGAGACTCGAGTCTTTGACAATCCGCCACTAGACCCGGTGCCTTCCATGGTGCGGACGGCGGTTAATGTGAGTCGAAACGTCACTTTTCAGCACGAAGTTACTACGGGAGATAAGAATCATGTTTGGTGCGATGGGCCGGTTGCCACTATACTGCGCAATGCGAGTTTTTGGTGTCGGACGGAGGAGGATGGAGGGTGGAACGGTATGAAGCCATTCCAATTGACTTTTGCATGAGTATGGTTCTTACTTCCTGTTTAGCTTTGCTACTACTAGATCCTCCAATAGTCGACAACCGCCTGATATGTTACTACAACAACCACTCTGACAAATCTTTCCAGCAAATCGAACAAAACCGACCCTGCCAAGGAGGCTATAGAGACTTTACACCATGGCCAGAAAGAACCATCTCCTCACTATCAAAACCAATTGCCGAAGGTCCCCGCCGCGTCTCTCTGGCGGGAGATATTGCTTACTACTGGCTCCATGCCTCCTCAAGCAACCAGCTTACTTCAGCACTCAGCAGCCCATATGAAACTACCATCTTCCTCCGACGAATCATAATATGCATGCTTAACGGTACACTGCGACGATACTATTTCGATCTGAGTCAACACGAAACGAAGCTTTGGGTTATGCAACGCATGATTGATCCCAATCTTACTGATACCGAAAAGAATCAATACCTGGGAGATTTTATAGGTGTCATGAATGAGATTAACAAGATCAGACGGAGGATGAATTGGTTCTCGCACGAGATGACGACTAATCTTGAAGTCCTCAACCTGGTCATGGATCATCCCTATCGAATCCCGGACCACAGGCCAGAAGATCGAGACTTCATCGTCATTCGCGACAAATTCCTCAGTTACCGCAAATGGTCCGAGAAATTACTCGACATCACATCGGCACATCTAGCGTTGATGGAGACGGAGAACTCAATTTCGGATTCCAAGGCATTGTCTCGACTTACCATACTAGGCTCGCTTTTCATTCCGGTGTCGTTTGTATGTTCATTTTTTAGTATGAATGGCGACTTTGCGGTTGGTGCGACTAAGTTTTGGGTCTATTTTGCGGTGACCCTACCCCTGGTTGTTGCTATTCTTGTTATTGTTTTCGGGAGATGGTGGTATAAGCGGTTGATGGAGGTTAGCTCTGTGCGGTATAGACGTGTAAGGTCGAGTTTGGATGAGGAGAGGGGAGAGAGAGCTATTCAAAACTGTGAAAAGAATGCACGGGCATAAGACCTTTACTTGGTTATAGCGTGATGGGGGGTACATTTATCCATTAATGATGAGTAATGACAGTTAAAGTATGTATGCCGCGTGAAAAACTTCTATATGCATGGTAACTCTCTTTACTCACTTATTTCCAACCCATGCATGTTAGAGTCTCTGAGTGACGTTGATTCTCCCGAAATGGGTTCTTTCAAGTCCCTCACTGAAGACGTCTTTCACGAGTGAAAAGGCCAACCTTGATTCGGCGATCTAGCATAAAGAGTCCACACGCAATATAACTGAGCCCTGAATTGCATGCAACATTAGTAACATTTTCATGTCTATTAATCACAGAGTCAAGGACGTACCGGCATAAAGTTGGGCATAAAGATTAGGGCGATTACTGTCGTGTCGTCGAAGTTGAAGAGCAATAGCTTCAGAGACTGTAGCAGCTTTGTCAGTATAGCGTATCTACGCAATGAGAGGCAGATCGCCATACAGAAACAGGGTGGGCCCGTAGCAATCCAGTCTATTGCCAGTAAGGAAGGCAATTCTTCAAGGCCGGCAATCTCGGCTGAAAGAGGTGCAATTGCCAAAAACTTACACGTGCGCCAAGTCAAGACCCGAACCGTATCTATAATGTTTTGGCAACCGATTGATAAAGTCCATCCAAGGATCGTCGATCTCAGAAAGTCTCAATCTTGGAATGACCTATAGGTATGCCATGATCAACCTGGCAGATCTACCTAGGTACCATATGTTGCGAATCAGTTCGAAGAGAGAGATGCCAGCGAATTGACCGCTATCTAAGGTACTCCGACATTAGGTCCCTAGCCAGTGGAAATCTACGACTAAGGGAAGTCGGCACGAAATCCGATATTCTAGAATACACCCCACTGGCTCGGGGAGGACGATAAGAGGTTGACCGTGATCTAGATGCTGCAGTCTGCATGGCATAGCATAAATTGACGGCGGGGGCCCTTCATGGCTCTACTGATTAAAGCATGCCTCGGTATAGAGTCCTCGAGGAAGGAGGGAGGTTGAGCTTCCAAGATGCGATTGATGTAGGGTTACGTTAGGGTTAGGGCTCGTTCGGCAGTTATGTAACGCTAAGCCCAAAACGAAAGTAACCATCAAGAGCAGTGGGGCCTCAGGTTTAAGGCATCCAAAGGACCGGACCCTGGCAAGTGCGGGGATTGCGGTGCTCGATCTCCGTATGTCTGTCTCATCTCTTGTTGACTGCGACATCTTCTATCTGAACAGTTCAGCCGATTGCTCTGTTTGTTGTTTGTTCTATACACTGTACCCTTGCCATTGATACAGTTACATTGATCCCATCTCTGGCAATTTGCGTCTGCTTGGTGTGATCTTTTGTTGATCCTTCTTGTTTGACCCAAGCTCCAGAGCTTCTTCCCCTTTCCCTTAGCTTCTAATCACCTTCACAGCTTGCGACCATATTGATTAATGATCGATTTGCTTCTACACGCTTGCTACGCAACGTGACTGGTCTTTTGAAAGCTATTTGAATGAATTCTAATCTTGTGGCATAATGCAGGCTCGTGTACTGCAAGATGAGGGTAGGTGATGTGACACTGCTTGCGCAGATGGCTTGTTATGCACTGGACCGCCAACTAATACTCGATACAGAGAAGCAAACAGAAGTCCGCCGTCTAGTCGACCGGCTCGACAAGGACCTGTCCGAAAAGAAGCTCTCGGCGGCAGGTAAGCCTCGGTTGTCTCATAGATTGGGATCTCGATCGTTGGCTAACTAGTACCATTATAGAGAAGGTTAATATGATCCTGTCCCTTCGTCAACATGGCATCAATCCGGATAACGCAGACGCCATATACTGCAAAGATGTACTTTCACCATTCCTCATTGATTGCCGGGCCTTTCTGATGTCTCTAGGGCATTACACTTCTTATAAAATATGGACTGGACGGGGGAACAGCCGATATTCGACGAGCCGCCCTACGAACCATTGCAAATGCGCTCTTTCTGAAAAGCGACATGCGGCAGGTCTTTGTTGATACAGGATGTGTCGGAAAATTGGCCGAGAAGCTGAGGGTAAACATTCAGTCTATGTGATTTATCCAATTTGGCTAACGGTGTAACCCCCTCCATGTGCAGACCGAGAATTCGGACGATGAGATGATCGTCGCCCGCATTCTGTTCCTTACTACATACGATACAGATTTGAACTTCAAAACATTGATAACCGAGCACTCTCTCGGAGAAAATATACATTACGTAGGTTGACACCGTTACTGAAGACCCGACCCAGGACTCGAAGAATTTCGTCTAATTGTTCACCAGCAAATAACACGCCATTCGAAGCAAGTTCCCAAAAGTGGGAAAAAGACGCTTACAGCTATCGACGAACAAGCTCTCACTGAAGTCCTGAAATTAGTCTTCAATGTCAGCAAACTCAATCCCGATCTGGCCGATACATTCACTCAGTCCATTCCATATATGCTTAAAATCATCAGTCGAATAGATGTTCCCCCACAACCACTTGATGGACTAATTGGATTTCTTGTCAATGCTCTATCAACATTGGATCTATCAGATAAGGCTGGCAAATTCGAAAGCAGCCCGTTTTTCCCGAAACTTAACCCGAACTGCAATGTTGACAAGCTTATCAATGTACTGGATGCGGCTGTGCGACATTACGAGACAAATGAGATGGAGATTCGAATAGTCCCATTGATACAACTGCTTATTACCATATATGAACAAGCCCCCGAAGGTCCGAAAAAGTACATGGAATGGCTTCTACTCCCTGAAGATCAGGATCGCAGCGTCCCTATCGGACGTAGCGACACGTTGTCATCCAAATTGCTGATGCTTTCCACAACACCGTCCGTGCATCTCAAAACTGCAATTTCAGAACTTTATTTTGTTCTTTCAGGGAAGAGTCCGGAAAACTTAACGAAGAATATTGGATACGGATTTGCTGCAGGCTTTCTTGCTTCTCGGGGTATAGAGATTCCACAAGATGCTAGTGAAGCTTTTGCTACGAATCAAAGCAATATCAACCCTGCCTTTAATCCAATCACTGGTCAGCGATGGGATGCCGAGCCGCAGGATACTGGGCCTGCGATGACCCAGGAAGAAAGAGAGCGGGAAGCTGAACGCTTGTTTGTGCTTTTTGAAAGGTATGGTATTTCATCTCCTCTGCTTCACAGTCCAGGTCCTAACACTTTTGATAGAGCCCGTGCCAATGGATTTATCGCAGAAAACCCCGTCGCCCAAGCAGTGCGAGAGGGAAGATTCGAGGAGCTTCCGGACGATGCCGACAGTGATCTTGATTAGGCAACACTTCTATCAGAAATATATTCGCCCTTTCAGCGTCAGAAGTCACCGTTTTCCACTTTCTCATCGAGGCGTTTCCTTTGATTTCTTGAAAATTGGATGTCGTTTTTGGCCTGTATACCATCTATGCCTGCTGCAAGTCTCTTAGCGGCTGCAATTGTTGAACTATATATAATATTGAATACCCAATGCGCAAGGTACATGATCTATCATCGTCAATATATAAGTCTTTACATTGTCGACATATAAGTTTTTATGTTGTATAATTAAATGTATGACGTACAGCGGGGCATTAGCTAGGCTAGCGTCGGTGTGCCGCTTAGAAATGCGTGGAAGTAACGAGGGGCTGCCCGAACAATTTTTATCTACCTGTTAAAAACTCCACGAACTCAGCGTTGAATACGTTTCCTGCTTCAGAATTTCACAACATTTGAACTACCGACCTCAATACTGATCTGATACATTACTGCGATAATTGCCCACCATGTCGAATCCATTTGACCCAGAGACGGCGGAGAACTTGGAGGATGTAAGTCAGCAGCTTCCTTGACGCGACTCCAATCACTAACAATCATCTCTTCTACAGATGGAGAAACAGTTTGCTGTCAAAGGTTCGCTTACCGCCGCCGTATATAAACGCGAAAATACTAACATTATCCAGCCGTCGAACACCTCATGACATACTGGTCCATCCTCGAAAAAGTCCCCGGCTCCAAACTACGCCTCACAAAGATGGACGACGAGATTCTAGAACACTTCAAGCGCGAGTTCCCAGACTTCGATCCCGCCGAAACCATAAATGAGGATGAGATGAAGAGCAAGGCTGGAAAGGAGAAGTGGAGGAATTTCATGAAGGAATATGAGAAGACGATTAGCGATTATAACTTTGGGACGATGTTGAGGGCGAGTCCGAAGGTGGAGTATGATCAGGAGACGACGATATTTGCTATGCGCATGCAGTTTTATGCTATTGAGATTGCCAGGTGAGTTTCGACGCACAATATTTCGTGCGATCGGGGATAATTGACAGGATTAGGAACCGCGCTGGCTTGAACGATTGGGTATACGAACAGGCTCAAGGCAAAAAGGAATAAACGACTTTTGTGACAACTAGACCATCAAATTAGACGAACAGACCATCATCAGATAAGCGGTGTGGCTTTTCATACAACACCAACTTCTCGCTTGTCATTTCGCTCTCAAAATCGACCAAGCGCGACTCGGGACGGTTCAGATTGAAGACGGCGATCATGTCAAGCCGTCGTCCCACGATACTCAAAACAATGATTTCCATGTTTACTAGCTCATGATACCATGTATAATGACCAATCACCACGTTCGAGTGATCTTTTACATATTGCGAATCATAAAAGTCGTGATGCTGTCACGTGACGTGACCACATGCTGCGAACAAAGAGAACAATACTTAGGATTAAATGGACCGAATCCTATTGTTCTTTCCCAAAATACTAACTCCAGCCTGATGCTGTCGTAGATCTGCTCTTTTATGGGTATCGCCAACCATGTCTAATCCTCTTTATCTCGACCTAGGTCTTCTGCAGGTTATTCGATGGCCTTGCATCTTTTTCTATTTTATGTCTTCGTCTAGAATTTTGGCGGTTGCTTGTACCTGCATGACACCGTTCAGGATACTAATATCTTCACGAACTGGAGATGGTTGACACCCCCGAAGAGGGTATCTCTCGAGAAATGCCTTCTCTCGAATTACGAATAGAATTGAGCCATGACGACGAAAAGATCGCTCTCAAGACAAGCTGGAAGTCTCTTTTCCACTTCACGACAGCCTATCATATCCCTCTCCTCTTAGCAGCTCTCCTGATCACCGTCGCTGCTGCGGCCGCAAGAGTCATCTTTGCACTATATCTAGGCAAACTATTTCAAATACTTTCGCGATTCGGAACTGGAGCAATCACAGGCCCGCAACTTATGGATCAGGCGAGAGACAACACTTTTATCTTACTCATTATTGGAGGAGCGACATGGTTGCTAGGTTCATTATTCTTCTTCGTTTGGATCGTCTTTGCGGAATTGCAGGCCCGTGGAGCTGGTAGGGTTCTGTTTGGGAAGTTGTTGACGCGTGATCTCATGTGGTTTGATATGAGGAGAGATGGAGTTGGGTCATTTTTGTCACATTCGCAAAAGTACGACTACTCCTCCGTCAAATTCGGTCAGATCGAAACTAACATTGTGGCCTTGTTTTGAAGGCAACTACGAGAATTGCAGATCGCAACTGCCCAGCCCCTTGGAGCGTTCATACTACACATTGTCAGGATCCTGGCTGGCTTAGTCCTCGCATTCATCATCTCGTGGAGAGTAACTCTAGTGACAATGGCCGGAATACCAATTTCCTTCATAGTGATATCATTCACTTCCTCGCGAATGTCACCCATCCTCAAAGCGCAACAATCCGAACTCTCCGAAGCGTCCAAGATCACATACGACGCCTTCCAATCCATTGACGTTGTCAAATGCCTCAACGGTCAATCGTCAACATACACCCTAATGATGACACGAATCGAGGCAGCTGCTCGGTTGTACATGAAATTGGCCGTTCTTATCTCAGTTCAAACGGCTTTTCCGCGATTCATGTCGTTTGTCATGTTTGTACAGGGATTTTGGTATGGAAGTATTTTGGTTCACTCGGGGAAATCCACGCCAGGTGATGTTTTGACGACGTTTTGGGCTTGTTTGATTGTTACGCAGTCGATGGCACAGCTGGTGCAGCATTTGGCGGCGTTGGAGAGAGGAAAGATTGCTGGTGAGACGTTGTATCAGTATATATGCGTTGATGCTATGGATGAATCGCGATTCAGTTCACGAAGGAATCGATATCCGAATCTTCATACCGAGGATATTATCTTGAAAGATGTTAGTTCATACTCTGAGGAATGGAGTGTTAAGTGCTAATATGTTGTTTAGGTCGTCTTCGCGTATCCATCCAGACCTGAGAGACCCGTGCTCAATGCATTGAATATCAGATTCCCGGCGGGCAGAACGACCTTCATTGTCGGACGCAGCGGAGCCGGAAAGAGTACCCTAACCAATCTTTTGCTACAATTTTATTCACCAACATCGGGAGGTATTCTAGTTGGCGACACACCATTTCAAGCAATAGATACAGCATGGGTGCGCCAGAACGTGACATTCGTCCAACAGAACAGCTACCTCTTCAACGAAACCCTGTTGGATAACATTACTTTTGGCGCCCGTAACCCGCGGGGTGTATCCAATGATCAGATGGAGATGTGCATTGAAATGGCAAATCTTCAAGATACGATTCAAAAATTACCGAATGAACTCAACACGGTCGTCGGATTAGGCGGAAACTTGCTCAGCGGCGGACAGAAACAGAGGGTCGCTATTGCGCGAGCCAGGATGAAGAACAGTGCAGTACTAATTCTCGATGAATTCACAAGCGCACTAGACTCTGATAATCGTTCGACGGTTATGGAGTCAGTTCGAAAATGGAGATACGGCATGACAACGGTTATTGTTACGCACGATACGGCTAATATACTTGATGATGATTTCGTGTATGTGCTCGAAGCTGGGAGAGTGGCTACTTCAGGACTCAAGAAAGACTTGATGAAGGGGGACCAACATGCGATATTTGCGGAGGCAATTACTCATCCGATAATAACCCGGCATTCACTTGGTCAGAATACGATCGAGTCCAAGTGTCTATCAGAGCAGTCCTGGGTCGATGATTCGCCGGTCGACACATTGTTTACCTCATTTGAGAGTGATGATACTACCGCCTTGATCGAAGACAAAGCACCGAGCAGCCCGTATGAGAAAGTAATTCAATTTTCGCCAACACCTCAAATCTCTCTTCGAGAGCTGACACCCGTTCCTCATCACAAATCACGACCGGTACGTGATCGATTGTCCAGCCCGGATGACGAGAAGCCTCTCACTTCTCCCAATACACTTCGAAAATTTCTCGCCAGAGGTCGTCATTACAAGAAACTGCAGTCAGAAGATACAGAAACAATTACCACAACCCTACCATTACACAAGACCTTATTGACCATTCCCAAAATCCTCAATTTGAGACAAAGGATCCTCTTAGGTATTGCAATAGCACTTGCATTGATCCATGCAGCAGCAACACCTATATTCTCATACCTTCTCTCCCAACTCTTTGACTCGTTCTACATCGCAGACCGACACAGAGCCAGCTCAATCGCAAAGAAGTACTCTATATCAATTGTTTCGCTCTCCGTAGCAGACGCCTTCATAACGTTTGTTATGTACTACATCCTCGAATACTGCAGTCAGACATGGATGGACAAACTACGCTCTCGATCCATGCAACGCGTGCTCGCTCAACCATGTTCATGGTTCGAGCAGGAAGAGCACAGTCCTCTCCAACTCACTATCTGTCTAGACCAACACGCGGAGGAAATCCGCAACTTGGCAGGTAAATTCGGAAGTTTTGTCATTATCTCCATCATGACGGCATCCATCGCTATTGTCTGGAGTCTGAACCTGAAGTGGCAGTTGACATTTGTCAGTCTTTCGTGTGCCCCGGTGTGGTATGGGGTAAGCAAAGGCTTGGAGGTGGTAAATACAAGATGGGAAAGATTATCGAATGATTTGAACGAGGATATGGCGAGGGTATTTTCAGAGGCGTTTACGGATATTGTGACTGTAAGGGCTTTTACGTTGGAGAATCATTTTAGGGCTAAGCTTGCCGATGTTTTGCGGCGGAGGTTGGGCGTTGGATTCAAAAGGGGGATTTATACAGGGTTGATGTTTGGGCTTACGGAGTCGGTGATTATTTTTGCGAGTGGTGAGCTTCTTCTTTGCGTTGTAAAGTTTTTGAAGATGGTTTTGGAGACTGACCTCAGTTTAGCACTGCTCATTTATTATGCAGCGGTTTTGGCTGCCCCTGACGCATCGGGGATATCGAATATCGTGTCGGTGTTGACGATGGTATTGTTCAGTCTGGGATATGCAGTTTCGATGATGTCGTGGAGTAAGCTCAATGTTCCAAATTAGGTTATTTGATCAACCATGCTGATGGTTCAACCTCAGTACCCCAGGTGAACTCGGCCAACGATACGGCAACACGGCTCATCAAACTATCGCGATTACCACATGGTTCCTCGCACGAAAACTCAGGCAAACTACGAGTCTTCGAGCCCGCTCCCATCGAATGCCACAACTTGAGCTTCCGCTATCCATCACGTCCCGAAGCGCTAATCCTCACAAATTTCTCCTTGAAAATACCCGAAAACAGCTGCTCGGCAATAGTAGGAAGCTCCGGCTCAGGAAAATCAACCATCATTTCCCTTCTTCTAGGTCTTTATGCTTGCCCCGACCCATCACCGGGACAAGACAACATCGCACCACTTACCCTCGGAGGCGTCGATATCCGACAACTCCATATGCCTACTTTAAGGTCTATGATAGGTTATGTGCCCCAACTGCCGAAACTCTTCGCCGACACGATCCTCGCAAATATCACGTATGGACTTGACCCATACTCCAGGTTCAATTCTCTCAAGAACGTCGAAGCTGCTGCCGCTGCAGCCGGTATAGTAGATTTCATCCACTCCCTGCCGGAAGGATATTCAACGTTAATCGGAGAAGGAGGACTCACATTATCAGGCGGCCAAGCCCAGCGTCTCGTGATTGCGCGTGCTCTCGTACGCCACCCGCGAATTCTGATATTGGATGAAGCTACCTCGAACCTCGACGCGGAGAGCGCAGAAATCATTCGCCGATCTGTGAGGAGGCTTTTGTCTACCCCGGGACAAAGGCTAACGGTGATTATGGTTACGCATTCGAGGGAGATGATGGAGATGGCGGATAATGTGATTGTGGTTGATAAGGGGGAGTGGTTGAGCAGGGGTCGTTTAGGGGGTTGTTGAAGAGGGGGAATGGAAGGTTGAGGGAGATGTTGGATGTTGATTGATGCTTATCTTTCATGCATTGTATAGATTTCTCAATGGCTAAAGCGAGATGGTAACTTTGAGACATTTCGGCGTTTGTACCATGGACGTGCCGGCACATGTGAACCCTAATCGCGATCAGAAAACATCAATCTCACTAGAGTCAATACACATCGTACTTTGCATTGTTCATTCATGGATATTGAAATCATCTTGTCTTTAATCTCGAAATATATGACAAGTCCACAAGCGCCAGCAAATAGCTAATGCGCCTCGTGGGGCGCAGCGTTCAGCCCTGGAGTCCAAGCAATCGTCTTATCCAATTGTCGTCCCGCTGCATGATTTTATCAGAAAAAGCAATGATTGGACTTCATTGCCATAGGGACAGACATGTCTGATCGGCCAGCGAATAGACTCAGAAACAAGACTCTGACTCAGTGAGTCTTGAGGTAGATTATGCTTTGACGCGGCGCGAGATGCAACATAAGACAACTCAACTTGCATAGTAAGTAATCAACAGGAAAATCAGTCATCGCTTGACTGCGAATTCAATGTTAACAAGCGCGCGTCACACAACTAGTTAATATAGTTGTAGCTTACGCAGCGCACGAGCTGAGTCTTCGGCTTAAGGCTGACTGGCTGGCCCGGAGACGGCGGGTACACAACATTGTCTCACTTCTTTGTCTTCTTACAACACTCGTTATTCTATTCAATCTCTGTCTCTATCTTGAGATGCAATTATCCTCACTCTGAATAAATACTATGCCATCGTGATTGGCCGCTCCGAGGCTGCTCAAGAATGTACATTCCCAGCATTCCCGCCCGGCAGCTGCTGGCTGGTCGAAGCACCGGTATGTCTGGCACCAACGCCATGGGTCTTGGGGTGAGTTCTCTTGGTTGTTCGCGTATCGATTGAATCCATCTAATTTGATTTCATTGTGGTGCAGGTCGGTATCGCTGTCGTCGGTTCGATTTTGGCTCTGGTTTCCATCTTCGTCATGGTCCGGCGCCTGCGGGTGCGAGAAGCTGAGCCCAGGCTGCTGCCCGGGAGATACATGAAGAATCTGTGGTGGAAATGGACGCCACGATCGCGAGGTTGGTTGGACTCTTTAAATCATCTGGCAATCAATCAGAGCTAATTATTGAATAGGAGGATTCAACCGCAATAGACAAATGACAACAACCCTCACCGCAGACCTCTCCCCAAGTGCCGGCCTCGTCTCAAACAACGACACCACAACCTCCAACCCGCCCCAGCGTGGCCAATCGATCCGCTCCATTATCACCTTGCCGTCTTACAGCCGCCTCCCCAAAGAAGAAGAACAAGTCATTGCCCGCGAAGGTGAGCGTGAAGGAATGGACATGGCCGTCGAATTCCCCGAAACAAACGAAGAAGAAGAGAGCCGTCGTGAGGAAGAGATGGAATCTTTGTACCAAATCCGATTGCGACGGCGCGAAGAACTCGCTGATCGAGATGAGAGGCGTCGATTGAGGAGGGAAGCGCGTGCGGCGGGTGATACGGCGCGTTTGCAGCAGTTGAGTCGCGACAGTCTTGCAGCCCGAGAAGCGAGTGCGACTAGGCCCAGTGCGAGTGCGATGTTGGCGGAGCATCAGAGTCGTGGTCGGCATCGGCGGATTTCGTCGGTTACGTATGCGGAGATCGGGCATGTGAGGCACGACGGGTCACGGATTCGTGCCAATTCGAACGACTCGGATCAGCGCCCGTTATTGGACACGGCGCGTCAGTCGACGCAGTCCATTCTCACAATGCAGAGTCAGGCTCGGTCTTCTGTGTCTGGGATCAGTACATTAAGCGCCAGTCTTCACTCCGGGGACGACGATACCCCGCCAAGCGAGTCGGCGATCGAGGACGGAGATCTCAGCACCGCACATATTCCACCGCCAAGCTACGACTATGATGACTGGGGCGAGGCTCCAGCGTACGAGAGTCCTATTGCAAGGACAAGGGGAGAAGCAGAGCAATCGTTGTTGTCGCAGACCCTCCCTCAGATTCGTATCGATACTGCCAGTCCTGCGAATAGTACACTTGTTTCCCCGGCTGCAACTGCTGCTCCTGCCTCTCCTCAATCCGGCTCGGACATGGCAGAGAATGCGTCTCACGCAGCCAACGAAACAGCTCGACCAAGCTCTTAGTAACTGACGCGGTTAAACAATGCGCTTGATCAAAGTAATCGGCAATAGTATACGACAAAAACATGACGAATTACGACAACCCATCTATGACCTCCACTGAAGGACGGTCAGATATGTAAATCTTTTGAATCTATGCATGGCGTTTTTGGGTACATGTGGATTGGATGGATACGGTGATATTATGTCTGGCGATGAGACATACTTTTTTTTATTCTGCTTGTAATGATCAAATCCACTGAGTGTTTATACCGTTTTCTTTTCTCTTGTCTCCTGGTTTCGTGATATCAGCACTGGTTATGTTATGTTCGGCAAAAGCGTGCTTTGGATTTGTCTTACGATTGAAAGATTGAATGAGATTAGAGTAGGTAGATATATGGCAGTAGTATTGTTCACAGGATCAGTAGCTGGATTACAGGATCCGAGACATGTGAGAGTTACCTCCAACATCAACTCATGTCCAGAGTTCCAGAAAACGTTGCACGACAGCATCTCATGGCGAACTTAATGTCTTACCACACAATACCTAGGTATGAAGTAGCGACGGAACGACTTTTGGGAGCTCCTCTATGCCAACCTAACCTTATTTGAAACCCAACGCCACTGTCGTTGAGCTAAATATTAAAGTGTAGGTAAAAGGCGAAGTGAAGTACTATTATAGACATATACAGTAGACACAATTCCCACCCGGGTCAGCCCTAATTATATAGAGATCTGACTTTGATTGGTGGTTTGCACGTCACCGGTTTCGCACTGCAGTTTTAGCTCCCTAGAGGAGATGGCCAACCCTAAATGATGTGCTAAAGCACCCTTTGCCCTAACAGCTCAACGAATGTATGTAGCGCCATTCAACGACAACTCCATACCAATGTCCTGGGTGGGGGATAGAATTCCTCAATTGTATGCAAGATTCAATGAAATTAGAATGGGTAGATATGTGGAAGTATTCTTGGTGTTTTCTATTCATCTTCATTTGTGATCTTTTTGATCAAATTTAGGGCTCGATGATAGTCTGATGTAAGTTATTAGGTACAGACAGCAAGAACTAGTAATCTCTTATTAACCTATAAACCGATATTCGGAGAATAAGCTGGGCAGGTCGGGTCTGTCGAGGAATACTATTATTGAATGATAGACTCGTCGCTTTTATGCTTAGGGTTAAGACTCTTTAGGGTTATTTTATAGCATTCGAACTCCCTTCCCGTAATGTCCCAGCCGTACACTTTCCCTTCGTCGACTGTAACCTGGACCAACTCAACCAGCTCTCACGCGATACAGAGACTCGATCAAGGATTCTCGACCAGGAAAAGCGAGCGGTTTCTCGTCTAAGTCTTCTCTTCTCTAGGATCCACAAGAATCAAGTTGTGCGATGTACTCCGCAGTCAGTCAAGGTGACGGCCGCTGCTCGCTATAGTCCTTCTCCTGCTGGCGGTAAGCTCGACTTGAGTGGTATCAGTATCAACTCTTTTGTTGGGCTGGTAACATTCTAACATTCCTTCCTTTGCCGGATATCAAACTCCTAGCCAATTTCTCTTCGCAGAGCCGATGATTTTTTACACTAGATGTAACTACCTCAAGCATTGACACTGAGGTTTGAATATCTAGAAACCCGCAATGCAGACTCGCGGACAAATTCTACTACATCGGTGCTGAATCCTCACAATCAAGTAGTATTGCAAGATACCATTTCTTCTGCATATCCCGCGATCACTACCTCACATCCAGTCGTAAATCCTACACCTAGCCCTAGGAAAACTCATACCCCGATCCTCCCACTCAAACGAAACAAATCCAGCCCTCCCTCTTATGATCAAATATCCCAAGAAATACAGCTCTATCTCCGGGCCCTGAAAGCAAAGGAAAAGGCCTGGGGACCAGAAAATGTCACTACATTAGACTGTCAATGATCTTGGTACACTTTACGCTCTACGAGGCAATACTGCGCAAGCAGAGAACATGTATGTGCGTGCACTAGCTGGGTCTGAGAAGGCTTTTGGCAAGAATTAGGACGTTGAAGGTTTCTGTTGAGTTGCAGGAGTTGCATGCTTGATCGAGTATAGCTTAGACCTTTTTTCAGTTGTGCTAGCTTTTGTGGTTTCTATAAAGATTGCAAAGGAACTTTGTAAGCTGATCTATACTAATTTAAAGTCTTATGGCATGCTCTATTTTAGGATTGATTATAAAGCAGATGATGTACATATGAACAATCTGGAAAGCTATGACTGGCACTAATTAGATAGTAAAGTGATCCGTGGTTTTGGTTCTGATACCTACCAACTATACTGCAATTTTAGCTCTTTGGAGGATATGTCTAACTCTAAGATGAGGTAGTAAACCGGATACAAGATTGGATG
Source organism: Talaromyces verruculosus (assembly GCA_001305275.1). Classification (NCBI taxonomy): domain Eukaryota; kingdom Fungi; phylum Ascomycota; class Eurotiomycetes; order Eurotiales; family Trichocomaceae; genus Talaromyces; species Talaromyces verruculosus. Next base: position 49,346 of record LHCL01000068.1, read on the forward strand.
ATATTATTGGCTTAGGTAGATATATTGAAATATTGTTGTTACTTGCTATCTATAAATTGTAACTTAAATATGAAAAGGAAATACATCAGTAGTAAATACAGTCTTAAAATACATCAAAAATGAACAAGTAGTGAGAATAAGGCAATCTGGAATGTAGATATAAATGCCGAAAATGAACGAAGCTAATGAATGAATTGAAGAGAAAATCAATCGGAAATACTATGGAAAAACATATCTAAAGTCGATATTTTCGAGATTATCTATCTCATCGCATTTCTGATCGCTGCAGCTGTCTCCGCCGCATATGTTCCCTAGAAATATCGTTAGCAAGGTAGGCCTTGCGAAGAACCAAACTAATAATGTAGGAAAACCTCACCATCAGAGAGAAGTGCGTCGCTCCATCAATAACCTCAACATTGACTGTTTCTCCCGGAAAGAATCCAGCCCAAGCATTACCGGAGAAATCAGTACGTTTCTCAGTCAAAAATTTCATACCCTCGGTATCATCTGGTCCTGGTGGGAGTTTGGGAAACACGACACCATCAAACACGCATTCTGGTGCGTAGATGATGGTCGTCAAGGGAGTCAATCCCTCGGGTAGAGGGTCGGCGTAGTAGTCATGGAGAACCTCGATATTAGATTTGAAATGCGCCAGCAGAGTTGCTGGAAGAGCACCATTCTCGGCAGATGACTTTTGTGGTGCAGACTGGTTCTTCGATGCATCGAAGAGATTCACCGATCCACAAAAGTCATAGAAGCGTTGTGGTAAGCGATCCAATCCTAATGGAGGTGGAGAGTCAATCAGCACCAAACGCGTAACTTCTTCGCCTTCTTGGATGAGTCGTTGCGTAACGCGATATGCCATGATACCGCCGGAGGACCAACCGCCGATATTGTAGGGTCCGCTGGGTTGTCGCTTCTTGATCTCGGTGATGTAGGATTCGATCAAATCTTCAAAGTTGACGGTCATCATCTCCTCGGGGTTGCGGACATAGGGGCAATTGAGACCGATGACTGCGAGATCAGGCTTGATACGAGGGAATCGGGAATATGAGGCTGCCGAGCCACCGCCGTCAGGTAAGAGAAATAGTGTCTCTGAGTCTTGACGAGGTTTTCCTTGTAAGACGATGGAACTGGCTGGTCTGACTTCGGTAATCACTGGTTTGTAGGATGATGAGGTCTCGCTCGGGGGTGTGGCAATACCTGATGTAGAGGTTGTGGTACTCGCAACCGACGATGTCGATTCTTGTGATTCTAGAGTTGGTTCAGTTTCTTCTTGCTTGCTGTCACTGAAATACAGTCGGACATCCTTCATAGTGGGGAAGTCAACAAAGAACGAGTTCTCGGACTCCAGATCAATGGATAATTCATCCTTCATTCGACCGGTAATAATGAGTGACAAGAGCGAATCAATGCCAACGTCGCCAAAGAAGGTGTCGTCAGTAAGATCCTCAATCTCCATACCACTTTCTTCAGAGATAATTTGAAGTACCTCCTTGAAAGTGTCGCTGATACTACCGTCCTTCGTAGAGACTGTTGCATTCGACGTGCTTGAAACAGTCTCCTCCACGGTAGTAAAGGGAGCCGCTGCTGGTGTAAATGACGGAACAGCAGCAGCAGCAACTTGCACATGCTTTTCAGCAACCGGAGGTGTAGGAGCAAACTTGATATCACCATTTACCAATGGGACTGCTCCGGGTAGTGCAGCCTGTTGCGCTGGGTGGGTAGTCATTGGCGTCTCGACAATGGTAGCATCGGGATCGGAATCGGTAATAAAATTCTTGAAAGCCTGGATGGTAGGCATGCTGGAGAACGCGGCTGAATCTACAAGAAGACCCAGTTCTTCTTCCAAGCGGCCTGCGACAATGAGGATAAGGAGGGAGTCAACTCCTAGTTCTGCCCATTCGAGGTTATCAATCATTTCCTCCACTGGGTAACCACTTTCCTCTGCGATGATACGGAGTGCAGTATCGACTTTGCGTGAAGTTTTGGTCGTACTAACTGGGCTTGAGGAATCAATCTCTTCGGATGGATGTGGCTTAACAGACTCATGAATGACAACTGGAACCTGAACAGGCACCGAAGGCTGTAGTGGTACGGGAGCTGGTGCTGATGCTGGAGTTGACGGGGCGACAGAAATTCTGGTATGAGCAGGAGCAGCGGCCACAGCAGCCTTTGCTTCGGCTGGGTTTGCTTTCTTAGGCGTCTTACTGCCCAGATCCTTCTCTCGAGCTAGAATATATTGAAGAGCTCGCTTGGCAACTCCTTGTAGCTGTTATGGGTCAGTGACACACTATTTCGTTTCTCACACACACGAAGATAGACTTACAGTGATGCCTTGGAAATAGCCCACTACATTACCTCCTTCAAAGATGGCAACGTCCCCCTTATACTTATTTCCGGGAACCTCATGCATGCTCACATGAAGATCATACGCCTTCTCCTTTGAGAGGTTCTCGAACAACCCAAAGGCATCCCACCCATGATTCATAAATACTTCTTCGTCGAGGTTGGTGCTATCATTGCAGTTCATCACAAACCCCCCAATCTGTGACAGAGCGTCAATGTAAGCTGGATGCGTGAAAAATTCACCAACGGCGTTGATATGAGAAAATTCAGCAGAACCGTACGCCTCCAAGGCTTGACTGTCGAGGACAATCTCTTTCAAACCCGTATATTTACTGTCAAATTGGGCCAGGCTACCGATCATCTTGTAGATCATGGACCTGTTAAACTTGTAAATGTCACCATTGGTAAGCTTCTGTCTCAAGGTTGACATTCGTTGCTTTATCTCGGAGGCTTTTTTGTCGAATAAACCTTTTTCTTGGACTGCATCGCGGAAAACTATCTTGCAGGTAGCATGTCTGGCGGGTTTCTTGCTTGCTTCCTGATTTTGATTCTTAATAAGTATCTGGTCTTGTAAGTTCTTCTGGCTTGAGAAGGATCTTACATTATAGCTCTCAAATGCTAATGAGGCAATTTTATCCTTCCAGTCAACGGCGACTGTGGTTCGCAAGAATTGTGAGCCGGAGTTTTGAGCAATTAGAGCCTTTTCAATAGTCATATCCGAAACCGAAATGTGACGTTCTTTCATGCTAGGCTGATACCTATCCATAAGGTACGTTCCAATCGACAGGGCCAGCTCTGCGTACACAGACTATTGAACATGAGTTAGAAAGTTGATACCTGACCATTTTCATAGAACTATTTCTTACCGGTGTACACAGTGGTATCCCATTCACTTTGTGACCTTGAACAAGTGGATTCAGGTCTGGCCGGGAGATATCGCCCTCAACAATCAATTTTCCAGCTTGGCTATCAAAATTCTCCTCCAGGATCTTGTGTATGGTACTGGACTGGAGTTCCTTGAAAACAGGTTTCGGCGGAGGCGTAACAACTGGCAGTGAACCAGAAGCAACTGCCTTTTGAGGAATGTCCTGAAGTGGACTTCCCTTGTACAGAGACCAGTCATTGGTATATTGAAGCCAGTAGTCTTTCAACTCCCAACTATAGCTTGGCAAGTCGAGAACTCTTTGCGAAGATGGAAAGTCTCGGTGATATTCCCTCCATTCTACCTCCGCACCCCGTGTATAGAGCACTTTCATCGAACCGGCAAGGAGCTTCCATGCGTCCTGGCCACGTTGCAACGAAGGTAAAATGTCGAGATTCATCTGCAGGGATGCATTGAACATTTTGGAAACAATGGGCTGAGGGCCGACCTCAATTATCATGGATGAATCATTTACAAGTCCTTCTTGTCGGGCAGATTCAATTGCGCCTAACATGTTCACAGGGTCACGGCAGTGTCGAACAAAGTAATGAGCATCGAACGTTCCATTGCCCTTCACAACTGTTGCAATTGTTGCGCAGATCGTGGGGATCTTAGCGGGAGAGACAGTAACACCGGCCGTTATTCGTCCAAGTTTCTCTAGTATTGGGTCAACTTGTGATGAATGAAATGCATATGGCACCCGTAGTAGAGTGCTTTTAATCTTGGGTGCCGCAAGAATATCTTGCACTTTCTTGATATTATTGCTCTCTCCACTGATCACAACATCTTCAGGGCCATTGACACATGCAATCTCACATCCACTCTGAGACGCGATCGATTGTACTGTTGCCACCGATGCCTTGACTGCCAGCATTGAGTGAGTGTTCGGCGTACAACATTCCTGGAGTAGCTCGGCCCTCTTGCCAACTAAGTAGATTGTATCAGACTCCGATAATACCCCAGCTATGTGTAATGCGGCATATTCTCCCAGACTATGTCCGACAACGGCAGCGGGAGTAATTCCCCATGATCTCCAGAGACGACCGAGTGCCATTTCCAAACATGTAGTGACGATCTGTGTTACAACTGGCGAATAATTTTCGATCATACTCTTGTCATCCGTAATTATCTGGAGAAAGGGAGGGAAGCCCAATTTCTGGCAAAGTTGGTTGTACCGGTCAAGATCAGATCTGAAGGAAGAAATGCTTCCATAGAACTGTTTACCCATGCCTGGGTACTGGGAACCTTGACCTGTGAATGCAAAGATTGGCCGGGGAGCAGTCCTAACCCGCTGGACAGCTGCAACGCTTTGTTTGATATCCGCTAATTGTCCACGAATCTCGGACAGTGTAGACCCTGTCAGCATCACTCGGTACATGTGATGAATACGCCTGGCTGTGGTTGTGTAGGACAAAGTAGGCAATGAGACCTTGTCACTAGGTGTGGTATCCAAGTATTCAAGAAGTGACTCGACGTTACCCTGGAGAGACTTGGTTGACTTTGCAGATATTGCTACAACATGCTGCGAGCGTACATCACTTTCTTCTCCTGCCAATGGCGTCTCGATTGGCGCATCTTCCACGATTATAGCGCTATTACCACCAGCAGCGCTGAAGTTGTTCACCAAGACCTTACGGGTTCCATTTGCTGGACGATTCCATGGAGTTGGCTTGGTCGCGATTCGTACGTTATGGTCACTCATATGGGCTGGGAATTTGGTGTTGAGTTTCGTCTTTACACCACAGTGAGGCGGGATAGTATTGTGCTTCATCATAAGAAGGATCTTGGCCAAAGCGGAGACACCGGAGGCTGCTTCGCCATGGCCTATATTCGCTTTCACAGATCCAAGATAAAGTGCTTGCTCTTCTGTGCGAATGGAAGCAGCTTTCTCCGGTGCGAAAATGTCTACAACCGACCTCATTTCTTCAGCGTCGCCTGCCTGAGTGCCCGTGCCGTGCATTTCGATATACCCAACGTCATATGGCTTAGAACCAGTCTCGTAAAGAAGCTTGTTAAAGATAGCTTTCTGTGCGCCTCCATGAGGTCGTGTAATAGATTCAGCATCTGCAGAGTGGTTCGTATAAGCGGACAAAATAAGACCGTGAATGGGATCCTTGTCTGCGATAGCGTCTTCATATCTCTTCAGAATCAAGGTCACCACACCTTCACCACGGCAATATCCATCAGCACTATCATCAAATGCCTTGCAATTACCAGTTCGTGACAAAAAGTGGCCACGGTCAAGCCCCGCTGTAAAATCGGGGTTCGTCAGCACATTAGTTCCACCCACGATTGCCGTGTCCACATCACCCCTCCACAGAGCGTTGCAAGCTCCATGCATAGATGCTAAGCTAGACGAGCATGCAGTGTCGGTACTATAACTTGGACCACTGAATTTGAAGAAATAATTCACTCGGCCCGGAATAAAGGCTCGATTCCCACCCGGAATCATGTATGTGTCGATATTCTGAGAACTATTTGTCTCCATCCAGTCATTGCTAGTGACACCATAATAAACACCAACTCGGTCCTTCTTGGTGGAGGGGGTGCTTCCGGGCACAATTCCGGCTTGTTCAATGGCCTCGTAGGCGGTCATAAGTGCCAACCGCTGTGCAGGGTCAACCTGGGGCGCTTCACGGGGAGACAAGTGAAAGAATTTTGCATCAAATAAACCGGCATTGTCCACCCAGCATCCGTAAGGAGTTGCACTAGTATTCTTCCTCTTGCCAGTGACATCGACGTGTGTTGCCGCGTCCCAGCGCCTTTCCGGCACAACCTTATGGACATCCCGTCCTTCATATAGCAATTTCCAGAACTCACTGAGGTTATCAGCTTCAGGGAATCTTCCCGAAAATCCGATAATTGCAATTTTTGATCTGGACATGGCTTCAGTGTTGCTGGCATTGCGCGGAATTTGGGTTGATGCGTTGTGCAATTTCACGTCCAGGTCAGCCAAATGATCGTGAGAGCTCAATGTCCGCAACTGGATAGAGGAAGTACTTGACGAGTGCAACCAGCTCTCGATTTTCTGTGAGACTAGGTCCTCTCGAGTAGGCTCAAGCAAGATAGCTGACAAGGCTTCTTTGATAAGAGCTGGAAATGTCTGAGACCAGGAAATCGTGCCGCTCACGGGGGTTACAAACTCGAGGTTTTTGATGTAGACAGGAAGATTTTCGCCCGTCACATTCGCTAATATACGGTTGACGTCTCCCTCACTGTAGAGGTGTGGTGCATGAAAAGCGGCCGGGATCTGCGAGCCGTAGATGATTTTGTAACCCTGGAGAGCAACAGACTTGAGCGTTTCTAGAACTCGTGGCGGACCGCTAATGGAGACTTGGGAAACTCCGACACTGCTAATATAGGGCTTCGAGGCAAGTGGGACCGAGTTCTCCTAATACGGGGTCACGCTGTTAGTACCTGTTCATAACGTTGTAGCTCTTGCTAACCTGTACTGCGGAGAACTCGCGCAATATAGTCGTCGCTTTGTCAAGAGATAAACCAGAGACAGAAATAGTCCAAGCACTTGAACTAGATAATGGGTCGACCGTATTTGAAAGCTCAATAGCCACGAGAGCTGTATGGAAGGCCACTCTGATAGCCTCCACGGATGAGGTGAGAAGCTGTGTCAGGTTTCGAGACGAGCAAAAAGCTGAGGCAACTAGAACACCAGCGTCTATACCCGTGACCAGGGTGTTCGCAGAATCTGGAAACCATCCATCGTCTTGTTCAATATGGCTAGTGATGTCAGCTTCTTTATTCCAGCATAATATGGGTTTTGGATAAGACCTACTTGATCAAATAGGCAAGTTGGGAGATACATGTCAGTGTAAAAACCAAAGAAGGGTGCAACTTGTTCTGATCCTCCAAGGAACAAAGACCATGGACACTGGAGAAAGGGACAATCTGCGAACTCCATGCACTTGGTAGTTTTGAGACTTCCATGCGGAGAGCTCTACCGGCATGTTCTAGGAACGAAGCCAGTATAGGTCCTTGTTTTTCCCCCAGAAAGTTGGAAACATGGTAGGGAGTATCCTGGACACTATCGCCCAGGACGAATACTTTCTTGGCGTCACTTGTCGGCATGTTGAAGTCAAGCACAATGAGATGTTGTTTGTAACTAAGTTCTTAAAGATAATATGCAAATCTAGGGAAACGTGCATCCCTCTGATGAAAGGGATCAGATATAGAGGATATCTTCAGCAGCCCCTTACTACTTTGGGCACGTGAAATTATTTTATTAATGGTGCTAATTAATAACACTATACAATAATAATCATGTTTGATGCTTAGACATAACGTAGCAGGCTACTATGTGCTGAGGGCTTGAATTCCATGCTCAGCTAGATACTCATAGATACGCCTTAAACCGAGTGCCGACAAGATGAGTATCCATAATGTGATCAACAACGGGCTGGGACAAAACCCTAGCCCTATGTCGAATACCTGAAACGGTTAACCCATCCGTTTTCTCATATCATGCCGTGCCTTGACTTATACCGACAGAGTCTTTGGCCTCGTACTAGTCCCGAACGTAGACGACAGCGTATGTGGAGTACTTTTTTGGGAAAACGCTATGCGGGCCTAACCATTAGTAGTGCTTGCGTTGCTGGGCTGAGAAGTGAATATACGAATATAGGTTATTTACGTACGGATGACCGTGCGGCCATGACTCGGTATCTAACACTAGGTAGCCGATGGCGTGGTCAGCCATCCCGTCAGCCATCCAGATCGCATATCGCTGGAATTTACGAGAAAGGTACGTAGCGCCCATCGATAATAACCCTATAGCAATGTCATTGGGATAATATGATTGCTTAGCTGCATAGTTCAGGTCTCAGCCTCATGTTGTTGGTTTAGTGTTCTCGGGTGGGCCTCGGCCTCGGTCATCGTGACAGATTAGGTTCATCGCAGTGGAGCCTGTCATTATGTATGGTAATTTCGAACGGGCGCTTACACCGAACACGAACTTCGGCGTAAAATATTGGTAACATACGTAGTATCGTGACCGTGATACCAGTATTTACATGTACGTACGTACGTAACCGTGTAGGGCCGACTTGAATTACAACCACCATTATTCCGATAATCTTCTGCCCCTAGTCTCATCAGTTTGTTCTCAACGGTCCCAGCTGCAGAGTTCGAATGTCTCCAATGACCAGTCTGCTTCGAGTCCATCATGTTCTCAATAAAAGTCGTACGGCTGGATACTTTGGCATATCATCACTACAGCATTGACAAGCAGTAATCAACACGAGCTTCATACTCCAAAGACGTGGGAAATCTATGAACACGATGTCTAACATTAATTGTTCCAATCTCTTCAACGTGAATGGTATCGTTGCCGTTATCACAGGAGGAGGCACAGGTCTGCATACCCAAATCTCTTCCGCCTTTTCTTTTTCTAAATCAATTTCGGTTATGGTCAAAATTTTGGCCAGGGGATTATATCAAGTTGCTGACTATTAAAAAGGTATCGGGAAGATGATGGCACATGCCCTCGCAGAGAACGGTGCAGCCAGAGTTTACATTATCGGTCGACGCGAAGATAGACTGATTGAAGCCGCATCAAAATATCCAGAGTAAGATAAACCCATTTTGCATTATCTGCACAATTTGTATAGTACAATTTCTCTAATATATCAACCACAGTATCATAGTGCCTTTACAAGGAGATATTACACAGCAAGATACACTCAAACAGATTGCGGAAAGAGTGAAAAGAGAAGTTGGTTATATCAACCTTCTCGTCACCAATGCCGGAATCACCGGCCCAGGATTGGAAAAGATGAAGCCCCGCGCCACCTTAGCTGACTTCGTCGACCATGCTTGGAGCTCATCCATGAGCGACTTCAATTCGGTTTACGACCTGAACTGCACGGCTGTATATTATTGCATCCTAGCATTTTTGGTCCTGCTGGATGAAGGAAATAAAAGGAATACCTACCTCAAGAGCCAGGTTATCGCAACTGCTAGTAGTGCTAGCTTTTTGCGTAATCCGAGAGCTGGATTTGCATACTGTAGTAGCAAAGCCGCTCTAGTCAGCATGATCAAGTGCTTTTCCACATTCTGTGTCCCTTGGGGAATAAGATTTAATGCCTTGGCTGCTGGTTGTAAGTCACTCTTTTCTGATTTGAGATAGTTTCTCGTATTGGCATCGTCACTAAGATCTATGTGGTACCAAGTGATCCCATCAGAGTTATCCGCGCCCCTGCTCAATCCGTTCAAGCTACACAAGGAGAAGCCCGTCACTGAGGTGGGGGCTTTTTCGAGATCATACCAGCCCGCAGAAAGAGCAGGTGGTGAGCAGGATATTGCGGGTGTGATTCTGTATCTTGCAAGCAAGGCCGGTGATTTCGTCAATGGTAGTGTTTTACTGGTTGATGGAGGGAAAATTGCCACAATGCCTGCTACATACTGAGTAACCGGTGGCTGTTAATATGCGTATAGCTCAGGAAGTTATGAATCGTATTATATGGATTGGTTGATGCTTATCCGGAGGGTGCTTGTAGGTATACAGAGAATTACGTAAATTAGTTCAGAGCCTCAGATAACTACATCGAGGTACATACCAAGCATCTGTTTGTTTTTTTTGTTTTTTTTTTTTTTTCAATATTTACTATCCATAGACTAAAATTGTATGAAACTCATGTAATTTGCTCCTCGTATTGAATCTAATTTGAATATAATGAAGTAGGGTATGCAATTTACTTAGTATGCATATACGCTTGCCACTTGAAAATAAGCTGGGTTGAACATCCTTCGCTGCAGGCCTTACAGAACTGTTGGTTGCATAGTGTAGGTTAGTTCAAATTGAATACGAGCGTAAAAATGACGGTTCCAATTAGGGTTCCTGTTGGTAACACGCCGACCTACTCCACGCCCGCGCGCTGATGCCTGTACAGATCACTCAAGCAGTGCAGGTCTAAGTAAAGTATCTAGCTTTTCTAAAGAGCATAGCTGACAAACTAATTTATTAAGATGTAACTAACCAGCAAACTTGATCATAGAATACAAAGAATTAATTGCGTCCCCTGCTTACCTATTCAAGGGTCTATAGTAGATCCCTGTAGCCAACCCCTGCCAATATTATATGCCAACGCAGAACCGTTGGGGGTTGGTTTGCTTCACAGGCATTTCCTAATTTGTCTGTTACATGACTGTAGGTTTAACATTCGGTGGAGCAATATTTTTTTTTTCGGTGGAATGGGACAAAGAAATTAGACATTACGGTTCTAGCTGTGAGAAATTCAGCTTCTACATCTGGTAGTCATACTATGTAGCTCGGTCGAAGAATTCTAATTCACTAAATGATTCAAATTCGTAAAACTGTTCCTCTAGCCCAATCTCCTCGATGTTCTCTGCCTCTATGTTATCAAATTAGACTCACTCTGGGTAGTCATCAGAGCCATACCGACAAACTATCCTTCCGTTTCTGATACACTACTACTCTCTCCTTACAGATCTGGAAGCTCGCTTGTAATTATCAGCATTTGCACCACAATCAGGGGAATGGACACAATGGCGGATGCAATGACTACGCCTGGTCAATCCCTTTCCAATTCTAATGGGGATACCGGAAGGTCGTCATTCGAGGTCTCACCAAAGCAACTACCGGTTGAGAAAGTCGACTTAGAATTGAATGAAAAATCTGAGATCACACATAGGGTCACCGACGACAAATATCCGCAAGGACTAAAGCTGCTGCTTCTGGCGTAGGTACTAGGCCTCACCAGAAATTAATATCTTATGTTCATTTACTCACTGACTTAAGTATCGCACTTTGTTTGGCAATGTTCCTGGTCGCCCTTGACAGTACAATCATCGCAACCGCGGTTCCACAGATTACGGATCAATTCAACAGTTTGAATGATGTTGGATGGTATGGAAGTGGTAGGTAAATCATGTATGAACATAATCTTAGAAGGCGACAACTAAAATAAGATACGATTAGCATACTTGCTCACAACGTCTGCCTTTCAACTGGTATTCGGCAAATTATTCACATTTTTTCCGCTGAAATGGGTCTACCTAATCGCCATCTTCATCTTTGAGCTGGGATCTCTCATCTGCGCTGTTGCCCCGAACAGTCCAGCCCTTATCGTTGGCCGTGCTATTGCGGGTTTGGGCTCAGCGGGCGTGTTTTCCGGTTCATATCTCATTATCGCTACATCAGTGCCGTTGGCGAGAAGACCGGCCTTCAATGGCTTGATTGGAGGTGTATATGGAGTTTCGTCCGTTGTCGGTCCGCTCATGGGAGGCGCCTTCACAACACATAGCACCTGGAGATGGTGTTTTTACATCAATCTCCCAATCGGTGGTATAGCTATGTTGGTTATTGCATTTTTCTTTGAAGCAGTACACCGCGTTGTATACTTGCCATGGCGAGAACGCCTAGAACAGTTTGATATTATTGGCACCATACTATTTATTCCCTCCATCGTGTGTGTTCTTCTAGCCATGGAATGGGGTGGTACGACCTACGCATGGTCAAGTGGACGAATCATTGCATTGTTTGTCATCTTTGGTGTCACCTTGATTGCTTTTATTGCGGTCCAATTCTGGAGACCTCAATATGCGACTTTGAGCCCTTCAATGCTCGGGAAACGGAATGTGTGGGCATCCGCACTATTTGCTTTCTTCATGGGATCTGCTTATTACGTGGCTGTCTACTACATCCCCATTTGGTTCCAAGCTGTCAAGAATGTCAGCGCTTACGAGTCTGGTATCCGGAATATTCCCTTGCTTCTAGCGGTTGTTTTCGGCACAATCGCTTCCGGCGCAGGGGTCACTATCGTCGGGTTTTATACACCCTTTATGCTAGTCAGCACGGCCTTAACTTCTATCGGAGCGGGTCTCCTAACAACGTGGGAGGTAGATACTGGATCCGGCAAATGGATCGGATATCAGATTCTACTCGGACTAGGAATTGGCATTGGGTTACAGCTACCAATGGTTGCGATTCAGACTGTTCTTGACGCTAGCGAAATCCCCATTGCAACGGCACTTATCATTTTCTGTCAGCTTTTTGGCGCGTCTATCTTTGTTTCAGTCGGTGACAATGTCATCACCAACGACTTGAAGGAATACATAACCGAGAATATTCCTGGCGTTAATGCAGCTCAGGTTGCCTTAGCCGGTGCCACCAATATTGCTTCAGAAATCCCATCTCAATACTTACCAGGATTAATCTCAGCCTACAACAATGCAATTACCACTGTTTTCATTATCGTCATCGTGATGGCTTGCAGTACGATATTTGGCAGTGCACCAATGAAGTGGGTTAGTGTCAAAGGGAAGAATGTTCAAGGAGGTGCTGGTGCATGAGACTCCAGCACTAGACTCGATCTGATTTATATATGATCTCTCTCAGGATATGAAATACACGAGCAGATGCGCCGAAAAAATGAGAGTTGCTTAAATTCAAATGTCTTTTCTGCGTTTCAAGATCATGATAATTGATATCATGGATGCTATTGTCTACATGTCATTTCACCTACCTAGGTAGCTAATTGATTGTATTTACATCGTGCCACATTATAAGTTCAGTACCAAGGTTGTGAATAATATGTGGATGAATACTTTTCAATGCAAAATTCAAATATAGACGCCGGAGACTTATTATTTGAACTACGTATTGCTTTCCCTAGGATACTGTGGTGAAAAAGACATAATCAAAATTTATTGCAAAACAAGGTAGCGATCTCTAGCTGAAAATCAAAGTGGGTAAGGCCGATATCCAACTTCCATAATCGACATCACGCTACCCACAGGTTTGGAAATTGACTTCAGGTATAGATAGCCATGCTCATCCGCTGCCTTTGAGAATATATCAATGAAATCTCCTACCTCCCGCTCCTTGCTGTTGAAGGTCTGCATCATTGTAAGATCGCGAACACGCAATAAAGCCTCATCAACGATGGATGCCGAATCCGATCCTGGCGTGGGTAGCACGGTGTCCATCACGAGGAGCCGTGAACGAGGATAGTTTGCTCTGAGCGCCGGCAACTGGTTCTTGAGTATCTTGATGGCAATTTCAGCTGGCCAGTCGTGTAAGATCATACGCAGCATATACACGTCCGCATCGTGATGTTTTTGAACAGTGAAGAAGTCATACGGCTGCGTTTTTATTCGTGCTTGAATAGACTCGGGTTGTTTGTCTAGTACCGCCGGTGCATTCTTGATAGTTTCGGGCAGATCTTGTACGACGAACTGGAGCGAAGGGTATGCGTCGGCGAGTGCGATGCTAGATGCGCATGTGGATCCGCCAACCTAGTCCCCGGCATTGATTAATATACAATTTCAGACGACTTATTCAGGTATCGGTTAGTAGGGCAGGGCTTACATCGACAACCGTGGCTTCTCCAAGACCGTCCCAGTCAAACCCATTGACCAAGTGTTTCAAACTCGTGCCATAGCTTCCTTGCACACTCTTCATATACGCAGCGAAGGTTTCTGTAAGTTCTGCTGACTGGGCAAGATAGTCAAAAAATGGTTTGTCTGTCGAGAAAGCAACATTGAATGCCGTTTCGTTCTTCTTCACAGTATCGCCCCATTTTTCAGAGGCGTCAGCGAATGATGCAGCTGTCGGTGCAGAGTATGTAATCATGAACTTTGCCCAGCTCATGAATCCGGGTTGTTTAACAAATGTGGATGACACCGCATTGTGTGCTACTTGATTCGGGCTTGGTTCAGCAAGCAAGTTACTTGTGATAACCATGCGGACCACTCTTCGTAACTGGTCCTCGGATACCTTGGCTATTTCTGCGATCTCACCGTAGGAAATACTACCAGTGAGTGGAATTATGGGCAAGATATTGAAGCGGATTAGCCATTGGAAGCAGGACAATACTTGGTACTATGATAAACACTAGTGTTTAGTTGTTCGGCTCTTTCACATCTAATGAATGCGCAGTACTAACATGTATAGCCAAATATGGTATATACTCAGCAGGCTCGGTTGCTACCTGTTGGATAGTATACGCCGATGATATCAAGTTCTGTCGAGCTTCCAGCACAGAAGTTGGTGCTGTTGGTGGTATGGAAAGATTAGTCGCACCAACGCCGGATGAAATGTCTGACGTGCCATTTTTGTCGAGGTAATCTGTGATTGATTTCATGGACAATTGGAGATCCCTTTCATAAGTCTTGAGCAACGAGATCAAGCTTTCGCGGGTATGGTTCCCATTCAATTCGGCCATACTGAGCTTACCTGACTCTAGGTCTATTTTTGTCTTTTCCCTTGCTTGGTATATTTCAGGGTATGCGGATGTGATTGCCAATATGTATATGTAGTATTTAAGAAAACCTCAATCATCATGGCCGGTAATTCCACCTTTCTCAAAGCTAACTAGATCTCGAACATGGCCCCCGTAACCGCTCCATGCCATAACAAGCTTAAACGCCGCTCGAATGATTCAGCCGGGAAGAGCCATTGATCAATCTACGATGTCATTCGTACTTCCACACTTTAGATCACTTTCAATAACATAAGCATGCTCAAAGCTTCGTATCCTCATCGGTCCTGTCGAAAGCTATGTTGGTTTTCTCGGTCTAAAGACCCTTGCAGGAATGAATCGTAGATAACGCTCGAACACATTATATACACGAGTCATAGCGCATAAAATACACATATAACCATAATACATACAACTATATTATTACATACAGCGTAAAGTACGGGATATTTCCAAAATTGATTGGTTCCTCGGTATACTGTAAAGATATATCCATCTACGCGTACCGATACGAGAGCCACGCATACAATAATGTTCAGGCCCCCATGGTTTTTCTCCGAAAAGTCTATTGTGACAAAAAGTGTGGATAATGGCGCAATATGCGTAACAATTCAGAGCTGATGAACTCTGCTCTTTTCACCTCGTGTTTATCGGTGATATGTTGCAGGCTAAAATAGATGAACGATAATTGATGCCTGATGAGTCAGGCTCATTAGGGCTAGCCAACGGGATTTGCCAAAAGAGGTAAGTGACCCATTTAGTACATATCTTCGAGAGAGAAGCAGAAATACCATTGTCGATGCCCTGTTGAAATGATTTGATAGTCCCCAAAAAATCGTCACTACTACATTGAACAATTTTCTATAGGTCGTCGTTGCACCGATCATATCCTTTTCATTCCTCATCCAGAGACAAGAATGGGTGAGGTTCAAGGCCCAATAATCATCATCGGCTCGGGACTTAGTGGTCTGGCGCTCGCTCAAGGCCTCAAGAAAAATGGCTCAATTCCATTCAAGATATTCGAACGCGAGCAACCGAGCCAGGTTCGCACGCAAGGATATCGCATCCGACTTCACAACGAGGGTCTTCAGTCTCTTCGTCAAGTGCTAACACCGGACGTATACGATCTCTTTACGGAGACCTGCGCAGAAACCGTACTGGGACCTTTACCAAATATCGACGCCGTCACGACTGAGTTTACCATAATTGATATGGGCAAAAACAATCCTCAGAGTAAATTGACTCAAAGTCAAGAGAAACCACAAACTGTGGATCGCGCCGTGTTACGCGAGGTGCTCCTAACCGGTTTGACGGATTACGTTACGTATGGAAAAGAATATCTACGATATGAGTTGGCCGAGGACGAGAAGACCGTAGTTGCACATTTTGCGGATGGTACCACCCAATTGGGATCCCTGATCGTCGGAGCTGATGGCGTTCGTTCAGCAGTGCGCAGACAGTATTTACCGGACTTACGAGTATTAGACACAAAAAGTCGACCTCTTTATGGTAAAACGCCACTCAAACCGGAATTTCTAAGTCATATGCTCCCAAAAGCCCTCAATGTTCTCTCCTTCATCAAAGACAACCAAGAAGGTAGCTTGACCTTAATGGAATCCATTCGTTTTCGACCAAAAGAACAACGCAAAGACAAGCGAGATCTTCCGGACGATTATGTGTACTGGGCATTAATTCCTCAGGCACACTCATCTGCTCAAATATCCAAAATTTCGAATGGGGTAGATCATAATGGGAAGCCTTCAGAACTGGCGAAATCTATGACACGACATTGGAATACTTCTTTACGGCCGTTGATTGAGTATCAAGATGTAACGCAGACGGGCGTTTTCCGTTTGCTAACAGTCGACCCCGAATCTTTGCGGCAGCCATGGGAGCCACACGCAAGAGTGACAATTGTGGGTGATGCCGCACATGCGATGCTTCCTTCTACAGCTAGTGGTGCAGTCACTGCTCTCAGGGATGGTGCAGATCTTGCAAAACTCGTATATCAGCATGGCATATCAAAGGAGGCAATAGGAAAATACGAGAAAGAAATGAGGGCGTATGCGAGTGAGGCGGTGGCTGTCAGTGCGGCTATCGGGGTGGCTACGTTTGGTTTGGGTTCATTGAATGAGGCCGAACTGGTACAATGGTAGCTACTTTTTCTTTAAACTATATACCTCAACAACATAAGTGTATCGAAGAATTTTTTTGGAATGCGGCATTAGCATTGTCATAGTGCAGTAAATACCTAGGTACAGCCTTAGAAGAGCTGATATCATCGCATCTTAGATCTCTAAATGATATACTACTTACATTTTGCAAAATCAACTTGTGATATAAGCAGAAATACAGGTGAGTCATCTTATACGAGACAGATTACGGCTTTCTCTTGTTTGCACAGAATGTATCCATATTTCGGTATGTTTCGTCAAAGCAGAACATTAAACCTCACTAAAATCCATTGCCCAGGTTCTCGCGCGCAGAACAACAACTCCGGGAACATGATATCAACCACATATCAGTTATTAACAATTCTTGTGAGCACCTCTTCAAGGTCCTCTTTAGGCAAAGACAGGAGCTCATTATCTGTGGGGTGATACAATGCATAGTTGCCACCATTTCCATCTACAGAATTGATATAGCGAATCAACAACATTGCACTACTGAAATCACCCTTGGAAAGCTTTTCCATTCCGATTGCCTTCTGCTCTTCAGCATCGACGTAGTCGACGTCAAATTTTGAGTTGGTTATCTTTTCTAGCGCTTTAAGAATATCGTTTTGTTTTGCCGTAAAGGTGGCGGTATAGATGTATCTGTTGGCAGTTTTCTCTGGTTCAAGTAAAGAATTTTTTACTGCCAGGCCAATTGAAGGCATGGTTGTGGTGGACCAAGCACCTTCTCCATCGTTGTAGATGATTGCTTTGCGATTGGGAATATCAAATCCCATGAAGCCGGCCATTGCCCTTTTCAAGTCAGTTATCAACCCAGCTTAATTTTGTGTATATGAATCAAAAAATAAAATAGTTCAATCGTCCATACAATGGAAAAGGGAGGGAAACAGAAGGATAAAACATACAATTCAAAAAATGGGCCCGTCACGAACGCAGACCACGTCAGACCATTTTTCTCTTTTGTCTTCAAGTAGTCGACCGTAGCATTCTTGCCACCGAAGTATTGAGGCAATATGGCCATTGCATTCGGGTGACGAGTATCACTTCCGAACTCGGAAGGTACAAATCGCTTGACTCCGGCTTTGATGGCAAGGTCAATTAGACGAGTTTGCGCCCCAGCACTTGCTGTAGCAATAGTGGAGACAACGGCATCTTGGCCCTTGAAGGCTGAAAGAACTTCTTCATCAGGATAGTCATCACCAACACGGTGCACCTTAGTGTCCTCGGGAAACCTCGAAGTGGAAGATTGGCGGGTCAGCACAGAGACATTGAATCGGGAGTCGCTACGGAAGGCAGACAAGATAGAGGGGCCAAGGTGGCCACCTGCACCAATGATAATCACGTTTCTCAGAGCCATACTTCCAGAAAAATGTCAAGTGGCTGTAAGCTGAACCTTTTAATCGAGTATGTAAGATATTTGCAAGAAGAGTCGTATCACTTTGGTGCTTTAGTTAACAAATCGGTTGGGGGCTTAGGGCTTTTAGAACATTATGCCAACTACAATATACAACGCTCGGCCTTCGGTCTTTCAAAGTTAAAAATATAGGACCCTGATTACATTGATTAGAAATCAATGTCGCGAACGCGAGCATGAACCAAAATAACGCTAGCATGCGTGAGAACAAAGACACGTTTTCAGTAACAAATAGCTTAACAACGCCATGGCCATTGTCCAGGATGTAGTTAAAGTTATGCTTCGACCGAGCCTTACACCGAAGTGGGTAGTACGTTACCGTATCTCCGCGAATTGGTATTAAGTATTGCTTACAGCGTATACCCAGTATTGTCACGTAAGTATACGAAATGAAAAACAGACCTTCCAATACATACCTTATTTCCTAAAATTATTGCTCTTTCTTATCGGTCCACGTGTCGGACCATGCACCTATACCGACCATGTGCAAGGAAAAGCAGTGTGAAGTTTTGCCCCCTTAGGCATCATGCAGTCACTGTTTGCAATTGATTAGTCGAGCTTCAGGAAAAGCCAATCATCTAACTCAACGTCAACCACAATTGCATCTGTTAGTGTCAGAGACGTGTAGCTATCCTATCATACGACTATAGAGCTACCCAGCTCAGATGATGGGAGCCGCGGCTGGAAGTCCGACGTCCATTTTGAGAGTGACCTTGAGAGGTAATCAGATGGGGATCTTCAATACCTTGGTATGTAGTTGAGTGTATATAGACGTGGAATAAAGGCAGGTGTCGATCTCCTTTCAGATCTTGCAAATTTTGATTGTTCACTCCCGCCAGTTTCTACAACAAGATTACTTAGACAAATACAAACTTGACTCATACTCAATCATCATGTCTATCCCAACTAAAACCACTGTCCTTGTAGTTGGTGGTGGCCCTGGAGGGTCTTATACCGCGGCAGCTCTTGCACGCGAGGGCATTGACACTGTCCTGCTTGAGGCCGATATCTTTCCTAGGTAGGTATTTGATACACACATTACTCTAATTGGGTTCTCTTTGGATTGGGTAGAATGCTAATATTCTGTTTGTCTTGATGCTTTAGATACCACGTCGGCGAGAGCATGGTAGCTTCAATTCGCCATTTCCTTCGTTTCATTGACTTGGATACCACATTTAACAACCATGGTTTCATCAAGAAGGTATGCTCCAATTCATTATCGAAGCATAACTATACAGTCCAATATATCAGAGTACTCATCGATTGTTCTCTACGTAGACTGGTGCTGCCTTCAAATTGAACAATCAGAAAACAGCGTGTGAGTACACATCATTCATGTCTTGAAGCGCAAATTTAGACCTATCACTAATTACACTTAAAAAGACACCGACTTCATCGTCGCGGCCGGTCCGGACAGCTACGCATGGAACGTTATTCGATCTGAGGCCGATGACCTCATCTTCAGGCATGCGGGCAAGTCCGGCGCCAAAATCTTTGATGGAGTCAAGGTGACTTCTCTTGAATTCGTGCCCAACGAGGGAGCCAACCTTCCAACTGACGGTACCGCTGACCCCGGTCGACCAGTTTCGGCCACCTGGACTGCTAAGGATGGAAGAACTGGTAGCATCTCATTTGACTACTTGGTCGATGCTAGCGGTCGTGTTGGTATCGTTACCACTAAGTACTTGAAGACCCGTTCTTACAACCAGGATCTGAAGAACGTTGCAAGCTGGGGGTACTGGCGAGGTGCCATCTCTTATGGAGTTGGAACACCTAAAGAGGGCCAGCCCTTTTTTGAGGCTCTGCAGGGTGAGTCTAAAACATTTGTCATCTCAGAATAAAATGCTAATTCCAATCGAATATAGATGGTAGTGGATGGGTTTGGTTTATTCCCTTGCATGACGGCACTGTCTCAGTTGGCGTTGTCATGAACCAAGAAATGTCAACTCAGAAGAAGAAAGAGTCTACTACCGACAATGGACGCGATTTTTACATCGAGTCCATCAAAGATGCTCATGGTGTCACCCATCTGCTACAGAACGCGGAACTAGACACAGAAGTTAAGCATGCTTCTGACTGGTCATACAGCGCTTCGGAGTATGCCAGTCCTTATGTACGTGTCGTGGGAGATGCAGGGTGTTTCATTGATCCTTATTTCTCGTCTGGTGTGCATTTGGCTTTCTCCGGTGCTCTTTCTGCTGCAGTATCCATCTCTGCTTCCATTCGTGGCCACTGTAATGAAACTCAGGCCTGGAAATGGCATTCTACTGGAGTCCGAGACCGCTTTACTCGTTTCCTCCTCGTTGTCATGAGTGCCACCAAGCAAATTCGTGCTCGTGACGCTCCTATCTTGAACAACCAGGGAGAGGATGGTTTTGATGATGCCTTTACAATTATCCGTCCTGGTAGGTTTCTCCAAACCTTGCCAAAGGTTCTATTTTTCGTAGTACACAGGCTAATTTGTGAATAGTCATTCAGGGTATCTCCGATGTGACTGGCAAAACCACTCACGATGAAGTCTCTCGGGCTGTCGACTTCACTACTGAGGCAGTAGGAAAGACCAAGCCTGACGATAGTGCGAACAGTTCATCCCAAGCAGGGCCCCAGTTCACAGACACCATCCAGCAAGGTTCCCTGACCAAGGATGAAGCCAAAGTCCTTCATATGGTCAAGAACGTTTTCAAAGACTTCTTCGTTGCTGACGTGTACAACGGTTACAGAGCCAAGTTGGAGCGTGGAAGCCTTGGCCTAGAGAAGGTGAACACTGAGGCTTTGCTCATGGGAGAGAAGCTTTCTGGGATTAGGACAGAAGTCAAGGAAGTAGAGGTTTAGACGATTTCCTGATAAGCAGTCATTAAATCCTTCCAGGAACTTGAAAGATAACGCAATCATGCTAGTAAGTTACCACCCGGTCATTTCATAAGTCTTCTCGTTCTCGATATTTATATAAATTGTTATACAAATTGAAATACACTCTTTGTACGTTTTGAATATCCTTAAGGACTGTTTTATTTCACAACATTGAAGTATGCCTAGGCATCCTTTGGATCATAAGCATAGTCAACGAGATACCTTGAGCAATTCTTGGCCTTCGAAGAGATACCAAACCCCAGGTAGTAGTATAGATCACGACTTCAAACATTTTCAGGTTTTACATGACCGAGTATTCATATCTTTATGAAGTGAACGGTTAATCTATATAACTAACTCGATAAAAGGTATACATGGCTTTTCTTAGCACTATCCAATGTGTTGCAACCTCAGTGAGAACCTCATATGCCCCGTAACATCTCAATTTATTTGAGCTTTCAAGACCATAACTATATCTTCCTGAACGGATTGTAGTTGCCGCCGTAGGAATGCGTTGAAGTCCTCGAGAATGGCAGCCTTTCGGGAAGCTTCTCCGAAGACTGTCCTTCCAAGACCCGGATAAGTGGCAGGGCTTGTATTAATGTTGTTTGTGGTTCCGTACGTTGAATAATCACTATTAGTCGGAAAAGTTGCAGATGAGGACATATCTGCCGTGCGTGGAAGGCTGGCCTGGAATTTCTCGTTCCCAACCTGCATGCGAGCCAGGCTGTTGTATACCGCTTTGATGAGTGATTCTAGATGAGGAATCTCACTAAGTATAACCTGAGCTCGAAGTTTATTTTCAAGTGAGGCATCTATGACATATCCACCCATAGTGATAGGTCGGTTCACTACGAATTCACTCCGGTCATCGAAGCTCATGTGAATATTGTTTCGATGGCTTGTAAAATAGGAACCATTTGTAATAACAGAGCTGATAGGCGGCGAAATTAATGTTTGGGTGTCAACAAAGGTACTCGAATGGTGGTCTCCGGCAGATGTTGCATGGACAAGGGCTCGGTACCATGCAACTAGCTTAGCACAAATGATGAGGAGTAGCAGTTGTATGTGGAAGTTTGAGGAGCACGAGCAGTTCAATATTTCAAAGGTCGCCCGGATGACTTGCTGGTTGTTGCTTAGAACAGAGTCTGTCATACGTGGTGTAGAGGATAGACCCCCATTCAACCTCCAGGCTTCACTCGATAGACACGTGGGTGATGGGGTGTGCAGCAGCTCAAAGATCCGCTGAGATAATCTCATGCACGTCCTTGCATGTGGCGAGCAAGGATCAATTTCCTTGAATAGATTTGACACCGGGACATTCTTGCGTCCATCTACAGCCTCAACGAATGAGTCATCAAGCTTTAAACCGGGTGGTGATCTATTGGCGGTTTCGGTCCGCGATCCTTCACCGTCATGCTTATCTGTTGTTAAAATGTGTTGGAACCCCCGATCCGTCAAATTATTATCATTCAGTAGTCGACCAAAAAAAGAAGATAGTAAAGAAGACGAATCATCGGCCGTAGCTTCAAAGCCTAAGAGATGCTCATCTAGACTGTAATTTGACCCTGAGCCGAAGTAGTTGGGATCTATCCCATTACTTGAAGGAGGCCTGCCCTCTTTGAGGTCCGGGTTCATAATTGCAGTGGAATTGTATCTTCGCAGTTTTTGTACAAATTAATAGATATAATACATTGCATTCATATGTAATTAAGGGGAAGCCTGTCTACTTAGAGGAATCGCAATTCTCAGGTCCAGGGGTCTGAGCCAACCTAGGTAGAGGAAATCTATCCCATTTACATTGACTAATGAGATTTCGCGTGGAGGTCTCAAGAAAATGCTGGTCAGCAGCGGACTATACGATTGATTTCTAATTTTAAAGACCGGAAACCCTTGTTACGACCAACCGGATATGGCAGGATCTAGATCAAATGAATTGGTTGGAGGCTGTCGAGTTCTGCAGAAAATGAGACATGAGTTTCATGCGGTTCCTGTCTTCATATCTAGAAGTGGCTTTTTTACGAAGAGAACACGGTATTATATTGAATTCTTTCGGTTTTCTGTCACTTATCTTCTTCCAAACAGAAAAATGATTAGGTATTTAATTCACAACTATCGTACTATCTTTCCATACAGTTTTCCAAGTTTACCTAGTCACCTAAAGTTTACTTTGCTCGGGGTAAGATGCGGGGGTGATTGAGTTCTCTCTTGTTGAGAGATTATGCATTTTACGCAAGGGTAGTTTCTGCTAGGCTGCCCAGTCCACCATCGAATCTTAGTTCTTGTAGCATACATAATTGATAACAGTACGTCAAGCTGTTCAGCAGGGGGCCAATCTAGTCACCCCTAAGATTAAGGAATCGGGGAATATAGGCGTGCCCATTCCGCGGAAGATTACTCCTCTTAAGGGTAGTGTATACAAAATTGTTATCTGCTGACCAACTACCAATTCTCGGCCCTAGAATAATGTTATTCGTCATTGGGGTGCCACAGTGACCTTGAAAATAATTATCAGACAAGTAGTACACTTGGCGTGATATAGCTATATGATCCTCTTGTTATATTAATAGAGACCATCTTAAGTGTCATATTAGTCAGAAATTTCGATACGAGACCTAACTTAGCATTCCATCTGAGATACGACATATCTCGATACCCCGTACCGAACGTTACAGTTACGCGTATTACCATTACCGTTTAATGTCACATACGTACATACATACATACACCGGGATGTACGTGCTTTGTTATTTTGTTGGTTGAGACACATACACCCTGCAGAAACTCTTCCAATCTGATGCAATTATAAAGGATCCGCTTTGAGGCCAGAGTCAAAGTCTATTTCAACAAGAATATATCTCTTCTATAGCTCTTCAAGGAACTTGATGCTTCTATCCTTTTCCTTTACGTGCTTTATATTGCTATCTTCATTATTGAAACGTGGGATACCCACAAAGAACAGATATCTACTCTCAGCAGTCGATACCTCAGTCTAGCCAGATCAGATTGATACTTTATACTTTATACTTTATACTTTATACTCTATTCTGATAATTCCGGAGTCCCTTATTCACAACCAAACCTGCCGTTGAGCTTTGGCCCCAAGTTAGTCTGACGATACGGATACATATGAAATGATAGACCTCGCGGGAGGGATTAAGCCACCCCATCACCAATCAAGCTTTGACTATTGTTCTAAGTTGGATGTTGATAGCATTACCTGATATAAGTGGCTATGGATACGATGCGGATAGGATGCCTAATTAGTAGACTGTAGAACCCTCATTCGTATTTGACCCAGAGGTAAAGGCGAGAAGCTTACTGCTAGCTTCAACGCCACCAACTATGGGGGCCATTCGCGAAGACAACGTATATGCATGTGGAAATCTTCTTTCGAGGCTGGCTGGGTGTTGTGTTTGTGGACAACGATGCAAGCTTGTACTAATCAGATTTATAAACTGGCTCGCCTCGAAAAATTCATTGAGCTTGGTCTGAATCATCAAGACAATGGCTGCCTCCACAGACATGCACAATAATGCCGCAACCCAATCACAGAGGTTGAAGGACACTTGTGACATGTGTTCCGCTTCTAAAGTGCGATGTGACAAAATCAAACCTGTCTGTGGGAGATGCAAAAGGCTAGAATATCCTTGTTTTTATAGCCCTGCACGCCGAATACCCAAGCGGCCAAATCATCAATCAACAGAATCCTCATCTGCCGGAAAGCCCCAAGTATTTATGAGAAAACGAGTTAATCTATCTTCTTCATCGACCGCATCCTCGCCCCCTTCTTCTCATTCTACAAGCGAAACAAACGACGAGTATGAATTTCAAAAAAAGGCCAAAAAGAATCAGCTGAAGGGGTCAAAGGAAGATTCAACATTTATTTCATCGCAGCATGCGCCAGAAAATATTGCCATGCACAACCTGGAGGGTCATGTACTACCTGACAGAAGTCATGCCGAATTCCAATTTGAATCCTATGACACATTGATAGACATGAACCCTACCTTCAATGCGCATGCTACTGATCACAGTCATGCATCCCTTATAGGTGAAATGCACAACCAGCAATATTTACCAGAATCTTCAAAACATAATAATGGCTATAGCCACAACCAAAATGGTTTATTTGCAATGGGGCAGACGCAGATGAAGGCGACGGCGGCTGCGGATATTCAATCTATTGACCGAATGGTCTTGGAACACGATTGCGCAACTGTTGCTATGCATGTTCTAAGCTGTATCAACAACGACACCATGAAGTACAGCTCGGAGAACATGTCAACCCAGGATACTGAAGTCGCACATCAGCTATCAATTTTGAGCCAGTCCACCCAAACGTCGTCGGCTATTTTCATCAAGCGCATTTCGTCGATTTTGATTTGCCCTTGTTCCAAGAAAATAGAAGTGGCTTTGCTAGCTGCTGCTGCCTGCAATGCTTTTCTGGATCAATTCGAACTTATCATATATTATATCAAGATTTTATCACCGTCAAGCATATCGTCTGAAAGTAACGGCAGTGCACGTATCCCAAAAAAGGGAAGAAAGAAGTCAACGACAAGCACGGGCCTAAATAGTCAAGGACCTCCCACTCCTCAAGCAAACCGGGGGCCAAATCATGATAATACTGCTATGATGCAGGTCCTAGATCAGCTTCCCCGCGTGGCTAATCTCATAGCTCAATTTGGGAAAAGATATGACAAAGACAATGACCCAGTGACATGGGCATTGGTTGATAAACTAGCAATGGATTTAAAGGATAGACTCCGAAGAATGATTGACGAAGCCACTGACTGGGTTGCCCAAGTCTGACATTTGGTCTTTCAGTGGGCTCGCGCTTATGAGGAATGAAATTTAGGGACATGTTGAGACCGTGCCTGTTATTTAGACACCTATCGTTAAATAGAAATACAAGTAGACCTGCGTATAACGGACGGAAGAACTCTTCAGATCTATATTGATAGTATCTGAGTTGATGTCAATTTAGTGATTGAGGGGGCTCCGAATCTTTATTATTGTTAGAGATTGGTATGTCGAAGTGCTCTCCATTCCCATATGAAGGATTTTTGATACCAGATGAAGGCTTGGGAAGGCGTTCTATTCGTTATAGCCAGTTACCACTGTAGAGGTTTATTGTGATCAAAATCGATTGATTCTTCGAAGTGAATTAGGGCTTCTTCTGTCAGGTGCAACGGTATCGGACAAAATTACATGACCAAGGAGATCGATCCCCTTAGTGGGGCTTCTTGGTAATCGGTTATGTGACGTCCGAATCACGTGATTTTATGCCAATAAACGGGTAGGGTTAGGGTTGCCGATCTGCTTTTTGGTCTTGGGAAGGACCCACTGCGGTCTCTGGATAAACAAAAGCCTCGCGCGGGTCTTCTTCCAACAACCTCACCCGCTTTGCTTCAATGTTTACACTTTCAACTGCCATATCCTAGTCAATAGCAACTGCAATTGACTATTTCCAAATACCTTCTGCTTTGCGGCTGCTTTCATTTCTCATATTCTTATATTCTCGTCCAAATCAATACGCAGGCGCGCAAGCATTCCAGATTCCACAGTAACAGCGGAACCAAACGCGTCTTTTGACACAACAAAGAGCCGACAACTCCAACCACAACAATTCAAAAAGACTACAACCATAGGACATACTTATACCTATGGATTAGCTCTTTGAACGATCAATCATCTGTGTGACTCGTCTCAAACATGACGCGTCCATACTCAATTCGACACACCGAAAATACACAAGCCTCCGTTGGCGAATCCACCATGTCAGACTTCGATCCGGAGAACGAAGCTCTTGTTTCAACGCGACAACTGGATCATAGCCAGGAGCTACCAAATCTTCCAGCATCTTTCCGACGACCGAGCACGGCTGGAAAAAGCCCTTCTCCACGTCTCGATCCCGAGTACACAATCGATACATCTGCTATCAACCGTGCCTTTCCTGAATTCTCCGATGTCGAATCATCTCCTGATGACGAGACCGAAGAAGACTTTTCAATAGAGATTGGGCGGGGGGCGAAGAACGCTGGCCGCAGCAGACGCGACGATTCTCGCAACTCAATGATGAGCATTGAAAACAGCGTTCGCTCATCTTCGCCAGCTATCAAGCTTGATTATCCTGCCACAAACGCCCCACCCAAATCAGCCATGCGAAGCTCTTCAAAGCGAGCAGTCGCTGGAGATACCCTACGCAAGGATGCTCAGATAAGACGCGCAAGCCAGATGCAAAAGGAAAACATCGACCCCCAGCCGCAAGCCAGCCGCTCCAAGAACGCGACTCGCTCTAACGAACCTCGTCATACATTAGCTGAAATGCACGTTAGAGCACGGGAAACATACGACGGGTCTTACATTAGCGACGAGAGACCTCAAAACGTTCCAGTCAACACACGAACCACTCGGTTTGGAAATGTTTCGGCCCAAGTCGCAGCCGCTATGGAGTCGGCGTCGCGTAACACGCAGCCTGGCGACTCCCGCCGTAGCCAACGTGACCCTGCACTGAACCCTACGTTTACTCTAGACACCGTCACCAATGGGTCAATCTTGCTTCCAGACTTGCCCAACATTTCGGAGCTAGTATCGGGCGTTTACGACGATGGGACTCCAGTTTTCACCCGTCAGACTAGACCCCGTACAACACGCTTTGTCTCTCCTCCTGCTGAAGATATGGACGTGTCTCAGCCTCGTGGTCATCTTCACTTGAAGAATGTGCCCATCCCCGAGGATGAGAAAGCTATCTTCGTTTCACTAAAGCTCTTGCAGGACAAGATCGCAGACTTGGAACTGGCAAAATCTGAGACAGAAAAGAAACTTGAAGATGTCCGCGAGGAGAACCATCTTCTCAAAGCTGAGAAGTCACGTCGACAAAAGGAACAGTACGACCGTCTTAAACTGTTCGGAGGTGAGGATGGCGAGCAACCTAGAGGCAGTACTAAGTTACTGCAAGACAAGAACAGTAAGCAATCACACATGGATTATCAAATATTGAACCAAATTGCTAACACACTTCTTAGGGCTTGAAGCGATGAATTTGACTTTGCAGAACAGACTTGATATCGCTGATAGAAAGGTTCAAGTTCATGAATCGGCATTGAAGTCCCTGGCCCAAGAGCGGGACTCTGCTGTCACACAGTTGGGGGTGGCTTACTTGAACACACAAGAAACAAAGCGAGAGAACGAAGCACTGAAGAAGGAGAACGCGGAACTTAGATCTCAGGTCAACAAGCTGACAGCGCTGACTCGGGAATTGATCGGAAACGAAACCAACACACACCAGTCGCTTCCCAAGGATCAACTAGAAACAGAACACATTACGATGAGTACCGATCCAAATGAAGGCAATACACAAAAAACATCTGGATCGACACGTGCTCGTCGCCAATCCAAGGAACAAGCCGTGCGCACAATCAATTCTACACGAGACGACCCTGAAAGCAGGGTTCTTGAGAGGGTGGAGAAGGAGATATCGAGATTAGAGAAACAGCGTCAAGATGAAGAACTGTTTTCTCTTAACCTTTCACGGCCTACTACAGCAAACTTGGAGCCCGTTACCAAATCCACCATGCTTTACAATTCAGGAGAGGCCGAAAATAGCAGGAAGGTACCCAACACAGGAAAGCAACGCATCAAGCGTGTAATTGTCGAGGAGGCAGACACCACAGAAAACTTTACCGAAGACGTTCGAGAAGAAACCAAGAATCAAACTAGTGGACAGGACTTTACTTTGCTAAGCTTTATTGATGATCGTGAAATTGCCAAACTCCGCAGACGGCTCGAGATTGAAAGGACTAGGCGCAAGCCGAACCAGTCTGTAGCCGCAAAAGAGCAATCTGCAATTACTTCCACTACAGCCAAGCGCGTGGCTCCGGATCCCCCACGCAAGTCATCATTGAAAGAGCCCAAGGAACCCGTCGTACGCCCAACTTACGCGCTTAGTGAGGCCAACGCGATTCGGAGGACCGATCAAGATGATCCCGGCGAGGGTCCTTCTGGACGCCGCCGACGCCACTCTGACCACTCTGTCCAGAGTCACAGTCGCCGAAAGAAAGCGATCCCGGAATTGACGTCGGCTTTTATCCTACCAGATATTACCCTCCGCTACGCTGAAACTAATTTTGAAACTGCTACCCGAGATCCCGTTCGTCTCTCAGAGTCTGCCCAAAAAGTTCTCGATAGCGTTGCTGGACATGATGGCAGAAACTGTACGGTCTGCAAGCGTCTCTTGCCGGAGGGAGCGACCCACGATCATGATGATGTTCACGTTACTGTACCAAAGCCAATCCCTGTCTCTGAGCGTATGCCCGAGCCATCTGTCTACAATGAAGAGCCAACTCTTCGTCCATCTCGACCACCAGCCGAAGCGCTAGCTACTCTTCTCAAGAGTCTTGAAGACGAACTCTCTCATCTTAAAATGCAGCTGGCAATAGCACAACAGGCCTTTTCGAAGCATGACGCGTCTCTCGGCAAGCGACAGAGAAAGTCTTTAAGCACCAAGATCGAAAAGTTGCTCAAAGAAATTGATACCAAAGCGGATCAGATTTATGCATTGTATGACGTTCTCGAGGGACAAAAGCAAGACGGCCACGAAATGACCGAAAGAGAAATGGAGGTTACTCTTCAGTCTATTGGGATTGACGTTCAGAACGCAGCCAAGCTCGCCAACTTGACAGGCGCCACTGGTCAGTCACTCCGTCGCAAGACTGTACAAAACGTGGAGGATTTCGACGACGATTACGATGAGGAATTGCCATGGGAGGGATTCGAGAGCACTGCGGAGATGACTGGCCGTCATACTTCACGCTCAAACTTGTAATCCACTCGTCGGGCTTATCCATTGCTTTCACGACGTCGAGTCATACGGGACTTTTTGAGGGATACTACGTCCAGGTTTCAGACTGACCTCTTATCATGAGAGGTGTATGTCCCTGTTCTTGTTGCCTATAACCAAAGCCTCCTTCGAACTTGAAAGACAATATCTTTGCGTTATTCCTGATCACACATTTTGAATCTGGATATCCTATCTTCGTCTTGACTGACTTCGGTGTATATCCATGAAGGAGATTTCCTACTCCAACCAGCGAATGATGACAAAGACATCCGAGTTGGTCCTCATCCTTGACATTCCTACTCGGCATTTTCTTCGTCTGTTAGGGGAGTTGTTCGTTTACAAACTATTACATGTTGCCAGCGGTTTTCTTAGTCTTATATTTGCAATGGCGTTCGAGTACCTTTTACTACATGGTGTTGGAGTTGATAGGGTTTCTTTTTTGCTTGCATGTTTTGTTTCGTGTTTTTCATTGTTTTCGTCTATTCCGGTTCACGTTACTTCATTGCCTCGAGGAGTTGTGTATCAATAGGTTGTTTAAATGAGAATCACTTTCAGTCTGAACCATGGATAGTATTGCAAGAGAAATCTAGCAGTCAATTCCTAAAAGTCAAGTAGCTAGAGCACCATACCAAATATAGGCATACGATACGGATGAACCTTCAAGTGTATATATGGCCGTAAATCCATTGCAAATCCCAAAGTGCAGAGATAACAAACAAACACCATCGCTATGCGTCCCGAATTTTTATATCATAATCAATCCTCATACCAAAAGAGACCAAAAGATCAAAAGACATCATCAGAAGCTCGGGCAGTCGCAGCCTGCTGCGCAGCCCCTGTCGTGGCAACAGCAGCTTTCGAAGTCACGCCACCAAGGTTATCTCTTTTAGGAACTTCTTCGTCAACGAAGACCCCCAGACCAGCAAACGCTTCGAAGAGTGTACGTGAATAATACTCTTTAACATCGAACCCACCCGCCGCAAATGTCGCATTATTACGAGCCTGCTCAAGCCACTGAGATGGATAATGGTCTTGTAAGACATAGTAATCCCGTTTGTCTGCTTGGATACCACCAAAGGGATCGTAGGGCTTTTCCGGCTCTGGTAGAGTGACTTTCTTGAGACCCTTGATAAGACTCGGTTCCGCGTCTGAATCTGTCGTTGCAGATACGACTCGCGCTCCTTTGACCTTTTCGCCGCGGAGAGCGGCTTGTTTTTGTCGTAGCCTTTCTTCCTCACTCCGGCGCGCGGACGATTTCTTGAGTAGAATCTTTTGACCTTCGCGCGCAATACTGGCTGCATCGCCGGGTCGGCCCAATGCGAGTCGAGAGAGTACCTCTTCTCGGCCAGCGGCGAGCTCGCGTTGTTCTCGTTCGTATTCTTCACGCGCTGCCATGCGGCGTAGACGGGCTTGTTCTTGTTCAAAGGATTGTTGTTCCAGGAATGAGGAGGCTTCTTGCGATGCGCGGGCCTTGTTGGCTCGGATAGAGTCGAGGTTTGAGGCTTCGTATTTGCGTAGATCAGCTTCGGTTTTTGCCACGTCGATACCTGACACCAGGTTCATGATCATGGTTTCGCGTTGTTCGAGGAAGTTGTCCCAGTCTAGCTTGCTGTCGAATTCATCTTCTCGGCGATTTAGACTATTCCATGTAAGTGTCTGCCAATAAAAATTGTAAGACATTTAGACCGCACAACTTACATCGCCATAACTCTCTTCCGTATATCAACCTCCCTTTCCACGCCGATATCTTCAAAGGTCTGTGTTCGGAATCGATTCTTTCGCAGTGTCTTCTTACAACCGACCACTGGACACGAGTTCGGTCCTGCAGAAAAGAGCCTATCCACACAGCTGTCACAGATTCGATGATAGCATTCCGGATTTATGAGGAAGCGCATGTCTGGGTTGAGGTATCTTGAGGATTTGCAGATGGGGCACACCTCTATCACGTATATGTCAGCTTCGTTGTTAGAGCTAATAGATGGGTATAGACACTCACCATCCTCATCCCGGCGAGAGACACTACCAGTCAAGTCAGCCATAGTGACTGACTGAACTGAAGTTATTCTGATATGAAGAGGAGGTTGTAGAGATCGAAGTGACGTTGGGTTGGCAGGTGCTTTTGCCGGAAGCTCGAACTGCCCGCGGAGCTTGGGTGGGGATGACCAATCAGCAGCCGCCGGCCGATTTTTTTGCCTTTTGCCTCCTTCGCATCTCCCCTCTTTCCTTTCACATCACTCCAGTATCTCATCGCACTCGGCTCCCTCCTTCAAGACAGGCAAAATGGCTGTCCGGCACGCCACTCTAGACGAACTAGAGCGTCGACGACTGGAGCTCGAGGGAAACATTCAAACCCTCCGCAGATCCCTCTACGACTGGCGACTCCGCGAAGCTGAATACGATGGATTGAAGGACGAAATAAAGAACTTGAAACACGACTGCACGAGCGCCGAAATCCTCCAAGTTGGTATTGAGTTTGAGGGAACTGTCGTTGATGAGAAGGAAGTCCGGGATATTATTGGCGAGAAACAGAAGATCACGCGATCCAGAGACCAAGTCGTTTCGCAAATTACTCGACGACTCGACTACGTGAAGCAGAATGTCGCTTCTTTAGAAAAACGTTTATCAGCGGCTGAGACAGAACTGGATAGATTATTGCTTGTCGAACGTCCTGGGCCCAACGCCGCTACGGAAGAATATGCCGTAACCGAGATTTTCGAGGAGCTGGACGAGAATGGGGATGTTATTTCTAGCAAGGTCTCGAATCCGGCCGACCGCGCTCCTGAGATTATAGATATGCTCAAGAAAGCTGGTGTGGAGGTGCCGCAAGGCCAGAAGCCCGAAAAGATAGAGGATGACACAGTGGACGCAAAGAAAGATGGCATATCACAGAGTCTTGACTCGGTCACGGGTATTCAAGCCAAGGAGGAACCAAAGCCAGCATCTGCTAAAACTGTCGCTCCCGCAGCTGCAGACTTTATCACCGATGAATTCGATAATTCTGACTCCGAACCTCCTGTTCTAGAGGTGGACGAGTCTCCCGAAGATGCAAAGCTCCGCCGTGAAATGCTCGAATACGGTTTTCACGAAGTCGGCAAGGTTGTCGCTGAGCTCGAAATGGACGAACAAGGCAGCGAATTCTCTGTTGATGAGGACTATGAGTACGATGATGATGATTACGAAGAAGAAGAAGACGAGTATGGACGCACCACAAGAACAGTGCTGACGGACGAATATCATCAGCAGATGAAAGAGTTGGAAGAGAGGCTCAAGGCTGGCGGATTTATCAACTTAGGCCCCGCTCGGAATATTGATGCGGAAGCCAAGGAAACAGCAGAAGCCGCATCACACGGAGGTGTTTTGAAAGTCACGGCTATTGAAAGGGATGGCAGGGATGAAATAGTTCCTGAAGAGAAAAAGAAGCCTAAAAAGAAGGTGGCTTTCGCCGAAGAGCTAGATATTGCCCAAGAGTCGGCACGGCCAGCTGTTCCGGAAGGGACTGAACGAAAGATAAACGTTGTTAAATCTGATGTGACACCACTATCAGAGTCCATCGTTGAGCGTTCGGCCTCAAACGCAGCCGCCGTTAGTAGTAAGGATACTACAGACAGCACCTCTACAAAGAAGAAAACCTCGAGATTCAAATCGGCTAGGAAAGATGGTACGCCAACCCCAGGCGATTCGACTACAGCCGGCCTCAGTCCCGGACCCCAATCATCAATACTCAAAAAGGCCGATCAACCACCTGCGCCTTCATCTCTTTCTCTTTTCCCCGCCAAACCCGAAGGACCCAAACCATTCTCTCAACCCATTATTGCCGGAGATGTATTCGCTGCTGCTTCAGCAATCAGACCCTCAATAGACCGCGAAGCCCAACCCCCCGAAGGGAAGATCACCGCCGAAACGCTCGTCGAACGACCCGTAACCGACAAAATAAGCGTCCTTCCACCGGATCCAGATGAAATAGACGAAGAAATCCACCGCAAAGAAGTAGCGACTGAATTCTATCGTCGGCGAAACCTCAAGATTCAGCAAAGCGGTGGCTTTGTGAGGGATAAGGATGATGAGGATGAAGCGGATCAGCTGTATGAGTTGGATGAGAATGATCAGCCCAAGAGGAAAGTTAGTAAGTTCAAGGCTGCACGGTTGCGGTCTTGACCTTCATGATATATATTGTTTGAATGGATGTGCAATCTTCTCTTCCTTTCCTTCCACATCTGTAAGCTATTTGGTGAAGGAACGTTGAGAATGAGAGGCAATTTGTCTCTCATTAAACTACTGTGACATGACCCTTCCCACATCATTGTTCATCTACAGGGTAGGTATCAATGATGGAAGACCTCCCACGCCATGCTCACTGATACAAGTTCCGATATTGATTTATTCTATGAATAAACGAAGGCTCTCTGACTGCATTATAACAACTCCTAGCTTTGGCTTTACCTAGGTGAACGAAAGGTCAGGAGGGTTCCGTGGAAATGTGGTTTCGTTTCACCTTCTACATTGTATTTTGCATCTTAAGTGAATACGTAAGTACCTGATTTCTCTTTGCACTAGCTTATATCGACATGGGCATGGTTTAATTGGCGTGTCTTGACACCATATGATCGAATTTCCGGCCGTCTAGTTGACTTTCTCGACAGGCCGGAAGAGTTACTCTTCAGCTCCTTTACTGTGGTAGAGTATTCGACTCCTAGCAGTATGTATGGTAAATTCCAGACGGTTTCCACCTTCATGATCTCGGATGCCATCCTTTGACGCGCCGGTGGCATTCTCATTTCTTTTCTTTTTTTTCTTCCCCTTCTTTTCTTAAATATTCATGGATATTTCTTCGGTTTTGGCCCCCTCGCCGCTTTCCCAAAATTCCGAGAACTACAAACTGGTTTAGGAAAAGCGGGCACATCTACGCTCATAGGGACACTTACGTATTAAGCTAAAGCTAGAGCAATCAGCTTTCCGGATCAGAGGTGTATCCGACAGGGGGTAGATGATGCTCCTTTGTGGAGTCATCAAAGAGTTGACACAAACGATATTATAGTGCGACCATCTCATTCTTCTACGGCCAGCTAGATCAACAGCGTTACGACCATCATACGTGATTTGATGATTTGATATATACTGGTCGAGAAGAAAGCTACCCCTTCTCTCTCAGGTGTGCGAGCTCAACACGAGCAAGCTGAAAAGATCCTCTTCTCGAGATTATAAACGCATTTCATACATTGTTAATTCTGACAGTGTCATGAAAACAAGATGAGATTTGGAGGCCCCATGTTCCTCTTATATTGCGAAGCTATCTATCATTTCATTCATCCTCTCTGATGACGTTATTCCACGCCTTAACTATCCTATTCCAGGATTGAGCCATACCTCACCGCGTGATTTGCTGAATTCCAATGCCTCCCGAGTATCTTTCTTCAATTTTCTTGATATATTGTCGCCTAGGGACGGCACCGAATGATTTGCCAGTCGTGATTTCTGGACTTCGCTGCTGGTGCCTTGACCTTTGAGGAAAATGATGTATGATGGAACCTGCAGTGTGAACAAGTCAATAAACGAAAACTGGACCTTTGTATAGAAGAGTTTCCAGAAATCGTAGAGATCCTTTGAGTCAGAGTAGAATCTTTTGATACTCCTTCGCAGCTGGACAAGCTTTTGCAACCAAGTGGACACAATCCTTTTCAAATGAACAAGCGTTTGGAGCCACCAGGGCAAAGAGGAAATAATGATTAAGAGGACAACAAAGGCAACCACGGAGCAAATCACCATATGCTGAAGTACATCTGTAGGCGGCGAAGCTTGCATACTATAGATACTAGCCGCAAAGCCTAGTGGCAAGAAGATCACGGTTGAGTAGGTGAAATATTTGATATTGTCGTTTTGATGAAAGTTCCGCTCGCTCATATAGCGGTCGTAGTCATTCTTCGCCTCGTCGCGACGATAACTCAATGTCTTTGCGAGTGATGACACTGCAGCTTTATTGGCTAACAAACCACGCTCATCTCTCTGGCACTCGAGAAAGGCTCGATTGATAGCGTCTCGATATTTCTTTTCATCATTTTTTGTCCATCGAGGCTTTTCTGTCCGACGGTCCTGCTCCCGAGAGTTCCAACTCTTCACATTATTGCTAATTCTTTCAAGGTCTTCGTCCAAAAACTCGAGTATCACATGTAGCTCTGCCCACGTCTTCAAGGACTCAAAATATACATTCGGATTGAAATTGGAGGTCGTCACTTCTTTGGTACCGTCAGCCGTGTCTCCGCTTAGCTTTTCTTGTATTTTCCGGACGATGTTACGTGTGCTGACGTTAACCTCGGACATGATACGATGAAACAGCAGGAGTTCAAGGATTTTCCTCTGCTGCCAAACGTATGTATCAGCATCTTTGAATAGACGCTTGAGGTCCCGGCTATCCTTGCCAAGATACTCATCCATATCCCATTCTGGTGTTTTACCCATATAGCTGTCAAGATAATGACAGGTCCAGTAGCGATCGAAGAAGTCACCGTAGAACTTGAAACTGCAAGAAGCTCGTTGCAACGCTTGGCCATCTAGCTTTGGCAGTCGCCTGGTCAGTGGTTTGAACATGAGCTCTCCACCAATGATACTTTTCTTATTTTCCGCTTTATCGGGTTTTTGTTTTTTCCCTTGCGGTTTGTCAAGCTGTAAGAAGCTACAATGGAACTCAGTCTCCCAGATATTGAAGACCCTGGTTGCCCTATCCTCAAAATCTGTAGCCCCCTTGGAGTGACGATCAAAGAACAGGCGTAAGGAAGGATGTTCATTTGCTGGCGTTGCAACACAACACATCATTACATAGTCCACTGGGCAGTTCCGGCAGCATATGAATCTCTTCTTCGCATTTTCTGCAGTTCGTGAACTAGAAAGCCGTGTCCATACATCCTCCAGATTGAAACATCTGTCTCCCCATCTGTTGATATCAGTAATTTTTCTCGCTCGTGACCTTTTTTTGCCAATATCAATCATCATACACTTATGACCAGTTGGTCCCTCTTTGATCGGTCCATAAATAGTGCTGGGAAAGAAATCGTCACTCATGTCCCAGGCATCAAACGCTTGGGTAAGGATATCGCCCCCTTTCTGTCTTGTACGTTCTCTTTATCATCGTCGCTGGCAATGGTTCTATCCTGATCTCGTTGGACGACAGTATCATATACTAGTGAATACAAGCTCAAACCAACTCGATAAGTTGTGAAATCCAAAAAGGATGGATAGTTATAGAGCCATTCTTCCTTGATGTCAATAATGCTTTTCAAGTCAATCTGATCATTGAATGGAATCGTGCCATTGAGGATTACAGTGGTCTCTTCGTCTTTTTTCTTCTTACCCATTTGACTTTTTCTCGGTGCCACCTGTTCTGGCTGAGCCGTATAAAGAAGAAAGGGTATTTCAAAAGGAACATGTAGCAAGCGATCATGCTGATGGATGCTGTGTTCTGCTTCCCCGTCACTTGAAATCTGTCCCGAGAAGAGACCGTTTGTGAGCATGCTCATGTTGAGCATTCGTGATGATTCTTCAAACGCATTTCTCGCGTCCGAGTCCTGGTGGTAGGCAAACTTTGGCATCAACACCGCAAGTCCGTGGCGCATTGGATTGTCGGATTCCATATCCAGAGTTGAAGCAAATCTTTTTCGTATTTCAATCAAGTTTAACCACCTGTTCTCCTCCTCGCCAAGCATCAGCTCCCCATCCACAATATGGTAGAATAGTGCCGTATCTCGCAAGTGGAATTCAAATCGTGTCTCTCGTGGGGATCGCGTAACTGCAAGTATTCGCTCCGGAGATACGTCGTAGACAGTCGTAAAACGCTGAATAATTTCTCTTTTAACTCTCGTGGGCATATACTTGCGCATGATATCTACCCATCGATGTGACCATTCGTCCGTGTCTATTTCCGACCCTTTCATCTTTCTTATCTTCTTGCGATTATTTTTGACACTTCCCTCCCAGTCTAAGAGGATGCTGATCGCTTTGATGGTATTCCAGATCCATACGTGATCATCTAGTCGGAAATAGTTCATCCCACCTCTATCTGAATGAGGCCAGGCAAAGGCATCACGTTTGTTCTTCTCGTCCAGAACTTTCACCCATTTCATTGCAATATCGTCGTTGCTCTGGTTGAGAAAGTCGCGTATCTCAGCTTTTTCTTTCTCCTTTTCTTTGCTTAATTCATCCTGAATGGCTCGAGCTGTATCTGTCGAACTCAATGGCTTTGTCCCCACTTTGTACATTTCGTCAGTGGAGCCTTCTATTGGAGTTGTTGGCGCGCCAGTCTGTTGATCCCCCGTAGTAGGCTCTGTTCCTTCATTCTGTTTTATGCCAACAATTGGCCTTTCTAGAAACGCAAATAGCTCATATGCTTTGAGAATTTGAAATGGTGTATCGGTTAGACCATCAGGCAGAGGCTGAGATATATTTGGGTGATCCTCATTCAGTGATACATTCCCGAAGATGTCCACAGGATCCCCAATTTCCACGTCAGCCCTGAAGAACCTCACGGAATTCCCAGTCGCCCAATAATGCCTGTAGAACTCTCCGTTATCCTTCCTCTTGGCTAATTTGAATACCCATCGAAGATGCCCGAGGCATGTTTGCTTTACTCTATTCACCAAAGGATGGTCATTCCTCAAACTGCGGCAAACCTCCAACAGAAATCTGAAGGCAAAGCTGATTCCCATCATTTAGTGCTGCGGCTTTTTACCAGTTGAAAGAGAGAGCAATAGAAACTTACTAACTGGCTGGTGAGCAGACTCGATGGCCTCCCATATCACCGCATGTGAGAGCTATTACCGGCGATTTGTTTTCTTCATCCGCGTCCTTTGCATCGTAATCCCAAACCGGACCTTCTGTGATCGGCATAGCACAGACTGTCAGGATATGTTCCACATTTCGCCCAACGTAGAATGGCTCGTTGAAGAGAAATGCGTCAAGTGGGATATCAGCCGGAGGTTGAGTTTTCCATAGAAAGCCATCAATGTCCACATCCTCTTTTGTCAATAATAACTGCTTCCAGCTTTCCCTTTGTGTCGAAAGAAGCACGAGTTTGTATCCAACAACAACGCTAGATACATTTTTCGGCAAAGTGGTCACTGAACCTTCCCAATAGGTGCCTTCCATCAATGCTTCTCCATTTATGAAGCAGCCCATAACCGCTGCCACGGCATCTGGTTTGAGGTCCGTCGACGGGATCTCCGAACTTGGTCCTTTGTCTCCATGCTCTTTCTGGTGTTCTCCCTGTTCTGGAAGCCCGTACAATTTCACGAGTCCATATCTACCAGGCCCCGGACCTTCGTCATGGTTTTCGTTTGTTCTATTGTTGAACGAGTTATCTGGGTTGGCGAAATTTAACTCCCGTATTAACAGACGGAATACAGTTGAATAGTTGATCGTAAGGGGGTTGTCGTGAAATTGCGGAACACAAACTGCTCGATGACAACATTGTCCCGAATCACCCATTGCTGTGTTAGCTCGCAAATACCAGGATTCTCGAAGATCACGCGGGGCCATCTGTTTCGGAGCCAATAGGTCTTCTGCTCCCATTCGCCAGGAGGAAGCGTTACGTCGAGGCCAAATCCTTTGACATTTTCAATCATATTGAGCAGATGCTGGTTTCGCTTTCCGGGCATGTTCGGCTCTGGAGTGCTTTCATGCTCGATGGTATAAATCCCCGATGGTCCATGGCCCAGATAGCGACTAATCTGCAGATGCTGGCCCCATTCAGTCAATGTTGCTTTTGTGCCCCCATCACCAAGAGATAGGTAAGTGGAGTCGCTTTCGGTGGTTCTTTTGACAGCCTCCTCGGCATTGAATCGTTGGAGCTCAGCATCTCGGGGCTCATATATCCCGCGTTGGGAGGTCTTGCCTGCAGCTTGAACCTGGTTTCGGATTCCTCAGCCGAGGGTTCAAGAACTATGGGGTTATACTGACATATTCCTTGACCTGATCGATATCAAATGCACCAAAATAGTTCTGCAAAGAGACGGTAGGTCGTCCCTCGCTCTTGCTTTCACTTGCAGACCCCGTTCTTGACTTGGGAGAATTCGAAGGGTGGCTCATGATGGAATATTTCTGTCATGTAAGTAAGAAGCCAAAGAAAAATCAAGCCTTTGCGATGGCAGGAACTCGAGTTTAATCTACGCTCGGCGTATGTTTTTTCTGACTTGAGGCTGAATTGGCTAAACAATTCGCTAATGTGCCATGGTTTCTGACAAGGCTGGCTGACAAGGCTGGGGTGATCATTTGAACACCGTGAATATAAATTAAAAAGTGACCGATGCATAATGCATGCTACCTAATCACAAACAGCGCCACTGGTGAGCTCCCAATCCGACCCGGTTAACCAACAAATACAACTTGGACCGTGTGGAAATATGTTGGAGCTATGATCTCTTTTGGGTGGCAGGAGTAAGCGAAGCGTGCATGAACTCCTTTTCTGCACCCAGCACCAAAGCTTCACCTTCGCGCAGATCTTCGATGTATTATTGATAGATATGTACGTATGTAGTTCATCCATGTCATCAATTCATAATAGTACTATGTAAAACATCCGTCCTCGTCATCCGCCAGAATCGCCGCGTACAGTACGAGTATCATGGGACATGTCATGCGTAAAACGCTCTAGAACTACCCCAAACACATATACTATCCATCCTCGCACTCAGCGCCATCAATCCGAGATGCACAGCCAATGAAATCAACTGCGTCCGGAGACTTTGTATGGGCAGGGACAGTACAGCGAGTATGAACAAGGGATAATAGACCCATGGATTCACGGCTAGGGGCATGCAAGCCTGTGATATTAGTATTTGCTTGACGATGAACAGCGTCACTCGCGCGTTTGGAATGGGGATTTGGATATCCATGGACGGTATAGGTATAAGGTATAGATATGCGTTACTGCTCCAGAATGTTTCCGGGGGTGGAGGGAGTAATCTGTGTGGTGGAAGTGGCGTTTGCATTGGTGGCGTTGATGGAGGGTCATGGTTGTGATGCTGTATCATGGGATGAGTATATCGTCGTTGGCTATCGGCATGTTCTTCGTCATCGGCATCTAGGCGCTGGGGTGGTGTGAATGGTGTGCTTCGGAATCGAGGACGGAGTATCACATCCTGGTCCTGACTACTAGGTGATCTGCGATGACCGTCTAAGTCTGTCTCAACTGCTGTACTATTCATGTTCGAGGTAACACTTCGCGTTTCGTATCGGACCGGTGATCGAACAGCTAAAGGCCCGGTTGATCGTGACGAATTCTTGACTGGGGAGCGAGAGGGTCGAGGACTAATAGGGGCCGGGGATCCAATAGGTTGGATGCGTTGACTAAAATCAGCACCAGTGGAGCTTGCACGACCAAAGCGGCGGGTCTCGTTGCCCGTGACACCTGCTTGGATACTAACCAAGACTTCATCCGCAGTAGGCCTGAAAGTAGGGTCGATAGATAGAAGTCGCTGTAAGATGGTGTAAAGCTTGTCTGGCAAGTCCGGGCGAAGCCTCTTGAGCGTATCATCAAATCCTTTCCAGCCACTGATCTCGGCTCGAAGCTGGTCAATATCTTCTTTCTCCTCCATGAGATCCGCACTGCGATACGGGAGTTGTGCAAAGCATAGGAAGTGTAGGATCATTCCAAGGGAAAAGACGTCTGATTTGAATGTAAAATTCACAAACGGGCCATTGGGAGATACCCTTTGCAGTACTTCAGGGGCGCAGTATGAAATAGTTCCGGTTGTGCCTGTTGATTTGCGTACTGTATTCTCATACTGCACCTCACCAAAGTCACTGACAAGTACCCTCAATTCATGGCCCGAATCATGCAGTAGACAGTTACTCGGTTTGAGGTCACGATGAATAAAGCCATTGGCATGTAGAAAACGTATTCCGGATGTTATATCCTTGAAGAAAGAGTAAATCTCTTCAAAGTGAAGTTTCCTCGGACCCGAGAAGTCTGGCGTCTCAGGCTGACCCTTGGATCTGCGACGGAGGCGCTCCTTCAATTGTTGTGCGGTCGTCGAAGTCGGGACGTTTCCTACCACGTATTTATGAAGATCGCCAGCATTGCAGTATTGTTGCAAAATAAATGCACAGGGCACACTCGGACTAAACGTGCTGATCTTGAAATCTTCCAACCACACATGTCGATACGACACAAGGTTCTGGTGTGACAGATGCTGCAACAGTTGCACCTCTATCAGTACCTTTTCCAGCCATTCATGATCATCACCGACAGGTACACGTTTGCAAGCAAAGTGACCCAGTGAAACACCATCTAGCATGTGCTTTACCAACAGTACAACGCCCTTTCCGCCTCGGCCCAACTCCGCTTCCTCGACAAAGAACTTTTTGAAATATCCCTGACTGAACGCCGTCGACGATATACCCTGCGGAGATTGAGGGGGCGGTTGTACGTATGGTGAAGAGGATCCGGCTGTTCCATCTGTCAGCGCCGGTTGAGCGAGACGTAGACGCGGTGATAGTGGCGGTGGTGTAGATGTTTCGGAATTGGGTATGCTGTCGTGAAGGAGACGGAAGTATTCTGGCGTTACAAAATCATGTTGCTCGGGGCCGCCGCTGCGTCCTCGGTGCACATCCGGTTCATTGTCTCGATCGTGCATGGGGCGATGGCAGTAGGGGCAGTCTGGGAGGTCGAGATCGAGGTCTTCATTGTTGCTGGTGTTCGCATTGCGGAGCACTAGTTGTTGAGAGTCGCGGTCGAGGACAACCACCGAGTCATTGTGGCGTCTGGAAAATGAAGTAATTAGTGGCTTTACAGTTTCATTGCAGTAATAATCAGATAATAATCAGACTTCGTAGGTGCTTACAAGACGACGTGTCGATTCGAAGAATATGGGACGATGGACATGGACCGCGGTGCGTCATCAGCCATGTTCAACCGGCGTGCAAACTTGCGCTGTTATATATTTGCTTCTCAAAAGAGAAAAAGATGATTTGAATTTTGAATGAACATTGTCAAGGAGTTGAAAACCCATTGACCTTGCTTGACACGAGCTCAAATAGAGCTTAGCTGGTTTGTCTTTGGAGCAACGGTGTTGAATAAGAAGAATGAAGGTGTTGCTCCGCGGCGGACCGTCGCCTTCGACCTTGACTTGCCGCAGCCCCACGTGAGCTACCACAGAATCTACGATCAGAAGGACAGATACGAACTTGTGCTACATAAATGGACTACTATGATATGGAAAGAGTATCTATCCAAGGAAGTCTGCATCAACTGATGCAATGGTATTGATTGTCTGATGTGTTATCGACAGCATCACAGAATCATGTGAAACAATGAGGCGACATCCTAGCTTTTGTAGCAAGCCGCTGCCTTGCTTCTTACAGCCAACACATACATGCTTCTTACAGCTTCAGGGGTAGCTGTTAAGCTTGTGGAGTATGCACCCAGCTGTACATACGTGTTTCGACGGTGAATATACCGGTGGCGGAAGATGCAGCTAAGCGGAGGTGGTTTGTTGTAAACAGCAAACCAGGTAACTCAACAGAGTATTGCGTGTCAAGCTGCACTGGATGGGCTGAAGATCTTCAGCGTCTGCAAGAT
The DNA here is from genome assembly GCA_001305275.1 of Talaromyces verruculosus. Lineage (NCBI taxonomy): Eukaryota > Fungi > Ascomycota > Eurotiomycetes > Eurotiales > Trichocomaceae > Talaromyces > Talaromyces verruculosus. The sequence continues at coordinate 92,698 of LHCL01000068.1, forward strand.
TGATTCATAACAGTAACTAGAAAGTTACTTCAATCTTTAGCAGTTGCATCATCCCCGTCGTCTGCTTCAACGTCCTCAGAGTCCTCATCATCCGAGACGACGATGCCCCCATCGGATTCATCGTCATCATCATCAAATCCTTCAAAGTCATTCGAGTCTTCTTCCTCGTCTGCGGACTTCTGTTCATCCTTCTCCTTGGAGTCCGCCGCGGGAGCGTCTCTCTTGCGCTTCTTAGACATCTCTCCAAGACGACCATCTCGACCTTCAATCTTTTCATCCTCATTTCCCTCATTATATGGAGGCGGTGTGAACCAAGGGATCTTGCCTCGGAGGAAATCGTTGATCACCATCTTAGCAACACCGTCCAAATCGGGCTCACCGCCTCGTAACAATCTACCACCCTTTCGAGCAAGGATACTGAGGAACTCTATGGCGTCACCATCAAAGTCCTTGATTTCGTAGGTCCGCTCAATATGGCGCGGTTGTACTTTCTTCAGAACGGCAGGAATATACTGCTCGGGATTGTGAACGTTCTCAACTCGGACGACTCCTCGAAGCAGAATGTCCTCCTCGCTATCATTCTGATTAGGAGGCACAACACCAGGGCAATCGATGAGGTAAATTCTCTTCATCAATGTGATATATTGCCAGACTTTAGTTTCTCCAGGAATGGGTGCAACGGTGCAGACCTTCTTGTTTCGAAGGGTGTTGATTATAGAAGACTTTCCAGTGTTGGGATATCCGATAAAGCCAACAGAAATCTGCTTGCGATCAGAGTGAAGAGCTGAAAATTGACGCAGGAGCTGGATAAGTGATCCTTTGCCGAAAGAGTTGTTGATAGACGCGTGGAAAGCGAGAGTGGGATAATCTTTAGACAGGTGGCGTACCCAAGCGGCCTGACAGAAGTTAGGATGTGTCCATTAAACCCACGAAAAAAATGACATGAAAAGAAGAAAGGCAATGTGTGAAATGTTACTAAGAGCTCTGATACAGGAGGTACCATCAAATGACGGTATTCAGAGCTCAACTCAAAAACAAAGCACTGCCCATCCTTTACGATAAGCATTCAAAACGAAAGCCGATCAACTCTAAACTCAGAAAGAGATAGGGCGGCGGATGAGCATCAATCTACCAGAGCTGTAACAGACAAAACTCCCATTGAGCGGCAAAAAATGCACAGGAAGAAGCCTTGACTTAGCAATGGCACCGGCGCAGCCGGATGGAATGAGGAGGGGAAATGTAGGATGTAAAAGAGTAGTAAAGTCCGGAACTTACAGCAACCTTGGTCGGCACCAAGTCACACTTGTTCAAAACAAAGATGAGATGTTTGTGTGGTGCCTCTTCACGAATGTATTTTTCGATACTTCTGCATCTCGTTCCATTAGGGTCGCGAGCATCAAGAACATGGATAACGACGTCTGAAGAGTCAATAACTTTGTAAAGTTCGTTCCAGATACGTTTGCTTTGACCCTTGGAGAAGACATGTTCACGAGCAACTCCCATAACACCGATATCTTCAGCGTCATCTTCACCAGATCTTCCACTCAACAACTTGGCTTGATCTAATTTTTCCAAGTACGAATCGTGCATTTTGACAGACTCCCCAGCCAGGTCTTCCAGCGAGCCGACGTCAAGCTTGACCCGTTTTCGCTGTGCTTTGGGTCCGAAGGTATCGCCAAAAGGTGAAGTCTCAATTGTCATCTTTGCACGATGCTGCTTGAGACCATTGAGTTCCTGACCGTCTCTGATCAAACTCATGGGCAATTTGTTTGTCTTCAAGAGAACCTGGTATGGATCTGCGGCTCGTTCGGCAACGGCTTCTCGGAAAGAAGTCAATGCTTCCTGAGAAATGACTCTGGTATTACCGAACCACTTGCGGTTTGGCTCTATTCGGGCATTGGGCAATTCTGTAGACTGGTACGAAGCAGCTTTGACAATATTTCCCTGGGCATCGTGTCTGGCCTTGCCATCTTTGAGCATGTTCAAATGACGGACTTTCTTCGCATCGCTGTAGACAACAGTAAGTCAGACAATGTTTATACTGGGACTAGTTGCTGGTGTACTCACCGATAGAAGTTTTCGCCTTTTGTTCTGACATTGGCCATGCCATCGCCGGTCTTGCCCTGGCGCTCTCTGCGAGAGGCCTCTTTCTTTCCTGTACCCATGATAATGAAATGAGACTTCTCTTCAAAGAGTTAGAAGAAGAAGAAGAAGTGAAAAATGGCACAGAGTGTCTGGCGAGGAAAGAGTAGAGGATTTTGTCAGAGAAGGCGGGTAAGGAAAAAAAAAGCAAGAGCGACCGGGGCTAGTGGTGCACGGGCCAATCACTGAAAATTGTCGGCCAGCGGACAACACCAACCCTCACCAGACACTATCCAGTGCTGCGTCGAGCACTCATCCTCAACTCATTACCATTCCTTTTATATCAGGACGTTGCAATTGCTTTTGTTACAGTGATTGACACAATGTCGCTCGCCAGGAGTTACCGGACTGCCACGAGGCAGGCTCGCAGCTTCTCCGTCTCTACCAAACTGTTTGTTGGCCCCGAATCCCCCAACTACATCGAGGTTCCTCAAACATTGCAACCCGATCTGCCCGCAAAGCCTCGAGTTAAGGGTACTCTACCTGTTCCGCGTGAAATTTTTCCAGCCCGTCGCCCCGACAAGCCTACACCGGCCTACATCTCTGCCGTGACCCAGGAACCGACCAAGGCGAAGATAGTCAAGAAGAACGACCCCAATGCAGAAACTATTGCATGGAAGCAGCGGATGGCACAAAACAGACGACAAAACCTGAGAGAAGGTTTGCTCGAGTTGTACGAGAGAAAACAGACTACGGTTGCATCTATGACGCGGCGCAGTGCGGCCAAGCAGGCTCGACGAGAGCGCGTGTTGAGACAGCCGGAGAGAGACGATGAGCGTTTGACAAGACAATCTGTCGTTCAAGGCCTGATGGAGCAACCTTCTATCCTACCGGACCCCGACCGAGAGATCCGCATTGCCCAGTCACGCGAGCGAGTATTGGAAAAACAGCTCCAGAAATCTGCCGAACGCAACAACAATCTTCATACTTTGTACATGAATGCCCGAGACTTTATCGTTACAGAGGAGCAGCTCATGAAGGAAATTGAGGACAAGTTCCGTGAGAGTGGCGTCGAGGAATGGCGATCGGACACCGGTACTGGAACCAATGTATGGAACAAGGGAGCACCGCCTACGATCCAGAGTATTGTCAACACTCAAACGAAGGATGATAATGGAAGATGGCGAATTGAGCAGGAGAGAATGAAGCAGGTGGTTGAAGAGATGACTGGAGGAAAGATGTAGATGGGTTTGCTACATTCATTGCATTTGCGTATTGTATTATACTCGTACAACACCATGTCCAGTTCTGTATATTAAACTGTTTCTTTCTTAACTGAGCCATTCCAACCAAAAAATCAGTTCTTGTCCGTACGAATAGGGTATGCTGCCAGCCAGACCCGAGCAGATGGAATAGGAAGGTATCTGCTCTCTCTAGCCGCCGCCCAAGCCGCACTGCCTCATTCATCATCTTGCGTCTCAGACGAAATTAAATCATGACAAGCATTCTTTCTTGGCCCCCGATCCACTCTTTCAGGCATCGTTATTTCTCTCGTTTTACCATTGTTTCTTTGTTATAATATTAATATTTATTTATCTGACTTCTTGCTCCGAAATCTACCAAGGTGGTTGTGATTTTGGCAGCCCAGTCAGTCCGCAGATCGGTTTAGCGCAGATCCGCCAAGTCTCTCGTTTGATAAATTCAGAGAGTCATCACGCGACATGGCTCAACTGCCTTCAAAATTGCCCTTCTCGAAGAAACGGCTTAGGGCTCGAGTTATTATTTCGTATGCAGTCAGTTCGAAATTGTGCTAGGAAGAACAGCCATGCTAACCGCGCAAAACGCGACTTAGATATATTTCTGACTATGTATTCATCGTGTCGGTCATCTTCCCAGTCTTCAATTTTGGCAAAGTACTGACCGATAAATTAGTGGATTTGCAGTCGGATTTTGGATGCTAGATCGCATCGAACCATATCACCAACATTTCAGCCTCGAGAACAAAAGCCTTCAATATCCCTTTGCCGTCAAGGAACGGATCACCATACAAGAAGCTCTGCTCATCTCAATAGCGTCACCTCTAGTGGTCATAATCCTCTATACATTAGTGATTGACGGCCTCTTCTCCCACCACAAATCATCATCCCCCGGTGGATCTAGACGACGCAGAATAACGGGCCCATATAGACTGAAAGATCGTCTATGGGAACTGAACTGCGGCATTCTGGGTCTGTTGTTGTCTCAAGGGCTGGCCTTTGTAACTACACAGATCCTCAAGAATACATGCGGAAAACCGCGGCCGGATCTCATTGATCGCTGTCAGCCAGCAGCGGGCAGTCAGGATCTGCCGGTCTTTGGACTTTCGAATTCGACCATTTGTCAGGGTGATCCAGTGCTGATCAAGGATGGGTTTCGGTCCTGGCCTTCCGGACATAGTAGCTGTGAGATCTTTCTTCCCCTTTGCACTGCAATAATTATATAACTAATATTTTGACTGATAGCATCCTTCGCCGGCTTATTCTACCTCTCCCTCTACCTCAGCGGCAAAATGCACATCATGGATAAGCGCGGCGAAGTCTGGAAAACGATTATTGTCATGGTTCCTATTCTCGCCGCTACGCTGATTGCCGTGAGCCGAATCATGGACGCTCGACACCATCCCTTTGATGTTATAACCGGTTCGTTGTTGGGTGTGTTTACGGCGTGGGCATCGTATCGACAGTATTTTCCTTCTCTCTCGGAGCCGTGGAAAAAAGGCAGGGCGTACCCGATTCGAAGCTGGGCCACTGAACCAAGAATACCGGCTGGAATGAGTGAGAACGACGATACGGTTCCCCTCCGCGACGAGAGTGGAGAGCAGATGTACACTCAGGGACGGCAGGCAGATCTCAGCCAGGAGTTTTCTCTACACCCAGAACCGCAGCAGAATCTGCCCAGAGGAGGAGCGGTATACCGTGCGAAGCGCCGGGATCGCGACGGATATTCGTCATCGTCGAGTGAGGATGTCGGCGAAGGGTTCGAGATGACCGCTCCCCGAGGCAGAGAGAGACCGAACGTAAGCGCGGCAACGACATCGCATCAGCCGTACGATACAACTTATTATTCGCCAGGGCGATCGGCGAGTCCGGGGAATATCGAGAGCGGAGTGGAATCACGACATGTCGCGGGAGAGGTCTGAAATTTGCATGTTTGATAGTTTGGATAAATCGGTAGCATTTGATAGCATTGCAACCTTGGATGCATAAAGTGACATTTCGAAACACTCCTTCTCAGTCCCTCCTAACGGAAAAAGAAAAAGAAAGAGCATGCAAAATAGGCAAAAATGATTGGCTGCATACGGAGAATCTAGATCACAAATGTCACTGGCAAGGCTGGCTGTCTGACATCTTAAACAAAAGGCAAAAAAATAAATTAAAAAATCATAACTAAACACGCGCCATTACTAACTAATAAGCAAACTAATCAATCAGCTACTAGCTGACGTGCATGGCTGGGTTGTACGTACTCCTACGGAGTACTACAACTAAAATGAATCCCCCGCCATCGGATTATTTGTATATGTTCCCTTCCCCAGCCTCCCGCCAACGAAAAACTTCCGACCGTTCCATTCAGCTATTGCTTGCTGTTAAATACGAATGCACGGTCTCGTCATTTCTTGCATTTTTTTTTCTAGAAAATATTTCATACATGAACTGCTGATCTGATCTCGAGAATCGGACATTCTGACAAAAAGTTGATTGTTGTTGACAGGCGGGGCCTTAGAGTCTTATCGCGCCGTTGTCACTGGTTACTCTCTTCATTACTCTTTTGGGCGGCCATACATTTTTGATCCCATCGCAACAACCACCAGGTCGTCATTTGGTTAGAAAATCAAGATGATTGCAGAAGTCCTCTTCATCTTCTGGCGCCTGACGGAAATCGTCTTTTTGATTCCGATCATTGGCATGCTGGTAAGTTGTCTCTGCGATAAAGAAAACAGCGAGGATATCGAAACTAATGGACTACAGGCATACTTTGTCAATGGCTTCCTCAACGCAAACCAACTCACCCCAGCCTACATCCTCGTCCTCTTCATCGTCAGCACAATCGCCGTCTTCTGGTGCATCGACACCATCCTCCGCTTCGGCAGCACGCGCCGCTCAGCCGTCTTCGTCTCATTCCTCGACCTGTGCTTCTTCGGCGCCCTGATCGCTGGCGTCTATCAGCTGCGCTTCATCGCCGACGTTTCCTGCACAAGCTGGAGTAACAGTACTTCGTCCGTCTCACTCGGTCCATTCGGATCGATTGTGTATACGGGCGAAACACCAAACTTTAACAAGGCCTGTTCCATGCTCAAGGCTTCCTTTGCCATGGGTATTATGGAAGTGGTGTTTTTCTCTATCACGGCGTTCTTTGCGCTGTTGATTCATAGGCATCATCGTGATACGGTGGTGAAGGAGACGGTGGTCCGACGTCGCAGTCATAGCAGTCGTCGCGGGCATCATCGCAGTCGCAGTGGCTCATCTAGTCGACGACATTATGTGGTATGATCTTATGACTTGGATGAAAACAAAGAAACACAAATTGGAAAAAAAAACTTGAAAATGAATAACGAGGGAAAGGGAGGAAATGGTCGCTGCTGGACTTGCTTCTGTCTGTCTGTCTATATTGTATTGTAATTTTTGACGATGCTTGACGATTCTCCTGTGAATATTGAATGACCTGTATTTAGACGATCAAATGAATGACTAATGATTTTCAATTGCTCTTGATGTATTGTACGATGCAACGGGTTATGTGTAGACGAACGGCGACATCCGCCATCAAGCTTGGATCGAACATGTCAGCGATCAGAGCGGCGACTTGCGATAAGGGCTGCCAAATGCCGACATTCAAATTGGCCAGGTTGAAATACTTCGAACCATCGATTGTCCTTTATATTATTGGGCATGATTTCAAGAAGTTGAGAATTGTTCACGACAGTTGACAGAAGTATTGTGGAAATTGTGAGAAGGTGGCTCCTGCCTGTTACCACCCATCGGCCACCTCCGCGGTTTGTAAGACGACCCAGACTTTGATAATTCAGATTGCTTGACCATCTATCTCCTGCATACATCCCTCATGAAGATGGATACTTGATCACTTTAATATTTCATTACTCTTCATTCTTCCTACACATGCGACCAGCTGAGTATTGGTCCATCAATGACGCTTATCACGTCAACGCCTTGGTCCCAAAGGAACAACATCTCTATGTCGCCACCCATCCTTAGATGAGGACAACCAACTCTTATCAACCTCACCATGGCGAATCAAGCCCTTGATATCGCACAGGAACTCTATCCTGAATCTATCGACGAAATCCGGGATCGTGAATATCCCACATTACGAGGTTGTACTCCTCCACCCACTTCTAGCTCCATGATACTGATCCGGTGGGATAGATGTCACATATCTTGACCATGCGGGCACCACTCTATATGCCAAATCTCTGGTAGAGAATTACTCTCAAGATCTAACCGGCAATTTATTTGGAAATCCGCATTCAGCATCAGCATCTTCTCAACTTACTTCTAACCGTGTCGAAGATATCAGACTGAAAGCTCTCCGATTCTTCAACGCAGATCCAGATGTATATGATCTGGTATTTGTGGCTAACACAACGGCGGGGATCAAGTTAGTGGCGGACTCTTTACGAGACTTTCGTCCTTCACCTGATAGTCAGCGCGGTTTCTGGTACGGATACCATGTTGATTCGCATACCAGTCTGGTTGGAGTACGGGCATTGGCCGATTTGGGCAATCGATGCTTTTCGACTGATGATGAAGTTCGGCAATGGATCAATGGCCTTGTTGCCGAGGACGATAGTGCGAGGCTGTTTGCGTATCCTGCACAGTCGAATATGAATGGTCGACGTTTTCCTTTGAGTTGGTGCAATCAAATTCGACAAGCCGGACGACGAATTACTTTTACTCTTTTAGACGCCGCAAGTCTAGTTTCTACATCACCGTTAGATCTAAGCGATCCCCAAGTCTGTCCTGACTTTGTCGTACTCAGCTTCTATAAAATCTTCGGCTTCCCGGATCTAGGAGCCTTGATTGTCAGAAAGGAATCCGGTCATGTTTTTAACCATCGAAGATATTTCGGCGGGGGAACGATGGAGATGGTCACTGTTAGCAATGAATGGTATGCCAGGAAACAATCATCGATCCATGATCAGCTCGAAGATGGTACTCTTCCATTCCATAACATAATTGCACTCGATTCGGCATTTCGGGTGCACGAACGCTTGTATGGATCAATGGCCAATATCTCAAATCATACTGCTTTCTTAGCAAATCAACTATTCAATCGACTTTCGTCAATCAAACATGCAAACGGAAAACCCGTTTGTCATTTCTACCTATCTCCCGGTTGTTCTTACGAAGACCGAAGCACTCAAGGTCCAATCATTGCACTGAACCTACTCGACAGCAACGTTGACTGGATCGGCAAGTCTGAAATTGAGAAATTGGCTTCAGTCAAGTCTATACATATACGATCCGGCACGCTGTGCAACCCCGGCGGTACCGCGAGTCTGCTAGGATTGAGCAACGATGAAATGGAAGCAAACTACAAGGCTGGCCAGAGGTGCGGAGACGAGAATGATATAATGCAGGGCAAACCAACTGGTGCATTACGGTTGAGTCTTGGGCCGATGACAAGCTCTACAGACGTTGATCGTTTTGTGTCGTTTATCACTGAGTTTTATGCAGAACAAACGCCTTTACCTGCACTTTCGGATGTGCAACTTTTGGGTACAGCAGAAGCGGATAGGTACTATGTGGAGAGTCTCTGTGTGTATCCCATCAAGAGCTGCTCGGGTTTTACAATACCCCCAGGAGTGGCGTGGAAGGTGCGTCCTGAAGGGCTTGCCTGGGATCGTGAATGGTGTATCGTACATCAAGGAACAGGCGTTGCCCTGAGTCAGAAGCGATATCCACGCATGGCCCTAATAAAACCTATACTCGATTTTGAAAATGGTCTTCTTCGTATCACCGGCGACTATCCGACTGCTAGACGTCAATTGGATGTCCCACTGAGCAGAGATGATCCGCGCCTTATCACTACTGAGATGACGAGAAGTTGCCAGAATTCTGCTTCGGTCCGGAAACCGTCTTTAGTCTGTGGCGACAGAGTCGTCATCCAGGTCTATACGTCTTCAGAAATCTCGGCTTTCTTCTCTGATTTACTCGGCGTTCCATGCACATTGGCCCGGTTCCCTCCTAGGAGTTTTGCGCGTCACTCCAAGAACCCTTATCGCCATCACCACAGTCTACCCAAGAAACGAAACGAAATGCCAGGCACATTCCCGCTCGACACTAGCCATATGAATAGCGACAACAATAGCCCTAGAAGAAGAGCGAATGGCACATCAAATCCAATCCTCCTCTCAAATGAAAGTCCTATCCTACTGATCTCACGATCATCCGTGAACAGACTGAATGAACAAATTAAGGAACACTCGACTACATCTAGCACTGTTTCTCCTCTCGGCAACAACAATACCAACACAAAAACAGTAGCAGCGAATGTTTTTCGGGCAAATATAGTCATTGCCGAAAACCTTCCTGCTCATTCTCATCCTCAGTACTCATCACTTCCTACACTATCGTCAACATCGTCCCCCTTTGAACAGCCTTACGTTGAAGACACTTGGTCATCTATAACAATTGGCCAGAAACAATTACAGTTTGATGTCCTTGGCGCTTGTTCACGCTGCCAGATGGTATGCGTTGATCAAATGACGGCCGAAAAACGGGAGGAACCGTTGTCGACGTTGACGAAGACTAGACGGGTAGGTGGGAAGGTTATTTTTGGAAGACATTTGGGGCTATCGACGTTAGATAATGAATTTGATCTTGATTCTGATGAAATCGAGGATAAGACTGAAGAAGCATCCGAAAGAACGGTCATGGTTGGGGATACGGTTGTGCCGTCTTACTATGAACAAGGATAGCAGATGAGTTTTCCAGTTATACAGAATATAATACAATTTGAAGAATCTAGTCAAAACACACAGTTCCCTCGTCTTCCTCTTAAGAGAATTCGCCAAATATAATGCAAATAAATGAGTAAGCGAAGAGCCGTCAAATATATCAAGCCGTTCGTCTCGGCCACTTCTTCCATCCTCGTCCGTGACCTCTCTGTAAACAAAGTATTAGCATCTCCAAAGTTGGCTTGTGTTTGAATGAAAAAGAAACTAACCTGCTTCCATTGCCGAATCAACTCCGGCATCTCTATCATAGCCTTCTTCCTCTCCTCCAACCTCGTCTCCATAGTCCTCTCCCACTTATGACCCTTAACCTTCTGCCCAATACCCGTACCCTTAATCGCCAGACCGCGCTCAGCGAGTCTCGTCTCCTTGAAAATAGTCGATTTCCTGGATGTCGGCAGTAGTTGTTCCACGCCATATTTCTTAGCCATCTTGATGAGATCGGCTTGTTGTCTCAGACCGTATTTCGGGGAGCGCCATTTCTTGCCGCTGGGGGATGGTTGAGGGAGGAATGGGTTTGGGTGTTCGGGGTCGTTGTACAGGATTGCTTTGGAGGCGGACCAGGCGGTTGGGTTGCGTTTGTTGCCTTTTGCGTCGCGGTTGGGGGTGTATGGTGTGGGCAGGTCTTCGGGTGATAATGAGGAGAGATCGAATTCTTCTGTTGATGTGTTGGTAGTAGGGTTGTGGCTATTTGAGACTGCGTCGGCAGGGGGCACGAGACGGGATGCGGGTGCCACTGCGGCAGAGTAGTGCTGCGGAGGGTATTTGGCGAAGAAGTTGCGCAGGCGTAGAGGGAGGAATGAGAGGTTGGGTTTTGCTGCTGCGGTGGTAGCTCTTTCAGTAACTTGCTGGGAGAGGTTCTCTGTCGGGGTAGCCATTGTGGTCATGGTCCTCCTGGTCATGTTTCGGACCAGGTACGAGGCCATTGTTGTCGCCATTGTGCCGTATGCTCTTTATTCAGGCATCAATCAGTCAAGTCGGTTAAAGATGACTGAAAAGAGAGCAATTGGGCGCGGCAGGATCGTCAAGCGCGCGATAATCGTGCTTGCGGAGATACAGAAATTATTGCTCGATGAATTTGTTGCTCCGGGGCAGTCTTGGCGCATGCCTCAGGCCACGAAACAGGCCGAACGCTAGTCCTCTTCCAGTTTAGTTCGAAGTGGCTGGTGCAGACTCGGAAGGAACGACTCTTCGGTCTCTTTTCCGTCCCGCATCCACCAAACTCTTCCTCTCCAACCTACACTTCCACCTCCACCTTCACCTACAGCCAACATCCTGGTCGTCAGCGAATATCATACAGTCACTGATCCAATAACTCATCCGCAATACCGTTCTCCTGATCTGAGGAGCTCTCACAATGGCCGACTACTCTTTCGGCGGCTCAGAGGAAGAGAATGCCGAGCTCAGGAAACTCGAGGCTGAGCTGGTAAGCACCTCTTCTCTGGCTTTCGTCCACTCCTGTAGCATAGTCTGACTTACATATTTTCTACAGGTTGAAGACCCAGATAACTTCGAAACATGGGAAAAACTAGTGCGCGGCGCAGAATCTCTCGAAGGCGGTATTAATCGAAACTCGAATCCGCAAGCGATCACCACCGTTCGAAATGGGTACGACCGATTCCTCGCCAAGTTTCCTCTGCTATTCGGATACTGGAAGAAATATGCCGATCTTGAATTTTCAATTGCTGGGACAGAAGCTGCGGAGATGGTCAGTTTGTCTTTCTTATCGTCACTTGCGTAAACCCTGCTAATATTTTCTAGGTTTACGAGCGCGGCGTTGCAAGCATCCCCACCTCAGTCGACCTGTGGACAAACTACTGCGCATTCAAAGTCGAAACGAACCATGACTCTGATGTCATCCGAGAGTAAGTATACATAGATTGGAATTGTTTCCCCTTCCCTTGACACATTACAACGCAGCACGGTTTTTTTTCCGTCGAAGACTCGGGTTCATACCTGCGAATACTTTTGAAGAAGAAAATTGGATTGATTCTTGATGAGATATATGGGTGAGATCGTTCACCTGCAACCAGGTCCTGAGGTTTTCTTCTCACCCATAAATTCTTTCAGGCAACTCTCTTTTTTCCCACAAGGAGGGTCTCATTCAAAACAGAGCGTCCAACCACAGTTAATTCTACCATATCACCTACCTGCCCTTTATGCTTTCGAGGCTCGTTCATGACCTGAACGATGGAGATATCAATATGTTCTTTTGCTCCGCGCATCATGGCATTTGCAACATAACAACTCTTCATGTTTGACATCCTCACTCTCCCTTGCATCTGCTTTTGGTTCCTGATTGTTTCTGAGTTTCAAGACTGACAGATTTCATGACAGATTGTTTGAAAGAGGTGCAAACTGCGTAGGCTTGGACTTCCTTGCCCATCCCTTCTGGGACAAGTACATCGAGTTCGAGGAACGGCTTGAGGCTTTTGATAAAATATTTGCCATTCTGGGCCGTGTGATTCATATCCCCATGCATCAGTATGCTCGTTACTTTGAGCGGTACCGACAACTCGCCCAAGGTCGGCCCTTGAACGAATTAGCGCCGCCAGAAATTTTGTCGCAGTACCGAGCAGAAGTTGAGGCTGCAGGTGGCCAGCCTGCTCCCGGTGCCAAGTCTGAGGCTGAGACTGAGCGAGACCTTCGTTTACGCCTCGATACCTACCACTTGGAAATCTTCTCCAAGACTCAGACTGAAACCACAAAGCGCTGGACTTATGAATCCGAGATCAAACGCCCATACTTCCATGTGACCGAGTTAGATGAAGGTCAATTGGCCAACTGGAAGCGCTACCTTGATTTTGAGGAAGCAGAGGGTTCTTATGCACGTACCGTCTTTTTATATGAACGATGCCTTGTCACATGCGCTCACTATGATGAGTTCTGGCTACGATATGCTAGATGGATGTCTGCGCAACCAGGAAAGGAAGAAGAAGTGCGAAATATCTATCAGAGAGCAAGCACCGTATACGTGCCAATTGCATACCCCACAGTGCGCTTGCACTATGCCTACTTTGAGGAAATGAGCGAACGTGTTGATATCGCCAGAGACATCCACGAAGCAATCCTCTTCACGCTCCCAAATCATGTCGAGACCATTGTCTCTCTAGCGAACTTGTCTCGCCGTCACGGCAAGCTTGAAGACGCTATTGATGTGTATAAGAGTCGCATTGAGACACCTGGTTTCGATGCGGCTACCAAAGCTGCTCTCGTGGCCGAGTGGGCCATATTGGTCTGGAGAGTCAAGGGTTCCGCGGACGAGGCTCGGCAGGTCTTCCAAAGCAACCAGCAGACCTGCTTGGATAGCCGTGCATTCTGGACTCGGTACTTGCTGTTCGAACTGGAACAACCCACCGCTTCAGACACCGAGACTGTTCAACACGACCGGATCAAAAGGGTGGTTGATGACCTTCGACTCAAGAGCACTTTGCCCGCTGAGACAGTCAAAGAGCTTGTCCAAAACTACATGGTGTATCTGCTTGAACGGGGAACCAAGGCCGCAGCCAAAGAATATATTACATTGGACCGCGAAGTTCACGGACCTGCTTCAGTCTCACCTACAAACAAGAAACAGGAAGCCGCTAAAGTTGTTCCGCCTGCTCCTCAGTCTGTTCCCACACCAGACCCTGCAGCTTATGCTTATTACCAGCAGCAGCAAGCACAAATACCAGTGCCTAATGGAGGGGTAAGTTTACTACCTCTTGGTATCTGAGACGCACAAGCTAACTCGATACAGGTCCCAGTTCAACCATCTCATTACTAATGCCGCCTTAATACCTTGACATCATTCGATCAGATCATCTCATCTGACTCACCTTTTCTTTCATCTGTAGAACATTGCACTATGATTGATACCATGGGTTACTCGCTATGATCAGTAAGAGACCATGGGAAGTATCGAGTTTGTTTTTAGTTTTATAACCTAATGGCGCATTAATTGGTTGAACGGGCATGGTTCATCTTACAGAGATGGATTACGAAGCTTGTATTCATGAATAAAATGCTTTGAATGACTTTTCGCATGGGACGATCTTTCGTAGAACTCTTAAGTTCTTAATCAGTCGCTAAGGGCTTTTCAACTTTTCTAGAGTCCAAGCCGGGTGCTTGATAGGTCGATCAGTCAAAGCATCTGCCTAATCATGTCTTCAATATCTCCAATGTCTAATTTCAACATTGCCAGCTAACAACTCGTCCAGATACCCGGGTCCATAAATTAATACATCGACTTACTGCTCAGGCATATACGACCCTCACAGCAGCCAGCATGCCTTCTACTTCTACGCCATTGGACAAAGAGCTTCAAGCACTGTGCGCAGCCAACCCCTAAACGACCTCAAGACCCTTCTCCAAACCCGCCATAGCAACGACATAAACTAAATTCTTCCCATAAACGACATACGCCTTGCAGCCACCGACTCAAATGCCGCTGATATAGTCGACTACTGTCTCTCCCACGGCGCCACAGTTCCGGGTACACCGATATTACACTGCCTCAACGTGCATGTTGGTAGCAATGGATTCGAAACGTACAAATTCCTCCTCAAAGCCGGTGCAGTAGATATAGATTATTACATCCCCTGGTTCGGGGATGTACTAGGCATCATGGCTGACGCGAACAACATCGACTAGGTCAGATACTGCTTAGAGCATGGCGCAGATCCGAATAAGAATCTGATTTGAGGAGTACAGGACTCCACTAGCAGCGGCAGCTAGTAATGGTAATGCGGAGATGGTGCAGTTATTACTCAATTATGGTGCAGTCATTAACGGGAGCGGTGCGATTGTTGTTGCTGCAAAACAGGGACATGGGCATATTCTGGAGCTTTTGCTGGAGAATGGGGCTAATATTGATGAGATTGGTGTTGGGGGGCCGCTGGGTGATAGAAGATTCGAGGATTTGAGGATTGCTTTGCATAAGGCTATTGTGAATGGGCATGAGGAGTGGGCTGTGTGTTTGATTGATGTAGGGGCGAGTATGGATGGGGAGGTCAGCGCAGGCCTCGCGGGGGGTGAGGTCGGTGAGGTATGGGTTTTGCTTGATTGCGAGGCCAGTGAACGGCATTTTGAGTTTTGTATGTTGATGATGTGTTCTTGGGGAAGGAAAAGTTATATGAGGCCGTTGATATCGTTGACTTCGTGAGGGCTTAGTAAATCGCAACCACCAAAAACACCAGAGATTCCAACCCTACGACTGCCTCTTACACGTTTTATTACTCGCATTTATACATCCTCATCAAAAAATAAACAATGTACAATGCTTGTCTGACCAGGTATTCAGCTCCGCGTCCTCCGCAGGTACGGTCCGATGAACCCTGACGCTAAAGACATGTCCAGCAAGTGATACTTATACGAGGGCCATTTAGCCTCAAAAGCTCATATATCTTGGTATTTACAGTTTGTAGCGGTGGTATTAGTGTCAAATCTAAAGCTGTCAGAGTGTCAGACTGTTTGCATCTAAAAGTACGACTATGGTTATCCAGGGCAGTTCGGCACCCGTGCTGCTGGAGTATGCAGCCCTAATTTCTGGCTTTATGCCATGAGGGTCCTTCTCGAATTCTAGAAGTGTTTAGAGAATTTTGATGAACATTGATGTGAGCAACTTACCAAATAAGCGTAGAAATCAACGCCCCTCTTTCGTTTGGCTTGTCTAGGTCTTTTCATGTCATATGTGTAGTTCAAATGCTTGCGGTATGTCTGTCGTTCGTAGGTCGACTCCACGCAAACACCCTATCTAGGTCGAAAAACCTTCTAGAAAGGGCCAACATTGATACCGACCGCCCTATCCTTGCAATAAATGGCCCAAATATCACCTCCACCCAGAGAATTGGCTCAGCCTGTGCGGCGTACTCCGTGTTTACGATCGTAGCCACGTGCATAGACTGCAAACTAATCCAGTGTCCGTTAATTCCGTTAACTTAATACGTATGCGTATAGGTGATATGCTGATTCTACTAGATAAGGGTGTAGGGTCTAATTCTGTCTATCTGATAGGCTCGTTCGAATCTTTCACTCGGTCCCAAGCAGAAACACTAATCCCTACAGCACTAATATTGGTCTCTGCTGAAACAACAACCATGTTCTTGAGCAGCAGGTTATTGTTCTTCCTTGCATAAATACATGCTAATCATGCACGTGGATATGTACATATGTACCATATCCCAAAGGCCGTATACCTAGGTAATACATATGTCCCAAGTATATACCATGAATCAGGATTCATCTGCGACCGAATATACATCAAGCGAGGAGAATATGCCTTACCATACCATAATATAGAATATGCCTATGACCCTAGATACTTGGTCAAGTTTCAAATGTTTAAGTTCGGACCACAAGTGGACGAAAGGATCTGATACTTATGTATATGTCGGTTTCTGCTATGAAGTTTGGATTACTAGATTTGTGGATGGCTCAGCGAAACTCTTGCCTACTCCGTACAACTCCAGATTATACTACCATGAGCTATTGAATAATGTCAATCCAGTATATATGGCAATTGTATATAAAACAACATTTGTTCGGTTTTTCGAAGCTTAGATCAAACATTAAGGGCCCATTACCTGTACCTAGGCAGTCACGAGGGCCACCTGTTTTCAAGATATATAATCGAGCCCTTTCTCCACATGTGGCTACATGTATTACCGCCACTTGACTGGACCAAGACCCGGCATAATTGTTTTTCGACTCAGGAAGCTTCCAAAATTTTACCTTGTAAAATACATCTTGCCTAAGAGGTCCGGAGCTCGCCTTGAGTTGAGCAGAGTGAGGGTTTAGGGCTAGGGCTTGAGCATCAGATGTAAATTCAAAGGCGGTGGCAGATCGGGTAGACTAACCATAAATAAAATAGGCCAAACTCTGTATGCTTGCCATTGCTTGGGGACGGAGATACAAATTTCTAGAAAGGCAACGACAGCTTCGAACTGTTTCTCTTTTATTTTACTTCTACAACAAACACATTCTTTCTAAGCAGGTGTCGCACATACAGGACAATATGGCCGACTTGGTCATTAATGGCACTCATGATCCCTTGGAGCGTCCTCCAACACCTCCTCCCGGTCCGCCAGCAGATATAGCTCCTCCGCCACCACCGTTGGAGATGATGGATGATGCTCCTCCTCCGCCCGCGGATATAAAACCTCCTCCACCACCTGAGGAGAGTTTACCGCCGCCTCCCCCTCCAGTTGAAAGTCTCGCGCCGCCTGCGCCGCCTGTGGTCAAGAAAAAGAAAGCTGGTTGGGGCTCGTCAGCTGCAGCGAAACCGCTCAGTGTTGAAGAGCTTTTGCGAAAGAAGAGGGAAGCAGATGCGGCGGCTTCGAAGGTTGGTCTTCTTCCTATACTTCGTCTATCTTGTTCTGGATTGCTAACAAATTGAGAATTATTACAGCCGAAGTTTCTTTCAAAAGCTGAACGTGAGCGACTTGCATTAGAAAAACGCGCCAAAGAAGTTGAAGCCGAGCGACGAGCAAAGATCGAACAGGGTCGGGCTGCAAACGGTGTGGGACAGAATGGTACAACATCCGAGGACAGGAACGGTAGCAAAGCAGATGTTGATTCGAGATCGGGTCCTGTTCCCACTGGTCCACGCGCATTGCGCAACGATGGAGAGGTACCCCGAGGACCTGCCGCCATGCGCAATCAACAACCAAATAAGGATTATGACTTGACGCCACCAGCTCCCCCGAAACGTATTGCATTCGGTAAAGGAGACTCGAAAGGTGACAAGCGTGTTTCGGAGGCAGAGGCAGAAGCAGAGTTGGTTCGACAGCGATATATGGGTGCAAACCAGACGTCTAATTTCTCCGCGAAGAAGAAAAGGAAGCGTACTACGGAAAGGAAGTTTAACTTTGAATGGAACGCCGAGGAAGATACAAGCAAGGATTATAACCCGTTATATCAAAACAAGGCGCAAGCGAACTTTTTCGGACGAGGTCGACTTGCTGGATTCGGCGAAGATATGGCAGATGACGCTACAAAGAGATACGTTCAGGCATTGGAAGACCGCGATCGTGAAGCAGGCTCTGCTCGGGCTAGGGAGATTCTAGAAATGGAACGGAGACGAAAGGAAGAAAGCAGCAGGACTGCAATTGAAAAACATTGGAGTGAGAAGAGACTGGACCAGATGCGCGAGCGAGACTGGCGTATTTTCAAAGAAGACTTCAACATCAGCACCAAAGGCGGCAGTGTGCCAAATCCGATGCGCTCATGGGAGGAGTCTGGATTACCACCTCGACTACTTGACCTTATCAAACAAGTTGGATATGCCGATCCGACGCCGATTCAGAGAGCGGCTATTCCGATTGCTCTACAATCTCGAGATCTTATCGGTGTGGCCGTGACTGGTTCCGGTAAAACAGCGTCATTTTTGCTTCCTCTATTGGTCTATATTGCTGAGTTACCTCGACTCGATGAGTTCGAATGGCGAAAGAACGATGGTCCATATGCTATTATTCTCGCACCCACTCGAGAGTTGGCGCAGCAGATTGAAATCGAAGCTAAGAAGTTTTCAAGGCCTCTCAATTTCAACGTTGTCAGTATCGTCGGTGGTCACTCTTTGGAGGAACAGGCATACAGTTTACGAGATGGTGCGGAGATTATCATTGCCACCCCTGGTCGTCTCGTCGACTGTTTGGAACGGCGAATGCTGGTTCTGTCACAGTGTTGTTATGTGATTATGGACGAGGCAGATCGAATGATTGACCTTGGTTTCGAAGATCCAGTCAACAAGATTCTCGATGCACTGCCCGTCACGAATGAAAAGCCGGATACAGAGGAGGCAGAGAATGCGCAAGCAATGAGTCAACACGTTGGCGGGCGAGACAGACGGTACCGACAGACTATGATGTATACAGCAACTATGCCCTCAGCTGTTGAGCGAATAGCACGGAAATACCTACGAAGACCTGCCATCGTCACAATCGGTAACGTCGGTCAAGCCGTCGACACTGTCGAGCAGCGCGTCGAATTTGTGGCAGGTGAAGATAAGAGGAAGAAGCGTCTCGCCGATATTCTCATGTCTGGACAGTTCCAACCTCCTATCATTGTCTTTGTCAATATCAAGCGAAACTGTGACGCTGTTGCCAAAGATATCAAACAGATGGGCTTTTCATCTGTCACGTTACACGGTAGTAAAACGCAGGAGCAGCGTGAGGCGGCGCTGGCTTCGGTGCGGAACGGGAGTACTGATGTGCTCGTTGCTACGGATTTGGCAGGTCGTGGTATCGACGTGCCCGATGTCAGTCTGGTGGTGAACTTCAACATGGCGACTAATATCGAGAGCTACACGCACCGTATTGGTCGTACTGGTCGTGCTGGAAAGAGTGGTGTTGCCATAACGTTCTTGGGCAACGAAGACACTGATGTCATGTATGTTCCCCTTCTTTTTTGCTCATTAATACTAAAGAATATACTGACTTTATATTTACAGGTACGACCTCAAACAAATGTTGATGAAATCATCTATATCTCGAGTCCCCGAGGAACTTCGGAAGCACGAAGCGGCACAGTCCAAACCGACTCGTGGCGGAGGATTTTCGAAGCAGAAGGCAGACGAAGGCGGATTTGGTGGCAAGGGTGGTGGATGGTAGATGGATGTATTTGTACACATAGTTCTAGTAGTATGTTCTGCATAGAATATACTTGGTCGATCACATACTTTAGCGGACGGTTGAATACAGATCGTGAAACCATTGTATGCGGAAATATAGACGGAAATATTCCGAAATTCCGATAAGGCGTCAAGGCATCAAGGCACCAGATTCTCGGTGTCTTGGCGCGGCTAACTGAGGTGCTCAATGAATCATGATACAGCCTAATTTGTAAGCTCTTTTGGTCCAGACAATCACCTGCTGTGATTTCAGTTAGACTATCGAGTAATCAATCAATCGCTGAAAAAATTGGATGTTTGGTAACCAGTCTGCTTGAAAAAAAAAATCGAGATATCGCCCCCAAGATAGAATTGTTCCTCGGCGCTGCTTCTGAATCATCGGCTGCTGATTGGCTGCGGGAGAGTCCGAGATGGGCGGGGCTGTGATTGGTGGCTGTCGTTGATCTGCCATCTCTGTGCTGGCTGCTCTGCATAACTAAGGTAGAATATATGAAGAGGAGATGATATAAAGAGCGATTGAAGATGCAATTGCCTCTATTGATTCAGAGTGTCCTCGTGTGTACGGAGTATGTATAGACTATAAGCACAGCAATCATCTAGATGACGAGATCCGATAAGACCCGGTGGGGAAGACGCGGAGAGATGCTGACAGAGACGCCGCGGTCCAGAAGCTGCCAAAGGCTCCCCAATCAGAGCCCTCCAATTGGTCATTCCTCCCCGGTGCCTCAGGTTTCCACCGTTTCTATTGGGTTCTTCCCTCCGTGTCCGTCTGTACTTTCCCTTTCCCGTCGGCGCATTGCCTGTCTTCCTCTTCCTCTCTCCGTCCTGCCACTTCTTCCCTTCTTTATTTCTATCCACGTTCATTTCTCACTCATTCTTTTCGCGTCAGTACACGAAGTGCGATACCTCACAATGGCCTCCGCTGCTAGGAACTTCACCCGGGCCATCGCCCGCTCTAACCTCCGCCCCGTTGCTCGCAGCTCTCGCTTCGCCGTCCCTGCCCAGACCCTCCGCTCTGCTGGCCGCCGTGGCTACTCCTCCGAAGCTAATGCTGGCAAGTCCAACAGCGGTCTGTTCTGGGGTCTCGGTGGTGTCGTTGCCGGTGGTGCTGCATACTACTTCTACAGCAGCGGTGATATTACGGCCAAGGCTACCGGCCCCTTCGTTCCTACCCAGGAAGATTACCAGAAGGTTTACAACGAGATTGCTCGTCTTTTGGTTGAGAAGGATGACTACGATGATGGCAGCTACGGACCTGTAAGCTATTTCCCGACGTCGCTAGGTTTTTGAGCGTCTGTTGACTTTCGTTTAGGTCCTCGTTCGATTGGCATGGCACGCTAGCGGTACCTACGACAAGGAGACCGGCACTGGTGGCAGCAACGGAGCTACCATGCGATTCGCTCCCGAGTCTGACCACGGCGCCAATGCTGGGTTGAAGATTGCCCGTGACTTCCTCGAGCCCGTCCACGGTGAGTTTCCTTTCTTGCCGATATGCGCAGTATAATCTAGGTCAATGCTGATGTGAGATAGAGAAATTCCCCTGGATCAGCTACGGTGATCTCTGGACCCTTGCCGGTGTCTGCGCCATCCAGGAAATGCAGGGGCCTGCCATTCCCTGGAGACCCGGTCGACAGGACCGTGACGTTGCCGCCTGCACTCCCGATGGACGTCTCCCCGATGCTTCCAAGGGCCAGGACCACATCCGCGCCATCTTCGGCCGTATGGGCTTCGATGACCGCGAAATGGTCGCTCTTTGCGGCGCTCACTCTCTCGGCCGTGCTCACACCGACCGCTCCGGCTACGACGGTCCTTGGGACTTCAGCCCTACCGTTTTCACCAACGAATTCTTCCGCCTCCTGGTTGACGAGAAGTGGGCTTGGAAGAAGTGGAACGGTCCCGCCCAGTACACTGACAGCAAGACCAAGACCTTGATGATGTTGCCCAGCGATTTGGCTCTTGTCAAGGACAAGGAATTCAAGAAGCACGTTGACCGCTATGCAAAGGACAGTGAGGTCTTCTTCAAAGAGTTCTCCGACGCCTTTGTCAAGCTTTTGGAGCTCGGTGTTCCTTTCAAGTCCGAGGACCGCTATGTCTTTAAGACCAGCGAGTAAGGGGTTGACGCCGGTTACTTTCTTTCCCCATTTTTCTTGCTTTGCTTTTCTCCCGAATTGATTGTCTAGATATCCCATTTAACTTTTTACAGTTCGGTTGAGAGCGTTTTTTCTGATACACATACACATACACATACAAAGACAACTAGATTAGAGATTGCTAGATATGGCTATTTTGCTGATAGTTTTGGACTGTTAGCAAGGTTTTTCGTTTCATGTGAGACAATGTTTGAATAAGATACCTTTGGAGACAATCTTCCCTCAACTTTCAAGTAATATTAAGCTGTGCTCAGTGTTGGTAAACTGTGATTTGCATCTGATAAGATAGCCCGCGCTGGGTGGATCCGTACCTAAAGTTCTTTCCCCGCGGACAAAAATTATTTTCAAGATCTAAACTCTACTGGCACAACACATATCATGGCATCAAATTGAGGATCCCAGCTGTAGATTTTACTCACATTTACGCCAGCCTCCCAAACCTATCATCGAGCTAGCTAGTTGCTGGCCAAATCAACATGCCAGCCTCAGATTCCGTTAACAACAAAGACTACTACTCAATCCTCAACATCCCTTCATCCTCAGCGGGCAACCCGCCTATCATATCCAAACAACAACTCAAAAATGCATATCACAAAGCCCTCTTGAAACACCACCCCGACAAATCTTCACCATCACCAACACCAACCCCCGCTCCGGGAGGAAGAGGGAGTAATGCATATACCATAGACGACATCACGAATGCATACAAAGTCCTCTCCGACCCCGAGCTAAGGGCCGAATATGATCGCGACCTAATCCTACAGCGCAAATCATTTACAAAAGCGGCGGGGAAGGCTGATGACGTCTCGTTTCACACGGGTCTTGAGATTGTGGATCTGGAGGATATGACTGAGCAAGATGATGAGACTGCAGGCTCGTCAAGTTGGTATCGCGGTTGTAGGTGCGGAGATGAGAAGGGATTCATTGTGACGGAAGATGAGCTGGAAGCTGAGGCGCAACATGGGGAGATTTTGGTGGGGTGTCGGGGATGTAGTTTGTGGATCAAGGTTTTGTTTGCTGTTGAGGATGATCAACAGGAAGAAGAAGGTAATCTTCATTAATGAAGAAGATAATGCTGCACGAAGTTCGTGCTGTACGGCAAGAAACAGCTGCTCTGATGAGATTTCGGGGCTGTCAGGTGTGAGTTCATATGCGGCTCATATTTCAGGCTGTTTAAATTCAAACGCTCGACTGGACGAATTGGGAACTTGCAATCTCCGAGCTGGCACGATGGCCGATACTGGAAGGTATACTGGGCTAACTAGTGAGACGGGCCTGGTTCGTTTTGCAATTCTGTCTCACCCAGAACGGAAACGTGCATCTGTTCATAATCTGGGAAGGTATATCCAGCGAACATGCTGTCTGGGCTCAACATGGTCAACATTGGCGTGGCCCTGGTGTGACTTGTACTGCGAAAGATTTGATTTTCATAGCAGTCGGCAATAACATGATTGTTGCACAGACAGGCAGTTGATGCCAACGAAGCCGGCTATATTATCGACAAGTCAGGAGTTTGTCGAACTGTCTTACTCAACTACAGTAAACATCGTGTCGAGCGACGAGATAATTCCATTGACAGAGAACGGATGACTTGACCAGCGGGCTCTAAACGAAATCTCAATCTTTTCGTTACTGAGTCTTATACAATGGTCGTTTCACTGTTGCTGGCCGGTTTCTATGTCATAGGCCTTGTGTCCGGCGATGATTCTACCGGCTCTGCAGGTGATGCGACAATTACCCCAATGATCACGGCCAACCCAACCTACACTGTACTCGCGCCAACGGATTCTCCAACTCTCGATCTTTTCGGTTCTGTCACATTCATCTGGTCTGCAGTAGGATATAATGTTGGCGGTTGCTTTTGCCGTCCATCTACTACAAGCAGCGGCTTCTATTTATACACTTCATGGATGCAAGCTGGTAAAATCACACAATTGAACAGCAAGCGGTTTGAAAGATAGTCCAGGCTAATGATGGTTGCGTCCTAGCCGTAACAAATAGCGAGTTGACGTCTTACACGGCAGAATATCTTGGGTCCATCATGTTTGCGTCCAACTTCGCAGAATTCCCAGCGACGTGCTACTTCGGCATGGCAACCGATACCAAAGACGGGCCAGGGTCCACGGGAGGAGGGGATCTTTTCGTGGAGTTAACGTCATTTCCTGGGGGCGTGACCGTGTCTATGCCAATGACGGCTACAGATACTCAAGAAACCGGCACGATTTCTTCGGCGCAAAAAACAGCATTCATTACGGCGACAAGTACATTGCCTCCCACTTCTACGATACAGCCAACTGGTATACCACCACCACCTCTAGAGACAATCCCAGAACCCGAAGCCAGTCACGATCTTTCAGGGGGTGCAATAGCAGGCGTCGTTGGCTCTGTGAGCGGTGCCTTCATTCTCCTAGGGTTAGCAGTAAGGCGAAAAGCCGTACGGCGGAAGACATCGACTCCAGAAACACTGCTCTCAGGGTTCGAAGAAGCAATTGCGCCCATCAAAGCAGACTTTCGAAAGAAACCCCCTGCTGGTGAACCAACTAGCTCAAGCATTGAGAGAGGCGATGTGGTGCATGAAATGAGTGTGCCTGATCAAGCTGTAAGGGTATTTGAGCTGGAATCTCCACCGCAGCGATACACTAATGCTCTTCATGAGCTGCCTGAGAGTTAATTGATGAAGTGACTTGACTTTTTTGTGCGAGCATCATCATTGTACTTTATAGTTCTATTGTTTAATTAACTTAGCACGAT
Source organism: Talaromyces verruculosus (assembly GCA_001305275.1). Taxonomy (NCBI): domain Eukaryota; kingdom Fungi; phylum Ascomycota; class Eurotiomycetes; order Eurotiales; family Trichocomaceae; genus Talaromyces; species Talaromyces verruculosus. Next base: position 117,302 of record LHCL01000068.1, read on the forward strand.
TTACAACCTGTGATACCATCCTTCGTCTTTGTTGTTGACCATTTAGTGTCACTCAATACAGGCAACTCTCCGTTACCTGGTACTACTTGAACTACGAAAAGTCATTCTTGTCCACTGCTCGGTAGTAAATATACAGGATTTGTCGTACAGACTATTAGTACGACGAGACTCGCTAATGAAATTGTGTCCCCTATTTATCTTTCCACGATTTTCGTCTGTGTTATAAACGAAGTCCATCGGCAATCTAGCGATATCTCGAGGATAGATGGCATGAGCAGAACACACCATAAAGGGGATCCCAACATATTCGAAATACACAGAGTAACACACAATGATCATCTCAATCCTGCTAGCCAGTCTTACGCTCGTACATTTTTCGCTCGGTGATGATCCTACTACCTCTGCTAGCAACGATGTGACGACCACAGCCGAACCCACGTATACTCTATTCTATCCAGGGGACGCTCCTATTTTTGGATTCAACGAAACGGTGGGATTTTCTTGGAGCGCGTCAGGTTACGACACCGCTTTTTACGTCTGCCATACTGGAGTTTCAATGGGTGCCGAGGCGCTCACTCGTTATTGGATCGCTTCATCATCACATCAACTGTCACTAAGTAAGGGCAAAATCTACTCCAGCACTAAAACCCCTGAAAAGTCCGTCCATGTTAATCATAATGAATCATAATGACTTCTAGCAACTGTTATTAGGGACGCCACAATATGTGCTGTAGCGTCTCTTGGGCAATCTCTGAGCCAGAGCAACTTTACGGAATGGCCAGCTACATGTTTCTTCGGAATGCGAGGAGAAGGAACTGCAATTGCATATGGGGATAGGGACTTTTACATAACCACGAGCAGCGCTATTTCTTCCGTACTAGCTCCAGGGCCAACAACGGTATTCGTTACGCCATCAAGAACAGCACCACCCGGACCTACGGTGCAGCCAACCATCACCACTACACAGCCACCTGTTATAGCGGTCCCAGGCGCGCTCCCAGAGCCTGAAGGTAAGTCGGCTCCTTCAGGGGGTGCCATAGCAGGTATAGCCATTGGCTCTATAACCGGCGTTCTCGCTCTTGTCGGGTTGATAGCATGGAGGATAATCATATGGCGAAGGACTTCGAATTCAGAGGCACTTCTATCAGAGTTTGCTCCAATAAAAGACAGCTTTTGGAAGAAACCCAAGGCCAGTGAACTAACCAGCTCAAATATGGAGAGGGGCGAGGGAGTGGTACATGAAATGAGCGCGGCTGATCCTGTGACGGTATTCGAGCTAGAGTCTCCGCGGCATGAGGGTCCATATGAGATGGCTGAAAAGTGATCGAGGAAGATAAATTGGTTTACATTCGTCGAATTTGTATGGGAGCTTGGTAAAATGTACTTATAATTCTGTTATTTAATGATTAGCATAATCCCAACCTGGTGATACCATGCTTCGTCCTTGTGATTGAACGTCAAGAGTCGCGATATAGGTAAGTCAGTACTACTCTGACCAAGGAGGGTGTAACGTCCATTCCTGTCCACTGTTCAATAGTAGGATTGTTGTGCATGCTATTAGTACGACGAGCCTCGTTGAGGATGTAACTCCAACGTCAAGGCTGCGTGCCCCTTCAAATGCAGATCAGAGTGATGAACGAGGAAGCAATCGAATAGCTATAAATCCGTCACATTTTCTTTCGACTTGTATAATTGGTTAAATGCTACTTCAATTGACGTGATAATATCTCAATGTGCTCCCAAGTCTTCTTGATTCCCAACACAATGTTCACTCTAATCCTGCTCGCTGTTCTTTCTGTGATCAGCACGGTGACTGGTGATGATTCCACCAGCGACGATCCCACCTATACTATTGCAGTGATAACAAGCCCCGCCATACCCTCTTACTCTTGCATCTCTCCAAAATCTAGCCCTGTGTATAGTTTGGACGATACAGTCTCATTCGTTTGGAACTCAACGGGTTGTTTGGGGGGCGGATACTTCTGCCATTCGTATCGTCAGGGGTTGGACGAATTCGATACTTCCAGTTGGTTCCAGTCATATTGGGGTAAGTGAGAACTCTGACCTAGCAGTGAATAAGTCATAGCTTCCCCGTCCATGCTGACGAAACCGGTGTCTAGAGACTCACACAAGCGGGGTCACGCTGTATGAGGCATACGCTCTTGGGAGAAGTCTGAGTTTGGCAAATTTTACGGGTTGGCCAGCTACGTGCCAATTCGGCATGGCGCTCGACGTATCAGCGAAATCAGGAATCGATCAAACAGTGTCACTCACGATTCCTGCACACCTCCCATGAACACATGATCCGAAAGCTCCCACTTCTACAACTGAGCCGTCGAAATCTCCCCTCTTCTCAACAAGGCACACATAGTGCGCTCTATCAAAGCAAGCGGCCATTGAGACTTATAGTTTGAAATCATGATATACCTGAGCTTGCTAGCCACTCTCTGTAGTCGGTCATGTCCACGGTGATGATAGCAGCACGGCTTCGGACAGCACCATAACAACCAGCGCCAATTCCACAGGATACACAGTGTTCGCTTCAACAAACACCCCAACCTTAACCTAGACGCACAGGTGACATTTAAATGGCAAGGAAACGGCGGAAACGGATGGGGAGGAGTCTACTGCGACACTCATGGTTTCAATGACAATGTCTATTTTCCCAACTCGTCTGGTGAGGACATTTGCAGCTCCTAGATATCAATCGCTAGGCTAATACTTGTTGGGATTAAGCGAAAACGACCACCCGTACAACAACATGGTCAATCTCTGGCAGTGGATGCCGATTAACAATAACAAGAATTGGCCACTTACATGCTCTTTCGTCATGTGGTGGGATACTGGTAGATCAGCGCGACCGTTAGGATATCCCTCTTCTACGGGAGGGGGGACATTTATCTTGGAGGATTTGATTACCATCACGAACGCTGAGCAGACCATGCCGACAAGCTGGGTGATTCAAACGGCGACGGTCTTTCCATTGAAGACTCCGGAGCCTACTCCTTCTTCTGGGTCTACATTTCCTGAGCCGACGGCACCCTCAGTCTCCGGCCATGGTCTCTCAACAGGGGAAAAGGCAGGAGTCGTCGTTGGTGCTGTGGCAAGCCCAGCTCTTGTCGCCGGCGTGATATACTGGATTATACGCATGCAACGAAAACTCGCTGTTCAGAATGAGCGTCTGTCCTGGATAGGAGATGCGATTAGTGTTGGCCCCGGTAAACCGGCATTTTCAGTCGGTAGCCCGACGCAAGAGACGGCCACGTCGATTCCGGAGGGGCAGAGCACGGCACAGCATGAGATGAATGTTCCAGATGCAATAGTGGAGATCGGTGAGATGGAGTCTCAGCAGCGCCATGATGGTCCTCACGAAATGCCTGAAAAGTAATCGATGAAGGAGGTTGTTGTCGGCGGGTTGAGTGTCATACTTCTAGTTGAGTTCTCTGTCCAACGTATTAGCATGATAACAGCTAGCAATGTCTTGTCTTCGTATAATCGTAGAGAAAACAGTCAAATTATCAAAGTGAAGAGAGGAGCAAGTGAAGTTGGATATTTGTTTGTATACCCAGCTAAACCCGATTAGTCGAGCTTATGTCGTCACTTGATAGGCTAGCGAGCTCTCCCTCCAAACAGCTTCTTAGAAATCATCCATCTCTTCATCCCTCACCAAAACGACAAACCTTTGATGATAACGATCCGATCATCAAAATGTCGCTCGTCCACATATCCTCTAAGGAGCAGTTTAGCTCGCTCTTGACGAGTTCCACCATCGTCGTGACTGACTGTAAGTCTGTCCTTGCTGTCAATATTTACCCCTCCAGACCGTCCGTCCATCGTTACTCTTCGCGTCACCTTCTCTTCTATTGTGTATAGGGCGATCTAACATACTTTCGATGGTTCAGTTTACGCAGATTGGTGTGGACCATGTAAAGCCATCGCGCCCATGTACGAGCAGTTGGCCAACCAACTGTCTCGGAAGAATCAGATTACGTTCACCAAGGTCAATGTCGATCAGCAACAGGACATTGCAAAGGCATACGGAGTTACTGCGTACGACTTTCCTTCTCTCTCTGAGTTCATTCATGTCTAACGAATTTTTTTTTTTAGTATGCCCACCTTCATAATGTTCAAACGCGGCCGCGTCGTAACAACCATCCGAGGCGCAGACGCCAACAAACTCTCAGAAGCAATCCGCAAACTCGCCACAGAAGCCAACAACATGGAATCATCAGAAGCCGGCGAAGCCAGTGACGCTGCAGCAGGAAGCTCAGGCTCATGGACGGGCGCTTCTCTACCCCGAAACTACGCTGACGTTACCGATACCGTGACCCTCAAGGATCTGGATATGGCCAATCGAGATAGCGAAAAGGGCACCGCGAAGGTTCTCTTTGACAAATCGAAACCATCTGCATTGGATAACAATAAAGGCAAAGGAAAGGAACCGGATTGGGTTGAGAGTGATACAGATGAGCAGCTTATGCTGTACATTCCGTTCAACTCGACGCTGAAAGTACATTCATTGCAAATCACATCTTTGCCACCCAAGGAAAGTGAAGACGGCGACGACGATGAGCTGCCAATGCGACCCAAGACACTACGATTGTTCACCAACAGATCGACAATTCTCGGCTTCGAGGAGGCGGAAGACATCGACCCCGTTCAGACTGTGACTATCGCGCCAGAGGACTGGGATAGCAAGACAGGCACAGCCAAGGTGGAGTTGAGATTCGTCAAATTCCAAAAGGTGAACTCGATGGTCGTTTTCTTTGTGGATGGCGATGGCGATGGAGAGAAGATTCGCGTTGATCGGATACGAGTCATTGGAGAAGCTGGTCAGGCGAGGGAGATGGGAAAATTGGAGAAGATTGGCGATGAGGCTGGAGAGTAGACAGCTTTTTTACGATTTCAAGACTACCAAAGACAGACACGAATCGAAGACATTAAACAGATCTCATTCAAACTATCTAACCGAATCATTCGTATACCACATCTGCAAGTAAAAACTTGACAGCTGCAGTGAAGAAATGTCCGATCCCAAACCAAATGGTCACAGAGCGCAATTAGAAAAAAGATAGACTCATAACCAATAAAGTAAGAATCAGTAAGCAATTATTGTTTTATCTGTGACGCAACTGACACCTTGTAACACAACGGAAGAGATATTTGTCAAGGCAACACGGGTATGTTATTTTGAGAGTTGCGTCGCCGCACGAAGAAAGAAAAGAGAAAAGGAAGGGAAAGTTTTTTTGCTGAGAGAAATTTTATATGCTTGGGTGGAGACTCTGTAGATGCTAGGATGGATGTGGTTTAGACCAGTATTCTGCCATGAAAGGCCGCTTTTTATCCATCTTAGGGCTAGGGTTAGGGCTTTTCATCCCAACCCCTGAACGACTAAGCATCACAGCTTCTCTCTAACTCCCACAATCTCTTCAACCTACATACTTTGGCACATGACGCTTCGACAGGTCCTTACTGATCGCCTCCTTGACTTCACTCACCAACCATCGATCAAACTTTTGCCCTGGCCGCATCAACAAGAACAGCATAACCCTCTCATCATCCTGTGGCCGCCTCTGACCTACACATAACGCGTCCTGGACTCTGGTTGAAAAATGTCGTTCAATCACAGAGTAAATATCGGCAGATCCAAACCGGACACCAGATGGATTAATCACTCCATCTGCACGTCCCAAAAAGTAAATTCCCTTGGTCACTGGGTGGATGACGACAAAGTCGCTGTGGGCCCATACACGCCCATCAAATCTGGCAAAATAAGCCGAATGGAACTTAGTACCTGGTGAACCTGCAGGCTCCTTGTCACCCCATAGGAAGCGTGGAACGTTTGGGAATGAACCTGGGGCTACGAGTTCGCCGGGTGTGCCGTCTGGGACGGATGTTCCCATTTCCCCATTGGGTATTGTAGAGTCGTAGATTGCAACCTCGGCTCCAAGGGAAGGATCTTGACAGCCGCCGACATGAACAGGGGTAATGGGGTTCATGATGCCAAAACATCCAGCCTAGGAAGTAGTTAGGGAAAGTTATTAAATCAAGAAAGTAATCTTACAATATCAGTTCCGCCCGAAATATTTGCTAGATGGACGTATGCTGGGAACGCAGTGTCGTAAAACCACTCAAACAATTGCTCTGACAGAACCATTCTCGGACTGGCTGGGCGATTAACCACAAATAACGATACAAGCGAGGCCCGACTACCTGATGCGGCGACGCTTAAAGGTAGATTACAGAATTAATTCTAGCTAGAAACCAGAAGTAGTATCTCTTATTCGGCTGAACACATTATTCCAGCCTTCTGGGTTAGCTTGTGAAAACGAATGAGAGTCTGTTTGAACCCAACATCGAATTACTTCATATAAAGTCTAGCCATTACTTTTGACTCCAACCTCCGTACTCAAATACAACCAATTCCTAATAAATCCATTTACCGAATGTCCTAAAGCTAAGACGGAGTATAGACTAGGCTAAGATGGCTCACTACACCGTGGTCTATCTCGGGCTTTCCCGGAAGTTGGCTGGTCACTTCGACGGGCTGATCAAGTCTAAGCTCCACCAGTTTCTCATTGGCGCCTCCTGGACGCCATGAGACACGAGCAACATTCTTGATTCCTAGAGCAACCTTCGCGTCGATTGATTCACTCAGCTGCAAACGAGGCTTGAAGCGAATTCTAGATGATCCCGGTGCTATTGGACAAATCCCGGCCAACTCGGTGCAGTATTCGTAAATTGGGACGCTGCCCCAGGCATGACAGTCAGAACGTTGCCGAACATCATCTTCTTCCCAGGTGGACAGGTTATTGGCCAGCATGTGGCGCCATGGCGCCATCATTGATGTCCAGAAGTCGTCGTAGAGTTGTCCTCCAGCCTCAGCAAGTGCACGGAATGCATAGAATCGCATCATATATGAGCATTTGGAAAACCGTGGGTTCATAAAGCTCTCTGAGAGAATGCGTTTACAATGTTCCGGGGTTGCAGCTCCAGAAAGAACAGCAAATATTTGGCAATGTTGGGAATAAGACAGCTCATCCGCGACATCTGCCGTCGAGTCTGTAAAAAACTCCCCATCGAAGCAATGTTTGCGGATAGCTTCTATGACTTTCGCGGCCCGATTCTCATACTCTTCCGCATTCCCTGGTCGCCCAATGTGCCGGAGCAGCTCAGCAGCTTTTCGGAGCACGTAGGCATACAGCATACTAAAGTATGTATGACGGTTTGACACTCTACCAGACGTTGGCACCCCTTTGTCAGGATGCTCGGCAGTAGCGCCCCAAGTTGTCACCCAGTCAACATATTGCCAGATCTCCCCGGGAATCCCACTAATGAGGCCCAATTCGTCGATGTGAGAATCGAAAAATTCAAAGACTCCGTCGATTCGTGGCACAAATCTACGTGTAAAGGATTTATCTCCAAAATACAGGAATTGATCGCATACTTGTAGGATCCAGTAAAGGGAAAATCCAGCAATAATCTGCTTGTTGTGTGATGGGAACCGAGACTGAGGAAGGCCGGAAGGCGTTACTGAAGCGGCGAAATTAGTGATAGCTTGTCGCATCAATCGGTCGTCACCAGACAAGAGATAATGGAACAGCCCAACAGAGCGAGTATCTCCAGAGTACCTTGCAGCAAGCGGATATTGTCAGTAACAGTCAGTCGTTTTTGCACCTTGGTGGGCAGACTTACTGAAGTTGTTCATAGAAGGGGCAATCAGAATAGCCGTCGAACATGCAGTTTCGCATTGTACGAATAGAAACGTCCCAAATATCTTCGCTGTGTATGCTCCCTGGTTCTTTCCAGCTGGCTTTGACCGCCATAGGATAATTGACCTGGGTTGCTTCAAACGACTTGAGCTCAACCGACTCTTCACCCACTGCAATTTCAAGTCGCATAACTCGGAAGGTCCGGAACCAGAAGGGTTCATAAGATCTTTCCGTCTCCGAGGCGTTGAGAACAACTTCATCATACGGACCTATGATATGGCCACGCTCAGCATCTAACCGATCAGCTTTGGACCGGAAGAAGGGATAGGAACGAGGTTCGAGCTCGTATCCTTCGGAGTAGGTCACTTTGAACTTTATCTCTGAAGGTTTGTTGGTAGCCTTGAAAGTCCATTTGATGAAAGCGGTTGAATGGCAATTTGCCTGCATCTCAACAATGTGTGACGAGCCCGCAGGGAGAACCAAGGGATGATCGCCTAAGAGAAAGCCGGTCCAATCATCCGCAGTGAAACTGCTTTCACACGCCCTGATCGTATTGACGACTGCCGGGGTCGACTCGGGCATGGGTATTGGGCGTGGTTTAAGAGGCCAAGGAGCAATATCTCCGTTTAAGAATTTGATACCATATAGAACCGGCACGAACTCAGTAGCTGAGTCCGTCGGAGTGATGCGTTCGCTAATCTGAACACGGGAAGAGTCAGCGTGAGGAAAACGTGAGGAAACGAATCCGCCGTACTCACATGCAGAAATACGTCGTCTACCAATCCCGATGGGAATTGAACAGACTCGTCTGGAGCAGCTTTCCAGCCCTGGTGTGAGCCGAGGTCAATTGTGTCGTCACCAGCCTCCACATGGCCAACAATCGTCAATCCCGGAAGTGCTGTTCGTTCAAAGGCCATAGCTCCACGCGAGCTCGCAAAGTACCGTAGTACGGAGAAGCGAATTTCATTTTGCCCAGGCTTCAGGTAGGGCGCAATATCAAGCGAGTCATAGTACCAGATTAAAGGACTGCTTCTTGTGGGCCCAACAGCAACACGCTTTCCATTGACAAACAACTTGTATCGCGTATCAGCTGAAAAATATAGGTGTGCCCGAGTTGAAGGCGAGGTTAAGGTGATTTTACGAGTGAAATTGACGATCCTGCCCACTGTATTTTGGCTCGAGGAGTCAACCCAGTTGGAGATCCAGATCCAGTTTGCCTGAAGAGCATTGATGATCTTATTTCATTAGTTGGTCAGACCCGTGGTCGCGAAAGTGAAATATGTGATAAGGTACCTTTTTCTCTTCTTGTGACATCATTTTCGCGTTTGAGAATTATGATCTAGCTCACTGTTCAATTGAAGTTAAATGCGGGTGGTGGGGAAGAACTTGTATTGTCGTGTCAGGCGCAACGTCGGGCGATTGTACACCGAAAGACAGGCTATGGGCCGTTTCAAAGGACCTCGCAATTCTATGTATCCACTCTACTGACTCTGAATTCTCCTGTATTGAAAAGGCGAGTGGATGCTAACACGTCTTTAGCATATATCATATCACCGTTTCCTACCTTGAGTATTTTAAACTCACCAGTGGTCTTTTAACGATCAACCTCAATCATACTACTTAGTAAGTTGCTATAAGCCTCAAAATAGCCTCAACTGTCTGTCCAGCTGTAGAAATATTGTTTGTTTGATACTGTGGAACTTAGAAGGGTCATATATTGCGCGATCTCTGCAGCCATAATTGTTATTAGCCCTACTACGTAGATCTGGGCGAGTTCTTTGATTGTCATTCGGGAATATAGATGTCCTAGGGGTCAGAATGAAATGCATATACTGAGCATCCATGCTGGTTTGAGGGACACTTGCACCTACTGCTGCTGCTGCTCAGTTAGCCAAACAGCAGCTTGTTGCTGGAACATGAAACATTTAGGCTGGAGGAGTGAAAAATTCAAAACTGTTGTTGTGATATCAGGTAGGTTGAATACTATCCAATGCTATCGAAGGCTTAGGCAGCCGGCGACTTACAAAAGGCCAATAAGAGCTGAGCTCAGCGTCCCCCTGCAATTAGTTGGAGGAGTGGAAGGAGTTAGGAAAGGAACCCGTGAAAAGTGGACAGGCTTCTCAACAAGACCACAAGGGCAAAGTCTTTACATGTCTGTTTAGCTTTCGCTCTTTCGACACTGGAAAAACTATGATTGATCTGGGGTAGTCAACCGCAGCTTCTGAGAGAAGAATGGCGTAAAAAATCGGCAATTGAAAATGCGGAGAACTCCACGAGACGGGATGTGGGTAGCCGTTTCGGTGTAGTTCTATGCCGAGCAGAATTCAAGCAATGACTAGCCCCCGCCCCCCAGAGCTTGGGCGATTCTCCACTGAAGGCTATTCACTACCTGGACAATCTCCGAGGGACCTGTCGGGTAGTTTGGGAGTTGGGAGGCGCTCTCCCCTGGCTGATTCTTGTGGAAGTTATTTGTTCCAACCAAACTCAGTCTTCCCTCGGATAAAAATCAGCATGAAAGGCTCTAGCCTAACACAAATGAAAACACTAGAAAAGCGGGTCACCACGTGCGTCCTATGTACAAAAGTACTACCTTGATTGTGCTGCTTCCGATATTGACCCTCGCTGCGTACTTCCTTCAGTTTGCTGTGGGTTTTACATTTCTTTGTTTAGCTTTCCCAGCATCCTGAATAAAAAGAGCATTCGGGATAATTCACACCGTCCGGAGCCAGTTCCAGTTGCCGACTAAACTGAGAGCATACGATGGTCATGTGGTTCTTTATCCATAACCGTACCCTTGCACGTCTTGCAGCACGCCTTGGAGAGTGTCTGGGGTGTGGAGAGATCCACAGTTTAGCATAGATGTATGTAGTCAAGTGTGGCGGGGTTCGGGGTACCTAGAGTCATGTATGGTGAAGAAATGTCATAAAATGGTCCCCTATACCTAGAGATGAATCGCCCTGGATTGGTTTTGTTTCATCAAAAGAATACAATTGACATCTTGAAGTCGTTAGAACTTAGAATTCGAAGAAAGCAAGGATGGTTCACTCTGTCCTCGTCTCGTCCCTTCTGACATGGGGCGTGGCAGCTGCAACCCTGACCTTTACTGTTCCATCGTCGCCGCCATCCAATTCAAGCGGCCAACTCTCAGCGGCCCCTGTTGGTGTCTCGTGGGTATCACCATTATCACTTCTTTGGTATCTCCGTTAATCCTCCTTTAAGGCTGGAATTCTTTACCTTTCCGGCGTACATGGACAATGTCACATCAACCACGACCTGTCTTGAGAATTTGAAAGACTTAACGGGAACATGGCCGCCTCTTCGAATTGGAGGCACAACTCAGTAAGATTAAATATACTTTATATCTCCAACCTGTATCGATATTGACAGCCACTAGGGACCGTGCCACATATGACCCATCACTGACTCAGGCAGTCAGCTATACCGTTTCCACCTCGACCGCTGCCCCAACATCCCTCACTTATGGGCCATCATTCATTTCAATGGCCGCAAGCTACGGTGGCGAAATTATTCTTGGTCTCAACCGTCGTTTAAATAATATCTCCAACACCATTGCTGCAGCAAAGCTTGCTCAAAGCCAAGCGACTAACCTGTATGCCATGGAGCTAGGCAATGAACCAAACTGTAAAGTTCGAATTTTTCTATCTGTTGAGTCAAATGCTAATCTAGCCACATCAAATAGTTTACACGAGCAGTGATCCCATTGCTGGCGGCGCATCGTGGACAGCTGCAGCCGACTATGCCTCCGAGGTTACATGGCAGGATCAAGTCTGCGGGAATTTGTCCACAACGGATCGGATATCGGCCGGAGTATTCTTTGGCACCTCTCCCATGAGCATAGCTGGATTGACTGCGGTTGAAGGATCTGCAAACAACTACGTCAAGACGTATTGCTCGCACAACTATCCCCAGTCAGCCAGCACGGCCAATCTGGCCACCCTGATGGGACATAGTAATATCAAGTCTCAGATTAGCGGATTTTCCTCGGAGATTACTGCAGCTGCTAATATGGGTAAACCACATATTTTCGGCGAAACAAATTCTGGTATGGTTGGCTTCCGTTGAAGAAGAATAAAAAGATTCGCTGACGAATGTACCAGCAACCCAAGGTGGAGGCGGTATCAGCCCGACCTTTGGTGCAGCCCTTTGGATTTTGGACTACGTTATGCAAACCGTGATCATGGGCACACAGGTAAAATCTGTCCCATCGGCAATATGACACCGAGGAGGCTTGTTACTTATTAACTTTCCAAACTGCAGGCTCTCTACTTCCACCAAGGGACTATTGGAAACTGTGAGTCATCCCCTCCCCCTCTTCCCCCCCTCGCCCTGGGCACAAAGCTGAGCTTTGTTTGCTGACTTTAATCGCAGGCCAGTACTGTTGGTGGGGAAGATACGACATGGGCGCTCCCTACTACGGTGCGTACTTCGCAACCATGGCCTTAGCCGGTGCCGATCATATCGCACCATTGGACGACCAAACTACAGCGTATGCAGCATATGCTATTTACAGCTCTGGGTCACCCGTCAGGGTCCTGTTGTATAACTCCGACTACTACACGACCGGAACACGTACGTCGCAGACGTTCGTTCTTTCGGGCCTTTCTGGGTCTACCGTCACTGCGAAACGTCTCACAGCTCCATATGCGACGTCCCGAGTTGACCAGGGTGGCAATCCGACAGTTGCTGGCCAGACCTTTGCGAATGGAACCTGTGTCATTCAGGGCACGCAGACTGTTGAGACAGCTACTGTCTCTAGTGCGAAGGCGACCTTCACCGTGTCGGCTTCTGAGGCGCTTCTAGTCTATCTGTGAAGGACAACAGTGCCTTTCCGGCTCAGTCGTTGATCCACCCTGGATGCTTGGAGGAAGGCGGCGCGGGCGATGGGTGAGTGAAATACTCTTGAAGCAGAAAATCAACTCATGGTGCAATCTCTGAGTCCGCATGTAAAGTATGTAAAGTTGCAGTCGATTAGCCCAGATAGGAGGTACCGGGGATCATTCCCAGCCAATGCAAATATTTCCAGTGATTAGTGCAACTCACAAATTTTCATAATATACATTTACAAAGATAGATAACACCATCAAGGTGAAATTTGTATTCTACTTGCACAACTAGTTGGTCCCCGGCGATGAACAAAAACAAAATATGCGGCAATTGAGATAGCAGCTCTTCCCAGAGACGGAAATGTGGAGATGAATCGTCCACGGTGCGCTGCGCAGAGATTAAAACGAACTGTACAGACAAGGGCGTGCCCATAAACTAGCTTCATGATCACAGAGTTCTTGGATCGATGAGATCTGTCGGACGCGCTCCTCGACCACTTTGAGACCTGCGAGTCAAAGCTTACAGTACACATGGAAAGCGTGTCGGTTGAGGATCACCGAAGAAGCATCAACTTATATATTCCGATTTTCGATGAAGCTAAGAGGAGAAGACAGCAAAGCATAAAATCTTACTTAGTTTTGCGATTTGACGCTAGATGGCGTATCGGGCAGGCTATCCATCAAGAGGTAAAGGACTGTACATGGCGGCGACTTATTTGAGAGTGTGACCGTATCATCCTCCCAGCCCCATTGTCGTTATGGGTATCGCGAACTCATGCCTATAACCTCCTCGACAACTACTCTCGAGAGGTCTGTGCAGATGAGTCAATCCATACCACGGGAGCAGCTACAGATATTGACGGGGATGAAAAATGACGAGGTTTTTGTGTTAAGCTGGTCCTTAATGCAGTTGGTCAGTGATACTCCTCTTTATTTGGATGATTAGCGCCAAAACAATAATCTCTGTGTTATACACGTATCAGGTCTATACTAAGTTCAGATCTGCTCTCAGAATAGGTTCTAGTCACTCTATGGCTGCATCCGCAAATGGGCAAAGATAAATCATAATTGCAACCTGAATGTGGCAACTTCAAACGCACGTAGCGCTATGTTGACTTCCCCATCTTGGATTTCCAGCTGCTCCTCGTCATCCTCCAGTATATTACACTTCCACACTTTGGTAACTGGCAGAGTGGTTTTAATGGTACCATTTGCATGTCCTCCAAGGCTCTCAAAAATGCGAAGGATTATGCTCTGACCCTTCCTACTCTCAAAGTCGCCCAACGAGACATCTTCGTCATCTTCTCCACGTTTGATAGCATCAAGTATGAGTGCCTTGTCGCCCACCAGATTGATGTCATTCAAGTCCAACGAAGCCGGACCTGATCCGGGAAGCAAATTCATGGGGTTGTTGAAGTTGTACGCTGCATGTACTGTTCTAAAGTCTAGAGGGCCTTGATGTGGGAAAATCGCGTACCTGATATGATGACGACCTGCCGAAACGTTAGCTAAATGAAATCACAGCCTAGAAAAAAAAATTTTCTCTTCGTAACCACTTACCCATATCAGCGCAAGCATCAGGTGCCTTCGGAGAGCGCAGGAGAGACAGGCGCATAAGATGGCCACAAGTAGAAAACCCGTATTTGCTGTCGTTGAGAATGGAAATACCATAGCCGTTTTCTGAAAGATCTGCCCACTTATGACAGCAAACCTCGAATTTGGCCATGTCCCACTGCGTGTTGTAATGTGTTGGTCTTTTGACAATTCCGTATTGAGTTTCATAGGAAGCCTCAGTATTCGTCACGTTGACGTCGAATTCGACCTTCAGGAATTTCATGTCCTCGTGCCATTCGACCTCGGTGTCGATTTCGATACTTGAGGGTTCTCCCTCTATCGGAGCATGGAGGCTAATGGTCGATTTCAGCCAGCTCTGTTCACTGATGATGGTCTTGGTGACAATGCTTGCCTTGTACGGTCCCTGCTCAGCGATGGCCGAAATTCCACCTGGCAGTTCTTTTCGGGTATTGAGATGGTATACCTCGACATCCCAAGCCTGACGATACAAAGGCTTATCATCGAATAGAACGAATTGATTAGCCTTCCCGCCATTGGCAAGAATCTGGCGGTTGTTTGAGAGGTCGACAAGGGAGATAATTGACCCATTCTCGATCTCTAGCTTGTACTGCCCGTTCGATAATTCAAAGACGCCCTTTCGAATTTCGGCAACACTAACAGTAGGCCCAACTGGCGTTGTTGGAAGCTCTTCAACAGAAGCAATACCAAGACCTCCCTTGATCACAGCATATTGGGAGGACGAAACTTGAACTAATTCCTTGCGGGACCATGGCAGAGTGTTGAGAGCAATTTTACCTTGGTCATTGGATGCGTCGTGCGAGAACCCGAGTGCCGAGAGTGCATCATTGCGCAACCTTTCTCCGCTCGCAAATGCCTGGTCATACAACTTGTCGGAGTCGTCGTAACACATTCTGATGCAGCTCCCCGGCAGACAGTCGTGGAACTGGCATAGTAGGATTCCTTCCCAGATGTCATCAATCTCTGCTTTCGGATACTGGTAATTTTTGTTTTTTATGCTAGCCAGAGTCGCGAGATATTCAATATCGTGAACCATGATTTCTGCCTTTCGGTTGTTCCATTTTGTTTTGGCCTGTGTAGTATATGTTCCTCTGTGCAACTCAAAGTAGAGTTCCCCGTACCAGGTAACGAATTCGGTACCACTAGCCGCTTTGTTTTCTAATGCCTCGAAGAATTCATCCACGGACTTGCCGTGATGAACCCGAGGTAGGAGTCCGACTTTGTCGCTCAAGCCACGGAACCGACGCAGGTTCTCAATTTGCTGGAATGTTGGACCGCCTCCACCATCACCTTTGCCGAAGATCAACAGAGACGAAGCGTCTTGGTCCAACGACTTATGCTGATCAATGCTGTTGACAAGTTCACTAAACTGGGCATCGGCGTTGTAGGTTTCTGAAGGAGGCATATGGCATAGTACTTGACTTCCGTCAAGAGCCACCCAGTTGAAAGTTGTATGCGGGAAATTGTTGATATTGTTCCAGCTGAGTTTCTGGGTCACAAAGCGATGCATCCCAGCTAGACGACACAGCTGCGGAAGCTGACTTGTATAGCCGAAGGTGTCTGGAAGCCAGAATGTTTGAGATCGCTTCCCAAATTCGCGCTGAAAGAAACGCTGGCCATAAAGGAATTGGCGAATTAAGGATTCACCGCTGGGCATATTGGTATCATGCTCTACCCAGCTGCCGCCGATAGGCTGGAAAGCCCCTTGCTTAATCTTCTCCATGACTCTCGCATACACTGAGGGGTAATATTGCTTGAGCCATTTAAATTGCTGGGCGGAAGACGCAGTAAAACGGTGTTCTGGATAACGATCCATAAGATCACACTGATTGGACCAGGACCGTGCCACCTTTCGCTTTGTCTCTTCCCATGGCCACAACCAACAAGTGTCAATATGGCAGTGCCCGATAGCATAAACAATTGGTTCGGAATTGGAATCATAGACCTCAGCCCCGTCGACCTTGTCACCAAGATACTCGTGGCCTATCTCCCTGGCCTTGCGAATAGCAGTGTCGCTCCCTTTGCCAGCCGTAAAAACATCAATGATGGTATTGGCAATCTGTCGCGCCTTGTGGGCCTCCCATGAAAGTTCAGGAAATTGTCGTGCCGCATCTATTGTTAATTGACGGTTAGTGATCCCTCTCCAGAAGCGCAGAGAAAAATTATGGCATACCACTAATAGCAAGGAAGTCAAAATACAATGCTCGCGCTTCTTTGTTGACCACCACGATCTCCGCTTTCTCCAGAGTAAAGTAGCGATCAGGGTCTGGAGGCTGGTTTCTTGCACCTTTTCCAAGACCAAACATTCCGTTACACGCCATTTCTAAGTAGAACGCGTGTTCATTGCCGTCCTTGAAGCTGGGGGGGATGATCCATTCTACACGCTCTCCCTCACCACTGAGGCCCTGCAGCGGATGCCCCTCTTCCGTCCAGATCATACCTTCGGTACCGGCTTCCCAATGCAATTCTATGATCTCTTCATTCAAGACTTCAGAAGGCACTTGCAGCTGTACTTTGAACCAGTGGGTAGACCATCCAGGGCCGAAGGTTCGGCCTCTCTCAGTGGGTTGGAACTGCTGCGATATCGCTTCCTGGAAAGTAGGCCGTGAGAGGCCCGGGGCGGACCACACTGATAGTTTTAGGGTCGGCTCGCCAGTAAACCGTGCTTTGTATAACGATCTGCTGAGATGTTAGGACTCGAAGACGAATGACCCAGAAAGCGGTTGCTCTTACGAGAGAAGATTCTGTGTCTCATATTGACCGGCCTGGATGAACGTCTCCAGACGATCTTGATAGATGCTTTTGATTTGCTTCCCAACTGGACGAGCTGAGAACCTCGGATAATTGCTGTTGTCTCGAGCCATATTCCGGTCTCTTACCTGCTTCTGTAGGGATACCGGTTGTGATGAATATTTCACCTGCCGTCCAGGGTAATCAGATTGGTGTTTAGCCTGTACTTTGGGGATCTTGCTGAATAGTACTTTGGAAGAAGAAAAAGAAAAAGACTATAGATACGGACTATGCTTTAAAAGTACCTGGATGTTAAAGATCCAATAGGGTGTGAGCTGATGGTTCCTCTCAATTCACTTCCAACCTTGGATTGAGCTATACCAAAACCAGTACCGGTACAAGATTAATGCCCTCTGATAACATTAGCCGGTCGGCAAATGAAATAAATCAATGAAGGAGCTCAATCCACGTGTCTCTAGTGAGTACTAATGGCTGGAACTCCATCAGTTAAATGACCAATGGCTCCGCTCGGATGAAAATCGAATAGAAGCGAATGGCTGGATTCTGGACCATCCCAAATCTGAGAGTTATACTTTATTCTGGGTGAACTTAAAGTTGCAGTCTAGTCCTTGTCCAGACAAGTGAGCCGCGGGCCAATCGAAAACGTGAGTTTTAAGTCGATGAACACCATGGCATACCTGTACCAGTTGACCAATGGACAGGGGATCTCCTCGTGACCTCGGTGGTAAAAAGCCCGAGATTCAGTCTCATTTTTTTTGGTTCAATTGCCGCGAACGGATGAGAAAGTTTCAGTGAGATGAGTTGCTTCGACAGGTTCGAAGAAATTACCTTTCCCCACACTCCGGAGTCGACCTGGTTCGCTGGACGGACCAGGGCTGGTGTGGATTGCCACATGCAGTACATGTGGTTGGGAAAACTCTATAGTCTCGACACAGTTGCATGATGGTTGGACAGTCCGGGGTCAACTGAACGAATAGCGTTAGATTGCGGAGAATCTGGGGAGTCGTGTTAGTACATAGCCAAGTGAGCTTGGCCCGACAGACCATTCCTAAGTTAACAGGAGTTGGGCGTTTATTTATAAGATTCTCTTCTCCTTTCGTATCTTTCCTTCTTTCGCCCTCAGCTCTAGGTCTTCAATTACCTCAAGACATCCTAGAAATATTCTCTGGTCAGCAGATATCCCACCTCCGAAATGGAGTCAATCAAGCCCACAAGTGACGGCATCGAGCATGCTATCCCCACGAAGGAGATGGAGGCTAGAATTGAGAAGGGGGATACTCCCATCATGCGCACCAAAGAAGATGACCTTGGCGTATGGCAAAGTGTGATGAGATACAAGTGGGTGTCGGCGTTGGCAATGCTTGCAGCTTTCAGTGCGTCTTTGGATGGGTATCGTAAGTATCAATTCGGCAGAAGTGGCCATATTCAATCATCTGAGGGTTAAATAGAGATCAATCTGAATGGTGGTATCGTCGCCAACAAGGGTTTCATTCGCCAGATGGCCACTCCGGGGACCAAAATCATCAACAGCAAATACGTCTCTGCGTGGGGAGGTATCCAGGCTGCTGGCCAAACTATCGGGCAAATTGTGTGTCATCTACCAAAAGTGCAGATATGTTCAGCCATCAACTAACTTCAGTCTTCACACTCAGTTTCTTCAATTCGCGACTGAAAAGTACGGTCGGAAGGTTGCGTTTTACACTCTAACTGTGTTCCTTACAGCGGTATGGACCCTCAACCATGCAATATTATGGACGCATCGTATCCTTAAGACGGAAGTTACAATTACTGATGAATTATGTTTCGGCAGAGTATTTTCGCAGAGACATTCAGTACTGCTTGGGATCACTGGCTCGTGGCAAAACTGCTCTCAGGCATGGGTGTCGGCATGTTGCAAGCCACTCTACCGTTCTACATCTCAGAGATTGCGCCAACCCAGTTAAGGGGCTTTCTTATTAACGCATACACTTTGTAAGGACCAATACGTTGCCTGACTGTGATTGAGTGTTGTATTAACACACATTCAAACTTGAAGTTGGTTTGTTCTAGGTCAGCTATTTGCTTCAGTAGCACTCAACAGACTCAACGCTAAAGATCCGTTGGACTTCCGGACCGCCATTTATAGCCAGGTACAGACCAGATATCAACTCGGCTCAAATGGACCCAAATATGCTTACTCATTTTTTATCAGTGGGGTATGATTGGACTTTCCATCATCATCTTTCTCATAATCCCCGAATCACCTTGGTGGCTGGTTAGCAAAGATAGGCAAAGCGAAGCAACCAAGATTCTTCAGCGTTTCTATGGTCGGGTTGAAGGATATGATGTTCAGGAAAAAATTGTGCGGCTTTCCCCGAATATGTGCCATTGATGGCTGCCTGATACTAACTTGTCTATAGAATGCCATGACCGCCACGGTCGCTGAGGAGCGACGTATTGCGAAGGAAAATGCACAGGAGGGTATATGGGCTATTTTCCGTGGTCGAAATGCTGTCCGATTCATTATTGCGGCATGGCCAAAAATCACACAACAGTTCGTTGGACTGTCCGTGTTCAATACTTATGCTACCTACTTCTGTGCGTAACTACAGCCTTTTTAGACTCCTCTGCTGGAATATCTAACACAGATTATTTTAGTCCAATATGCCGGCAACAAGAATCCATTCCTGGTGACTCTTATCCTCTCTTGCTGTCAAATCATCGCAATGATCTTCACTTCGACACTCACAGATCGTTTTGGCCGTCGTCCCCTTACTGTGTGGCCCTATGCCGTCACCGTGTTATCTGTTCTATGCCTTGGCATTATCGGATGCTTTGACTACACTCAAAAGGCAACCAGTTCTCTACTGGTTCGTTTTGTATATGTATTCGATACATAGATACGTGGCTAACGACGGATTCAGATCTTCTTTGCATGCTTGGCAACCTTTACCACTACTGGTGCCTCCGCCATTGGATATGCTTACGCCGCCGAGGTTCCCCGACAGTCTCTGAGAGCTCAGACCGCCGGCTGGTCTCTGGCTTCTTCGAATTTCCTTTCAATCATGTTCAGCTTCTGCACACCCTTGATGATTAATGGAAATGCTCATTGGGGTGTCAAGACCGGTTTCTTGTAAGTGCGCTTTCTCGGAGATAGTCTATTGAAGTTAATAGATTCAAAATATGGCTTGATTAGCACTAACTCCCCGAATACAGCTTCGCAGCCACTGGCGCTATTTCGGTAGTCATTGGATGGTTCATTTTGCCTGAAGTATCACTCCGAACCCCGGCCGAAATTGACGAGTTGTAAGTTTATAGGCGGCACCCCAGTGGAAGGTGATGTTCATAGATACGCTAGTACTAATGACATTCGCAATTTACAGGTTTGAAAAGAAAGTGTCATTCCGCAAGTTCAAGGGATATGTCACCGATGTTGAGATTATATCGAGGGCGCACTCCGCAACAGTTCCCCAGTCCGCTTAAGTGTAATCACATGCTTGGATAGCATGCTACACGGCCACGGTGACGAATCTTGCCGCAGCATATTTGACAGTAGTGGTTCGATTCAATACTTTTTTCTTCTGGCTGTCCCGGAAGTCCTTGCCCTTTTCTTCGTCGTAGAGTCACTGTGAAGAGTTAAGATTGAGGTGTTTAATTTGCAATTATAGTCGACCAGCTGTGAATTGGATCTCAAACACTGCCTTCATTGAAGCCTTTTGCCGAGGATGAAAGTTCAGGACTGAGATATCGTTGTTATCTACGGGTGAAGGAAGACACTGTTACAAATGACATTAGCTATATTGAACTTCGAATTAGATATATTAGCGTTATATTATCTTACTCTATTTGCCCTTTTTCGAGCTGTAATTCTCCTAGAGCTTTTAGGACTTCTTATATTACTCTATTATTGAAGTTGATATTAGGATGGTTCATTGACTGCTGTTAATATGAGGTCAAACAGATAGATAAGAAGAGGTCGAGAGACAATTTTATGTGGAATTAGATTTGACAGCGTGAATATGATGCTCATATAGGGGAAGTAGTTTCGTGGTGATCTAGTAGAAATGCTAACTAGCGCCATGAAGGCATTGCTTAGTGAGCAAATTAGTGTGCTCAGCTTTGGATCACTGAGCATTCCGGAGCTCAAGTGCTCAATGATCTGATCACGACGGTCAGGGTCGTGCTTAGTTTCGAAAAGATGCCGTATAGGGACTGTGAAACTTTGATGTCATTGCCATGTGAGCTGTGCTTAGTATTAGCTAAATTACCATACCATACATAACCTCCAATCTAGTTAATTTTCTATATATGAATTGTATGTGGGTTTGAAATTGAGAGTTGAAATCAATATAGAGCGCGAGTTATGGGAAAAAATGACGGTTTGCTTACAGTGCCAGTTCGCCTTATGTAGCCTGGTCGCCGACAAAGATCATGCATAGTCCACGACTGAGAGATGCTCTAAAATGGAAAAAAAAGAACGGAACGATAATATGAATTTGGATTCTATATAGTCCAAAATAGCCTGTGACTATATACGGCTTGCCAGTCCAAAAGCTGGTGTCCCGCTACCGACAATCAACTTGGCAGTTAAGATGCCATAGTTAGGTATCTCGCATAATCTTTCCACAATAGAAGCACAGGGACCCAATTTGGTTGGGTCTGGTAGTTTGAAGTCGATCGATGCTTTGGATGACTCATACGTGTGTTGAATCTGTATCGAAGTGTCATCCTTCACGAAAGGTATCTTAACAGCAAATGCCTCAACTTCTGAAGTCCTTCCAGCACCAAACTTTGGAACACATCTCCATGACAAAAGTCCTAAGTCTGCGGCTCCATCAGGCAAGATGAAGGATGTTTGACACTTCGTAAGTCGTAGGTCTTCGACGCTGATATTTGCCCAATCTAAACCATTTGATGTTGCAGTGACTTGGTAATGATCGCCATTCTGTACGGAAATAATTTCGCTGAACACTGCAGGCAGCGCATATGTTTCTCTGTCGCTACTCACAGTGTATGGGTCATTTTCGAAGATGACTGGAAGATACAAGCCTCGGGTCAGTGGTTCACCAGCACCTTGGTAAGTAACATCGTGAACGTAAAGACCCAGCACACTATAGCTGGCCCCAGAAAGCCATCTCACATTTTCGAACGTCGTGTGGATGAAGGAGCATGTTTGTAAAGTTCCTGGCGTGGAGAATGAAAATTCTGTTCTCCCGAAGGGAAAGAAATTCTTGATCAATGTTCGAGAGGTCTTGAATGTTATCGACAAGGTACGGAAACTAGGCGAGCATGCGTCCTCAATGGATTTCACAATTCTAGGATCGGGCCCAAATACAACAGGCATTCTGAAAGCGCCCCTTGGAAGGCGTGCCCATTTCCATTCGCGTAGTCTTTGCCTAGAGTTGTCGAACTCGTCGTGTGCAAAGTTGTATCTGGAGTACTCAATAGCTAACAGGAGTTAGTCACTATTTCCCTGTTTTATTTTCCCACACTAATACCTACTATCCAGCTGATTGTCATCCACATCTAGACCTGCGAGCCGTGTATATTGTTGAATTCTGCAGCCTCGCTCGTAGCGGATCTCATTGTAAAGTTTCAAGCGCTCGGGAATCTCATTGGGAGAGAGACCTTTCTCCAAAACGGTTCCCAAAGCGACTGCGTCTTCCATACCCATGGCTGCTCCTTGACCTTGATGTGGTAAGAAAGGATGAGCAGCATCGCCGATCAATGCAAGACGAGACTCTACCCAGGTGGGGAGATTCTCCATGTCCAATAACTTCCATAACTTCAGAGACTCTGGATCTGCCTTTGCTAAAATTGCTTGGAACTCCGGAGCAAAGCCTTTGTAGACCTTCAAAAGTGCTGATTTATTCGTTGTTGAGTTCCAATCTTCGCCGGCTTCGGAGTCCGAGTCGGGATGGATGCAGACGAAGTTTAGCAGTGTGTTGTTCGACGTCGGATACATGATAATTCTCCGATCAGAGCCGATTACCACGTTAAATACCCCCGGCTTTTCGCAAAGCTTTCGCGTAATACTATCATTGAGGGCATCCTCACGTTTAATCATGAATCGGAAGCCGCTCTTGCCGGAGCCAAAGGGTTTCGCATTCTCACCTCCTGTGATCTTCTGTCGCGACTTGGAATGGACACCATCGGCTCCGACCACAACATCGCCGCTTACTTGGACACCGTTTTCGAGCGTAATTGTTGCATTCTGGGGATCAACGGAGACAACGGTGCTAGACAAATGGAGTTTACATGGCTGACCAATCCCTCCTGTCTCGAGAGCTTTCTCCTTTAATGCCTCATGAATGCGCACACGATGCACCAGCATCCATTTCTAAATCCTGTGAGATACTTATAACGAAACATGATGTCAGGTCACTCACGTGCTGCCAGATTTTGTTGACCGTTTTGATTGGGATTTCGCGATTGAGAGTCCCCGAAAAAGCGTACTCGTTGATCTAACTCTCAGTCAGAATCACTGCATACGTTTTGTTGTCTGTCCGCCCGGATACTTACCAATTCTACTTCGTTGGCCCCAGTACTAGCAAGATCGATACCTAATCTTTGAAACAAGCCATGTGCATTCGGAGCCATGTTCATAGCAGCACCAAGTTCCCGTGCGAACCGGCTTTGTT
Organism: Talaromyces verruculosus; assembly: GCA_001305275.1. Classification (NCBI taxonomy): domain Eukaryota; kingdom Fungi; phylum Ascomycota; class Eurotiomycetes; order Eurotiales; family Trichocomaceae; genus Talaromyces; species Talaromyces verruculosus. The sequence continues at coordinate 140,822 of LHCL01000068.1, forward strand.
CATAAAGCTTGAACACGATTAGATGCGATATCGGCCCTTGAGGGCGGCTCACCTACCTCAACATGGTGGCCATTTTGACGGAGTACGATGGCCAGTGTGAGTCCAGCGATACCAGCGCCAATGATAATCACACGAAGTGGTTGGGGTTGCTCCTGGACTTGCCCACTGTGCTGAGTCGAAGTGGGAATCATGATCTGTTGTGTCTATCAGATATCAAAATAAAAGAAGAGCAAATTGATAAAATTGGGGTGGGGGGAAAACGAGCGAGCTATTAAAACTATTGAGTGACGCAACAAGTCATTTATTCTTCTCAAGGATTGAGTGCAATGAGGAGTTTTCGGACTATCACTGACGTACAGGAGAATGAGAAGCGGAACTGGGCCGATTGGTAAATCGTTATATCCATCCTTGGTATCTAGGACCTGTGCTGTTTTCAGTCACAAGCTTTCATCTGTGGTCCATTCTCCATATTTTTCCATTCCAATCCCCCTCCCCCGGAATCCCCCTCCCCAACCCGGGAGTATAGCTAGGAGGGGCCGGTTGCTCCATATGCGAACTCCGAGCATATCCACCGCATCATTGCCACCGGATCTCCAGTAAGAAACCTCATGAGCTGTTGAACTTATAAGTTTTGTGCCGACGAGCAAGAGACCAACAACCCCAACAACATTTTGCTTGATCGCACGACCAAAGCAATCATGCCGAATGCCATTCGCGACCTCAAGCAGATCACTCTCGACAAGGAGAACAGTTTGATCTTTGAGAAAAATGTCTCCATACAGATACGAAATTCGGATTTCCCAATTCGCGCAAATGTCTATCGCCCAATAGACGAGTCATGCAGATATCCAGTCCTCGTAACATATGGTCCATATGGAAAGGACATCTTCTATGGCGAGTAAGTCATTAAAACCGATACGGTTGTAGAAATGAGACCGCTCACCCATGCCAAAGTTTCCACGCAGCCTCATACAGTGAGGTTCCTACCGACCACAAGTCGAAGTATGCAGCATGGGAGACTCCAGAGCCAGCGTTTTGGTGTAAGCATGGTTATGCTGTGGTGAGGGCCGATGAGATGGGATGTGGTCAATCACCTGGTACTCTGGATACTATGTCTCCACGCACGACTGAGGCATTCTTCGATGTAATTGAATGGGCAGCGTGCCAGTCCTGGTGTTCCGGCAAGGTCGGACTTCTTGGAATTAGTTACTATGCTGGCAGCCAATGGCGAGTTGCTGCACGACGTCCTAAGGGACTAGCAGCAATCATCCCTTGGGAAGGCATGGCCGACTACTACCGTGACCGATGTCGCACTGGAGGAATTCTTTCTAATGGGTTCATTAAATTTTGGTGGAACCGTCAGGTCATAACTAATCAGTACGGGCGGCCTGGTCGAGCTCATTCAAAATGGGGAGAAGACACAATTGAAGGTGATCTCCCACTTGAGGAGCTCCAGGAAAATTGCCGAGACCAAAATATTGACAATCAGAGTGAGTCTAATCCTTACCTCGAATCCGTACTGTCCATAGCTGAGTTTGTAGACAACCAGTTCTTGGACGATCAATATTATGCACAGAGAGATTATAACCTAGAAGACATCGAAGTCCCATTACTTTCGGTCGCTAATTGGGGCGGCATCACGCTCCACCTACGTGGAAACGTAGAGGGCTATAGGTGGGCTGGATCAAAATACAAATGGCTTAGATTCATCACTGGGCGTCATGATCTTCCCTTCTTCTACCCCGAAGAAGTCGATCTCCAGCGCGGATTTCTCGATTGCTTCTTAAAAGATGAAGATTGGGCCGGGTGGAAGCAAGGTAAGATACCCAGTGTGAGCATCCGTCTTAGACAGGGGGATAAAGGAGTGAATAATGCCGCCAGGGAGAAGGAATGGGTGCAACGTGGGGAGGCTGAGTGGCCTATTGCTCGAACCAAATATACTAGATACTACTTGACACCTACCGGGAAACTACATACAAGCATTCCTGATAGCACTGCTGCTCTAACTTACAAAGCCCTCGGCTCTATACATGATCCACAGCTTCTGCAATTCCGAACGGCGCAATTCGAAGACTACGCCGAAATTACCGGACACATCACAGGACACCTAAACTTATCTTTGGCCCGTGGCCAAAACGGAGATACTCCTTCGGAACTTGACGTCTTTGTTACCCTGCGCCATGTGGGATCCGACGGGAAAGAGATCTCCTATACCGGAGCTGCCGGCGACCCAGTCCCGCTGACCATGGGTTGGCTGCGGTTAAGTCTACGGAAAGTGGATGAGTCGCATCCACGACATCGTGACTACCTGCCTAGACGGAACTATTTGTCAACCGATGTCCAAGCCGTGGAGCTGAACCAGGTATACCCAGTAGATCTTGAGATCTGGCCAACAAATGTTGTCTTGGAGCCTGGAAGTTCCTTGATCTTTGAGGTGTCTTCAGGCGATACTCAAGGCTCAGGCTTGTTCTCGCATGACGACCCCGTGGACAGAGCTCCATCCAAGCTTTCAGGCTTGAATAGGCTTCATTTTAGTCCGGACTTGTTAAATTATGTTACTTTGCCTATTATACCAGGAAGCTGATGTGTGATCTCGTCTCAGTGGAATAGTCACTGAGGCTCATAATTATAGGTTCACGTGACATCAATCTAGGGTCAGCGAGACAGTTATATTTTGGAAAATTAAAATGGACTGGAATGTTTGATACCCTATAAAACTTTGAGAATTTCAAATCGTGGTTAAATATAAAAACCTGTCTACTCGAAGTGGTGAAGCGAAGTCTAACTGACATTAAGTTGGCATGTCTCGAGACCTACTGGTTCGGGAAAGTTTAGTCTAAATTAAGACCTTACTTACATTCGGTTCGTATGTTCAAGAGTTCTTTCACTAGGTTTCTAGCTCAGTCAATCTGGCTGCCCAGCTACCCTCGCCAGTTCTCTCATGAGTATGACCAGTTTTTCCAACAGTAGCGGTAGATGATTATTGGTTACCGAATGATTTTTGCGGAAAATACCTGCAACTATATCTGCAACAACATCGATGCTTGAAAGCGGCCTGACTTCGTTCTCAAACAACAAGGCTGGAATACCCTGGCCCGAGATAAGATAGGCTTTGGTCTGAATGCTCTCTTGACCATTCAAGATCACTATATTGTTCTGCTTCCCTGCATCTGAAGATTTCTCCCTGCGAAGTGAAAGTAATTCGGGATCAGATTCGAGCCCTGAACACGCCGTTGTGGATGTACTGCCAAAGGCACTGAGGAGGAACGGCAATGACAGAGCCAAAGATGCTTGATACACGGCAACTGCGTAGAATCCACGTAATTGGGCAGGGGTCATTGATTGAGTGCTTCTGAATACTTGACCCGCGTGCCACATAGCGTAACGAGGCTCGTCGCTCCCTGCCCAAGCTCGTAAGTTTGGCGTTGTGGATTGAGATTCTTTGACTCCGAATTGTCCTGCAAGTTTTTGTATATCGACAGGCCAAACAAAGAGCGACATCATGAATAATTCGACAACTACCAGAGCTTCAGGCATCAGTACATTCACGGATGTGAAAACTTCTTTCATATCTCCTAGTTTCTGGTAAAGATCTTGACGTTGCGCTTCCAACCACATGACACCCCGACTAGATTTTGTTGACAATGGGCTTGCTCTGTTAAGGATTTTGGCGTCGAGATAAGCCCCTTGTTGCGGCCACAGGCAATGTAAGGCTACAAAACTTGCCAGTTCCAGGTCATATTCTTGGCCAAGTGATCGCAGTATTGACACATCCTGAATAATATCAAGCAGTGTAGGCTTCGAGGTTGAGGTATCAATATTTTGCCACCGCCTGGCAAGGTAAATGGATTTCCACGTTTCAGGATCTGAAGCTTCCCAAAGTTCGCGGGCAGCAGGTAAACTGAAGGTGATCTCGGTACTATAGAAGCAAGGGCTCTTTGAGTATGTTACGGAGCTTTGAACATCATCAATCATTGCCCGGAGGACAGCCCTGTCACGCATTAGTAGAGTTAAGATAGGTGAAAAATTACCAGAAAGGAGGAATATGCTAACCTCTTAAAAGACTCAAGCTCTGCCCATTTCAACCACTTTGAGCGGAGAGCATCGCCGGTATCTTCAGGAGTAGGAATGAGATTATGCTCGTAACATTCTTGATTCATCACACCGGCTCGTCGCAGCATCTAGAGAGTTAGCATCACCCAGACTGGAAACTCTTCAAACCACCTTACTGTGGGAACATTCGCTGCAGCAGATTCGGCCACTTCCATCTTTCTTTGAGACCCACTCCACAATCCCGATTCCACCCACAGTATCTGTGCTTGTATAATATCTAAGCGTCGTGCGATGGTATTATCATAGTCGAACGACTTATAGATCGCTAATCGGGTTCGTTCTTGCAATGCCAGACCAAATTTCCAGATCTGAGGAATCCCCGAGGCGGAAGATCCTGCCGATATCATGGCACCCAATAACTCTGGCCGGCAGTCATCTGGTACAAAGGCAGAGACATGAATAAAGGGCGAGCAGCCTAAATCCTCATGGATTACAAAATTGCGTATGAGAAAAGTGAGCATTTCTGCAGATGGAAATGACCGAACAACGACATTGGGCCCGGAATGTTCTTGTACTAGGATTAGAAGCTCGTCACGAGCATTAGTTCCACAATTGAGTCTGTGTAGCCGTGAGCTTATTGGATATTTTTCTCCCAATTCTCGAGGAAGAATTGATATCTCTTCGTCTGATGACAATTCGGGGGCTGCCTCGGAAGATGCAGAGTCACGAGGATCTGGATCCCATAACCAGGGTGATCGGCGCTTGAATATTTCTTTTCCTGATAAGATTCGAGAATACGAGGTATCGGTTTGCCCTGGTGGCGCCATCGCGCCTGAAAGATGGTCCGGTGGCTGGGCCGGAGTTCGACGACCATGTTCAGTCGCGATCAGTGAATCCCAACCCTGATTCAAGGCAAGGAGCGTATCAGCATCAATACTTAGGCCGAAATCATTGGATGGGAGAGTGGTATCATTCAGAGAGTCAAGGACATTCCAGTTGGTAGTATTCCACTCAAAGTTAAGCTGCATATTTGTGTCCGACAGTACCATTGGACACGACTCGTATGAGAAATAACTTTCCACTCCATCACCTTGAGATCTGGGAACAGTGCTGGATATTGTAGGAGCCTCTGATTGCGTAATTGTCTCAATAGGCCCTGGAAGATCGACGTTCTCCGAAAAAAGTGTCGCACTGTCTTCAGAGGGGCCCGCAAAGGATCCAGCTACCATCAGAGCTGGGTCTGAAGCTTGAGGAAGGGGTTGTGTGTGAGCAGGTGTGCATATCTCACTGCGGAGTCGACATCTTGCACAGGGGCGATCATCGGAACATTTTGTCTTCGCTAGTATACATTGACGACAAGCTCTCACGGTGCGATTCGTTCGCTTTGGGCGATCTCCAGACGATGTGCCGCCATGAATAGCGTGGTGGCGGTCCAAGAGGTCTCTACAACGGAAGGGTTTAGTATCCACAAAAAATACACTATATTAGATTGGCAGCGAACTTCCTGTTAAAGCTCTTGGGGCACTGGCTACAACGAAAAGCCCTTGCGTTCTCATCTACCTTGCGTCAACTACGCCCTGAACCGACGAGGATAGGCGATACCCACGTGATCGGAAGTGCCGCTGGATGTGATCCATCCGGCCATAACGTTTGGAACAGTAAAGGCATTGATACATCGTCTTTGGCTCCCCATCGGAGTCCACAAGGTCTGTTGTGACAATAGTGGTGAAACCACGAGTGTGGCTCTCCATGTCGAAGGCAGCTGCCAGTAGCAAGTGGGTAAGCTGGTTCTTCGCTAGGGGAGGAAAAGGTGGAGGGAGGTGATGAGGGAGGGGCCGGGTAGGCCTTTTATGTCTACTTCGTCTAGCCTATCTACGGCAGCCTATAGGTACGTGACCCTTTTCCCGTTTCCCCGACGCCAGCTCACTAGTCGCGGAACTATTCCCCAGGTTTTACAGTAAACCTCCGTTTGTTGGCTTCTGTTCCGGCGGGGGTGGGGACATGGTTAGGAATGGTAGTCGCTCACGGCGTTACCGATAATCATCAACCCATATTTCTCATATTACGCGTCTGTTATTTGGTTTTGGTGGTAAGCCAGGTAGCCGATGTCGTCGCGTTGTCTATCAACGTGCCAGAGCATTTGTCAAATCGTCACCCATGCCGACAGCTGACGCCGGCAATCACACAAACATCCCACTGATTATCCCTTTCGATTAATTGGTTATATTTCTTCAAAATGTCATGCCAGTCAGGACAAAAATTGACTCCAGTCCACTACTTTTCCCATGGAACGCCTAGTATGCTTGGAGAGGAGTCGGAATCTGCAGATTACTGGGAGGAGTGTGGTAGACAAGCTCTCCGCCATGGGGTCAATCATATCATTATTATGGTCCGTCGTGATGAACCTTGGAACCTGCATCATTTGTCTGACTCTTATACAGGGCGCTCATTGGGCAACAATCAATAATGAAATTCAGGTTTCGATGAATCCAGTCCCAACCAAAGACCCCATTGGCGGTGTACATCCAAGGAAATACTACAATTACAAGCTTATTCCAGACCTACCCATGGGCCAACGAGTTATTGACAAGCTTGTGGATGCAGGCTTCAATTGCAAACCAAACAAGAGTTGCATGTGGATTCATGATATTTACACCCTGATCATCAGAATGTTCCCTAAGGGTAACATGCCCTCAACCACCATCATTAGTACCAATGCTAGATACGATCCTCATTTTCACATGCGAGTTGGAATAGCATTACGAGAACTGCGTGGAGAACCTGATGTCCTCTTCATAGGTACTGGAGGAGCTGTGCACAACCTATACCGTAATACTTGGGGCCCGATCATGAAGTACGGGGACAACTTCGCTATGGAGGCAGCTCCTAGTCGATGGGCTCTCAATTTTCGATCAGAGATGGAAGATGCTATTATGAAAAATACGGGTCCGAAGTTGAAGAGAGCGATCTGCAGCTTAATGAAACTACCGGACTTCCGCGACGCACATGGTACGGATGATCATTTTGTACCTCTCTGCTTCTGTGCGGGTTTGGTGGGTCACGAGGATGATATTGGAACCTGTGTGGAATTTGGTGCTTCGGATTGGGAATTAGGAAATATGTGTAACGATCAGTATACTTGGGGCTCATGGGATGGATTTTCAGTCAAGGCTTGACAAGCCTCGTGATATTGCAAATATCAAACTACTAACTATAGGCTACTAGATAAGTTATTCTTTATATCTGCTATCGACTGTCCAAATATAACTAAGTAGCCAGCGACACATTTCATGGCAGCTGAGACAATTTTCGATAATACTATGCTCCCAGTACACTTCGAGGAGCTTCTCATAGAACTCTATATTCACACCTGTCGAACTCGTTCAACACAAACTCTGGCGAAATCGGGTGATTATGATTAGAATCTCAAAATAGTCGACTATATGCATATAAAAGTCCTCGATATCCACCGTACGATAAAAGGCAAAGAGTGGGTATCGCAACAGTCATCGCCCCAATTAATACTCCTCTATCGAAAAAGCCAATGTCCCAGCCAGAGTGCTGCTTGAACGCTTTGAGCGGGACAACTTCTTGCCTGTAGACATTCGCAAGTGATTTGTCAACGTCACGAATAACCTCGGGGGCTGGTCTCGACATCATATTGGTATCGTAGCGAATGCGAAAATCCGTCACAAAGCAGTGCTCGGGAACTGTTGGACCAACTCCAGGGCTGTAAGTCAAAATTCCTTCAAAAGCGCAGTCTTGACCAGTCGACATACCAAGAATTGACTGAGGAATTTGGTTAACGAAACGCAGTTGGCTATCAATGTACTGTCCTAAGTACTTGGCTGCTTGACTACTGGAAAAGCAGTACAAAGCCGCTGGCGTTGATCTAGAAAAATCCCGTGAGCTCATCTCTTCGTATCGTTTCATGGATTTATACCAGCATACAAATCTGAAGCAATAGTTGTGGCATCAACTAGCCCACTCACGGTTATCAAACGAAGTTTGTTTGGTGCGCTTTTCTTTCGGAGTGATTCCGAACTGCTCAGGATGGTTAGACTAGAACATGTGAAAGATATGGCAGCACGTACCTTCTCTTGATTTCTGACAGAGTAATTCCGTTGAACTCAAGCAAAACTTCTTCTTCCTCATTACTGGGGGCCGTCTTTTCGGGTATTTTCTCTCTTGTAGCCTTCTTTACCGACCAGGGTTCCTCCCGCAGGAACTCATCACATTGCGTTAGAAATCGCGTTTTGACCCATTCGTTAATCATGATAATATCCACGGCATAGGGCGAGGTTCCTTGGAAGGAATGCTTGGACCGAAGGATTGCTTTCGCCGCCTTGGCCAGGTCTGATGTTCTGTCTACGACAGCAATTGCGATTCGATCTGGATGATGTTTCAGGACGTGTGGCACAGAACCTTCGAGCTTTGTCTGATCAATCACAAGACATTCTCCCAGGAAGTTGGCGTTTTCAACTCTAGATGTAGCAATCGCGAATGCTTCGCCGTCATATGTTCTGAACTCGTTCCTGAAGAAGGCATCTACTGAACGTACACTGGTTTCCAACTGTTTCGTCGAGTTTAGCACCTTTCCCACACATTCACAAGACTGCACATACCTCTAATAGGATGACATTTCCTGCAGCTAGCGCTGTGGCAGTAGCTGAAATGATTGAGTAAAATCTTGTGTGCACCGTCGGCCGCAGCAGAACAATGCCGTATGGAATTCTTGCCTGAGGGTTGTCTTGATTATTGGCCACTCTGTATTCGTCCACAATGCTCTGTTCAAAGTTGATTTTCTCATAGAAATTGCGAATAACTGCCAACGACAAACCTAGCTCTATATCTAGTTCTGTTTCTGTTGAAGTGGTGTCTTTTTTGATGGCTGATCGTACTTTGTCGCTATTTGCCCTCAGGAAATTGTGCAAGAAGTATAACTGGTTTTGGCGGTATCGGGCATTGCGACCCCTCCCGTCGTGTGCTGTGGACAAGAGATTGGCATAAAGCTCCCTACTTGCTGCTTGAACTAGAGGTTTTGCCATTATGCTTGCTTTATTTTTTTTTTCTCACTAGGATTACTGGCGGGAGAACAACATCCAACCGAATTTGTACCCCGGGATTCTGTTACACGAATCGGATAGGGAGGAGGGAGGGGCCGGCTGGCCAAAGCAACATCAGATTTCAGAAATTAGAGACAAATCTTTTGAATAACCTTGCAGATTTACTTTTTACCTGACTCTAAAGATCTCAGGACTTCTTGCTTATTAAACATGTCCTCAACGATCCTCAACGCAACGACCATCGTGACCGCAGCCCCTCCAAACTCACAGTCAATTATTCCCAGCCGAACGTACAGAACCTCTTTCGCGAGACATACGCCCTCTGATTTGGATAATAGAGCAGCTGATTCAATCCACCCGCAAACCTGGCCGTCAGACTTCACGTATGTCCCAGCCTTCCGTGCAACCAACCGCCATTTAGACCAAGCGGAAAGGCCTTATGGAGGGAACGCTCTTGAGTATGTCTTCATCACTGTAATGCTACAGGGCGTCAAGATCCAATCGGTAAGCATTAGACCTTCTGAGTTGAAGTACACTGTTTAATCTTGGAAAGGATTTCACCAAATTTTGGGAGGCTACTGGTGCGCGGTGGTGGCCTGGCTTAACAAGGTGGCCAATTGGTGGCGAATGGTAGTGCCAACGAAGGCGTGTAGCGCAAAAGCAATTATAACTGGGTTTTGGATTCATAATGTTGTCCTTGGTCGAGATACGGCATGTTGTAGATACTCGTCCTAACTTGTTGGAAGCAAGGCGGCCATGAACGTAGCCGACCATCTCTGAATCGTCACATTCGTAGTAGAATTAAGTCTTCCAATCTCAGCTGGTCAGCGTTGGCATACAACAGCTTAAAATCTGCCTAATTTGGTCTTCGACATGCTCATTTCTGCATTACGAGACATCAAATCGTTGTTTATCATTTTCAACCTCTTCGGACTCCTGATATGAAGTCTTGACGAAATTGGGCTTAAAGTAATCGACCAGCAACACAGAAGGTTTGGTTAGCAAACCCTGGCCCTCACCATCGTCACCAGCTCGTTACTGTAGCCCTTGGACCATCAATTGCCTTTGCATCTGACCTGTGGGGACGAAAATGGTTCCATCGTCGTGTTTGTTAGACAAGCCATCTTAGGCTTGAATTCTGATCTTATTTTCTATTTATATACATTCTTTCGCATTCTACCTATTGACTGATAAGAACATTTTGAATGCTAACCACTATGTTTGCTCCGCTTCGTAGAGTAAACAAATGTTATGACTCTAGTGACGACTCGGCTGTGCATCTTTTGGCAAACCGCCTTCTGCATCACACAAGACGAAAAGCATACGTGCCCACTCAGTCTGGCTTGCATTCTTCCAGTCATGATTTGTAGCTCTTTGAATGCAGGAGTCCCCTCTCCTCATCACTCTCGTCTCACCCGAATCCAATCCAGCGATGACCGAGCCTTCGAGAACAATACCAAAGTCGATACTCTGAGTGTAGTGCATTGGTGATGTCGCGGCCGGCGGGAACTCCAAGATACGGAAAACTATGCCATTCTTGAGCTTAATATCCTTGAGGCCATTGGCGAGGATATCCTCATAGGATATTAAATCCTTGTAATCATCCAACTGGACGGGGAAACCAGTCGTGACATAGCCCAAGGCGACCTTTGCCGCCTCTTTTGTGTTTTCGAGAGGAAGTTGTTCAAGGAGCCTGATAGGCAGGTTATCATCAACGTTTGGCAGGAAAACTGCCTTGCCATTTACATCAAGGCCAGTGATAAACCGCTTTAGAGGGCGCAGGTTGTATGATTCTGGTTGCGTCATGATGTTGATTCTCACAGGATGACTGGTCACCGGTTCAACGTGAAGAACAACTAATACAAATTGATCTTGATATTTTGGCAAGAATATTTGAGTGCCAGGTTGTTGTCTGGTTATTTCGTTATGCCAGTATCAATATTTGTCCATTAGACTTCCCCACGATCCTAGCGGCGGATGCTACATATTACCATATGGGTTCCGGAGGGGAAGATCTGAATTTAAATGGCTCATCCGGGCGGGGGCGTTGTAAAGCAATGTCCGGTTTACGGTTGACACGTCCGGCGACTTGCACGGAGCACCGTAGTCACGAGCTCACAACGGCCAGGTGTATAATGAACTGCTATGCACCGGCAACGACGGAACCAACCAACCAATGTTGCTTACTGGGATTCTTGCCAAAGTTGACAAGTTGTGAGCGAACTTTGCTGTAAACAGCCGACAAACCCCTTTTTACACCCAGATCCGGAAGGGAATTACAGGTGTCACAATGCCTACTGATCCTATTGTCAAGACAGGAGATATCGAATTACTATTCCGTACCTTAAAGATTCCTGATGACCATCCTCGTTATGATGGAGGGGAAAGTTATGTGAAAGTTTTGCCTGCTGGCTTCAAACGGACGCCGGAGAATCGAGCATTTTCTGTGCCAACAATTTACGAAAAAGACGTTAAGATTCCAATGCGAGATGGTACCATCTTGAGGGCTGATATCTTTCGACCGGAAGGATCTCGTCCTGTTCCTGCGATTCTTCCATGGAGTCCTTACGGAAAGTCAGGGAGAGGTAAGACAGGAATCGAAGTGCTCCAGTATTGTCAGCACTGATCGTCGACAGGCCTTCGCTTGACGGACATGCCAGGAACGATGGGAATTTTGAAATCGAATCTCTCAGGATACGAAAAGTTCGAAGGACCAGATCCCGCCGAGTGGACAGCACGAGGTTATGCGGTTGTCAATGTTGACTCTCGTGGTTCCTGGGACTCTCAAGGATATCTCTGGCATGTGTAGATCCGCTATATAACATATATACTGATACTGACCAATTCAGCTGGGCTGGTAGGCAAGAAGGATTGGATGGATATGACGCCATCGAATGGATCGCGAAGCAAACTTGGTGCTGTCAAAGCGTTTGTCTAGCGGGAAATTCTTGGCTAGGTCGATCTCAATGGTATATCGCGGCGGAAAGGCCTCCTTCACTGAAATGTATTGCTCCGTTGGAAGCGTCAAGTGATCTTTACAGAGAAATCCACGTTCGTGGAGGTATTGCGTGTGAGCCTTTCCTCGAATGGATGATGGCCGGCTTCCATGGTGAGCGCCTATAGCCCCAACGCAGTATAAACTGCTGATGACGACGTGACTCCAGGGCGAGAAAGACTAGAGGATCCTGTCGCTATGTTGAGAAGGTATCCTTTGATAAATGATTATTGGCGAGACAAGAGGGCAATGATTGAGAGAATCCAAGTCCCAGCTTATATTTTGGCAAGTTATTCTACTATGCTTCACCTTCCTGGAAGCATTAGAGGTTTCGAAGAGATGCCACATGACAAGAAATGGTGAGTTTATCAGCAGATATAGTCTTCTAAAGCTGACCTTTAGGCTTCGAATCCACGCTACACAAGAATGGCACGATCTCTATCAACCATCTACAAATCAGGAATTGTCTCTCTTCTTCGATAGATACTGCAAAGGAATCGAGAACAACTGGGAAGAAACTCCAAAAGTCCGAGTTTCTCTCCTCGGCTACAATCTGGTACGTCGACTCACGCGAAGGTGACTTAGGCTAATTTTATCAGCCAAACATTGTTCATCGCCCTGTTGAGAGCTGGCCCGTTCCAGGAACAGAGTACAAGAAATTATTCTTGGGCTCACAGGAGCGCTTGTTAGAAGCTGCACCTACAGAGTCAACAACTATACAGTATCAAGCAGATATACTCGCATACCAAGTTGACGCAGACCCAGAAGAAAGCTATTTCCGATACACTTTCTCTGAAAAGTCTTATCTTCTTGGTGCCCCAAGAGCAGTTATGTTTATGTCTTGCACGGACGCCGACGATTTGGACGTGTTCTTCCAAGTTCGCAAGGAAGATGCATCTGGAACACTTCTTCGGTATTATAACATCCCGGAGAACGATATGCTGGCGAACGGTTTAGCCCAGAAAGATGTTCCGCTATTGAATACTCTTGTATACCTTGGACCGCATGGGCAGGTCCGAGCTAGCCATCGCAAGATCGATGAAAAGTTATCAACATCCCACTACATCCGACATGAACATCTCGTTGAGGAAAAGGTCGAACCAAGAACCGTAGTGCGGATTGAAACTAGCATCTGGCCTGGAGGTATGATCTTCGATAAGGGTGAATCTCTGGTTTTCAAGGTAGCAGGCCATCCGATGTTTCTTGCCGAGTTTCCAACTATGCGAGGAAAATTCAGGGCTAGGAACACCGGCAAGCATAACATTCACATAGGTGGAGATCAGGCAAGCCATGTTTTCTTGCCCTTTGTTCAGTTTAAGACTTAAATATTTATGGATCCATCAGAAACATGTCAAACTGTCATTTCTTATTCATGACACCTTCGAATGGCGGCATTGGTATCTTTTAGACACTGGAAAGAATAAAACGTTTTCCAATGTTGACTGTCCTTTTTCGTTCGTCAGATCAATGGCATTGGTGCTTTGTTGTCATCGGAGGGAATTAGCTTCTAATTCTAGGACCGTATGCAGTTTCAACCGTTCTAAATATAAGACTGACTTGTATGCCTATGCAACACCACCAAACTACGTATGGCAACCTCCCCAAATCGAGTCACTAACCATTATTCTCCATAGAACAAAATTGGCCAACGTAGTTTTGTGGTCTCACAAGCAGCTTTTTGAGCCCTGTTCGGTTTTTCTCCGCTAACTATCCAGAGGTGCTGTGCTATCAAATGCCAGGTAACATATCTGCCCAGTGCTTGCAAAGGTTTTAAAGCATATTATAAATTCTGATAGTTGTCACGCTGCCTACTATCTCGATCCTGAAATAGGTACTTCAGTGTCTTAAATCCTTCAAGATATCGCCCAGAGCTTTCCTGCGTGTTTCGCGTGAAAGACTTTTTCGAATTGAAGTCTAAACAGTCAAAACCCAATCCATACCTTGTTATCTCCAGGTCGCAGTAAAATTGTTTAGGCAAAAAGAACATTAGAATTATTTGAATTAAGATCCTTGATTTACAGCTTTGAGGGGACAAGATGTCACTTCACGCAACGACGAAATGATTGTTGGCCATATTTTTACACTAAGCTTTAGGGATATCAAGCTTACCGAATATTTGACACTATTTGCTGACTTTCGGAGCAATCCTACGTTATTTAACACTATTTAGCACCATTCCAATTCAGAGCTTCAAATAGCGCCTTTATACGGACTCTTGTTACGAGTTTTGGAATCACAGGCTGCGTAAGATTTAGATCTTTGTTGCACGAATTTTACATATCAAAAGCATCAAGTTGACCAGATAGAAATGATAGAATCAAGATGAGTCAATTGGATAGTTAGCCCTCAAAATCTGCTCTCGTTGCAATATCTTACTCGGTTGGTGCTAGCGCATAAATCCTCTAATAAGGATTGATTACACTGCTACTTCAACCTGCCTTCGTACATGTTCATTCGGAGTCAGCACAGCAGGATATGGCTGACAAAAACCATGGGGCTTTATTCTTCTTTGTTGCTTCTCAATTGAATTGTACAGTTGTATGTCTGTTTGACAAACCAGTAACAAGACAACGACCAAGGCACTGTATTCGGGTCGATATTTATGTCGAAATTTCGCACAATCTGTGGAATAACTTTGGTCATTTCTAACATGCTGATGTTTCTACCAATGCATGTTCGACTACCTCCACCAAACTATGCATCTGTGTTAGCAAAAATATATTCCTCCCTGTCCAAGATAAACTGGCTGCAGGGTATGTGGACATACCGCAAATTGGTTGACAGAACTACTAGTCACACCAACTGAGTCTTCAAACCACCTTTCTGGGCGAAACTCGCCCGCATCAGATCCGTAAACGTCCTTATTGTAGTTCAAACCCCAGGCGCTGACACCAACTTCGGTCTTTGTTCGTGTGGTCAGCAATGACGAGAAGAATTGTTTTTGGAACTATCTTACTCACACCTTCAGGGAAAAAGTATCCATCAATCTCAGCTCCGCCTTGCGGTACATTGCGAACCAGAGGAGCGCCTACCGCTGGATGCACACGCAACGCTTCATTTATAACAGCTCGCAAAAAAGGTAGGTTCTGTGCTTCCGCATATGTGATCGGATCAGAAATTTCACCACGTTGGGCACAATCATCAATTTCCTGGCGCAAACGCTTTAGAACGCGCGGGATTGTGTATATGTGGTAGATGGCTGAATTGAGACTGATTGAAGTTGTGTCGGAGCCGGCAATCACATTGTTGACGCAAACACTAAGAGCCTCCCAATCATCCATTTTACCCTGGGATCGGAGGCCGACGACTTTTGCAGTGAATGTTGATGGGGCTGATTCGTCAGCTTCTTCATCGGCCATCTTGCCTGATTGTCGATATTGAGTCATAAACTTGAATGCAACATCATACAGCGTTTTTGGTGAGGGCAATCGAAGTATCTTGAGGAAACCAATAAGTGGATTCCAGAACTCAGGCAAGATGCCAATGGTGGCAGACAGAATCATGGATTTGTGAATCAAGTCAATGATACCTGCATCCTCATCACTTGGGTTCCCCATGAGGTGGAATGACTCACCGAACTGGATAGGTCAGTATTGGTGAGGAGCGAAGACGAAAGAAAAGTTCATTGGACACTTACTGTCATTTCTCCAATGACATCGAATGCGTACTTCTGAAAAAAGTCAGGCAAAGAGACATTCTCATTCGTATTTGCAAATTCTCTCATTTTCTGATAGAGTATGCTATTCTGGTTGTCTACGAACGGCTCATAGGACTTGATCGTTGTCATTGAGTAGAGCGAGCCCTGTGTTCGCCGCAAGCGAGCGTGCTCCTGGCTGTTTGTGCTATTGAACAGTGCCCTAGCACCGCCAGGTTCAGAAAAGTCATCATAATATGAAGACTTCGGAAATGTTCTGGTCAATGAATATATCGTCTTCACTGCTTGTGCCGAACTGAAGCAGTATTTGTTAGGTCCAAGTCGTACAACAGGCCCTGTGTCTATTTGTGAGTGTTTCTTCACTGTAGGTTAGATTACAGGTTGGGTTGCGAAGTGGCAGACCATATTTTTCATGTAGCTTGATGATATTCCTATGTGACTTTCCCCGAGTGACAGAGAAAAGTTCCCACAACCTAGAGTACCTAGCCAAAAATGGGCCGGGGACTTGCTTGAGGGGTGAAAACCAGGCTTGAACGACGCTCCTCATCAGTTGAATGATAACGATGAATGCAACGGCCATTCCCAGCATCCCAACCCCTTGTTGGTGTAGAACGGTGTTGTATGGCCATATGTGTTCCATGTTACCTTTAGAAATCATAAGTTCGGTGTATTTTACCAGGAGAAAAAGTAGACATTGCTTTTCACGGCATACAGAATCATATATGTAGTCCTTGACGAGCTTGATCACATTTGACTACACCCTAATTTTCATAATTTCCAGCTAAGAAGTCCACGAATCTCGACTTCCTCGCAAGTTCCCGGATTATGCGGAGGCGGGGCCGAAAGCCTGGGACGGATGGAGGCCAAAGGTGATGAGAATCCGCTTAAATCACACCCCATGTCCGCATGTGCATGCTTCGTTTTGGCCAGCTGGAGCCTATCATCTATCGAATTGAAGATGACTTCTCTGCATAATACATTTTAGGGAGGAATTGTTCACTTGATATGCAGACTCTGGCTGGCAATCACATTGCATCGTATAATTTGTGCTCCCTTTACCCTCATATTCAAAAGAGAGGACTGCTATTACAGGGATTCCTAAGGCAGTGCTATATATGTCGTGCGCTCCTTCTGATGACATGGATGTATACGTCATGATCTGGACGCTTAACGCCAAGGGAAAACCCATGCTCTACTTCATGTTATAGTTTTCTATGGGTGCTAATTCCTTCCTTTTCGATCAGACCGTGGAGGCGGAGGCATGGGGCGGAGTTGGCGACGCGCGGCTTGCCGATCCTTGCGCTTGCGCTTGCGCTTTGCACTTCTCAGCGGCCGTCGGGCCGTCGGCTAGGATCAACCAAAACAGCTCGCCGCATCGGACCCGCTATCTTATTCCGCCAGTCCAGGAAAAGATCTCCTAATTACATTAATTACATTACACAAGCAAACCGGACATCAGGCCTTGTCACAAGAAGCTTTCTTCTAGTGTTCTATTTCATTCGGATACTGGCCAATCTGCATACCCCCGCGACAAAATGCTAGCCCTGCCCAGAACCCACTACAATGCTTAATTAGACCCGCTGGGGCCAGACCCCCAGCGATAAGTGGTAGGTCAGATATATAAGACCATTGGTCTGCGTAGAGATTCTACCTCCAAAACGCAAGTGCTCTGTCGACTTTCCTTCCTTTACACTTTAAGATTACAATCTCAGAGCACAATGAGCGTGTATTCATTATTTCCTATTCCACGGTATATATTTGAAAGGCTTGGACTGCAACAGGTATGACTCAGTAAAGTCTCCGATATCAATTGCTGATGATATTAGAGCCGACATGCGTTGAACTGGAATTTTCATTGTGATGGAAGAGTTCTTGACGGACAAGTAGAGCATTGGTTGAATAGGAGTGGTAAAATAACTAAGATCCGGGCGAGAATTTCTCAGACTTTGGATTTTCTTGGGGGTGAGATTGAAGTTACCGAGGAGATTACTGTTGAGGAAGAATGGGCATTATAGAGGTTCAACAAGGGCACATACCCAGATTTCAAGGTATGGAAATTAATAGTTGTTGTTCATGAATCCTTGCAAATTTACTGAGTGTTATGTTAGCGAATTTCACCGTCAAGCAGACCCCTCCTCTGGCTGTCTCTAATAATAGCCACCTCCCTTCAGCAACTGACTACTACACCTTAAATACAAGTAAGTAATCATGTCTACCGGCCATCTTCAAGGGCTTTGATTTTTATGAACTCCTATATTTGGTACTAAAGAACAACCACCAGAAACACTCACACGGACAGTTCGAGCTCCTTGAAATTCCAGTCGCTCTAGGTTGGAACATTTGATACTGGACTTTGGAGCACTGAACGTAGCAATCAGGTCTATCAAAAGGCGGTGAGAGCATAGTCCGACGGACTTTATTTGGCGCGTATTTCCTTGATGCCATGTGTTGAAACACTGTTCGATGATAGACGAGACGAAGGTGGCGAATGGGGGCTCCGGCCAGCCTTTCTGGTCGGACAGTTCTGTGTGCACAAAGTCCAGGCCATGGAAGGGATAGGGGTTCTCGATTTGGCCGAACATATATATGATCGCCACAGTCTCGGCAGAAATGGCGCTGGATCGCTGCCGATGGCTCAACGGCGGTGAGTTGATGCGTTGGCTGTATGCTGAGGTTGTCTCGAGGGACTAACTCGATAACGGAGAACAAAGCACCACGAGGCTTCCAGCATTTACTGCAACCGCAAGCGTGGTCATGGGAGATATTTCTCTTCGATGCGACGACCACTTGATCAGATGGGCAATGGAAGTGTAGAATTCCACCTGCAAAGTTAGGATCATCTTGGGTGAGTCCCTTATCGATTAAAGGGTGAACATGATAGGGGAGTAATGCACACGGGTTTTTTGAAATCATGTCGAATTAAACGTGGATCCTACAACAAAGTTGGTATGTACTACGTATGCGAATGGAATTTTCCCTGCCCCCACTTGCCGTTTCCTCTCATGAGGGAGGTTCGAGCCCAAGTCTCCGGGAACTCGGGGTGATCTTGGGCGCTCTGTCGATGAAGCCGGGCTCTTTTGTGTCATCCCAGGCATTGGAAGCCTCCGTGATTTCTCATTCGGAGCGGGGGGGTGGGGTTATGGGGTCCCCGGAAGTGGGCGGACTCTCTATCGCCTTTTTTGGACTGTAGCACCCCCAGTCCGTCAGCGCACGGCGATGAAATAACTCATGGTATTCCCCGACGCTCTTAGTTCTCAGGGCCTTTGCAGTCCTACTACCAATTTATGAAAGATGCTGATATTTGGATTTTTATTGAGGAATTTGATTGTCTGCTCCTAAGAATATCTCTATTCTCTTCACTGCCTATATAACCCTAATGTGGCCGTATTGAGATACCTAAGTAGCTTTTCCTCAAACCTGAAAATGAAAAGAATGAAATCGCACGAGTACAAAGTCAAAGTCCTATCAAATCCTTCAAAC
The DNA here is from genome assembly GCA_001305275.1 of Talaromyces verruculosus. Lineage (NCBI taxonomy): Eukaryota > Fungi > Ascomycota > Eurotiomycetes > Eurotiales > Trichocomaceae > Talaromyces > Talaromyces verruculosus. Next base: position 160,071 of record LHCL01000068.1, read on the forward strand.
CTTGAAACAATATTTATTCAGACTTAAGAGCACCCTCCAACCTCCTTCATCCAATCAGCAACCGCAGGAAACGAAACTGCTGCTATCCTAGCCCACTTCGTACTACTCGAATTCCTCCAAGCATGATTAATCGCCCTCTGCACCAACACATCCCCCGGTTTCATCAACCTCGTTTCCCCCGAATCCAGCATAATCTCTAACTCTCCCTCAATAATAAAGTTGTAGTTCACACTAACAGTCCGATGCATTGCCGCTGTGTAGTTTGGCGGGAAGTCGACGATACGTGCTGCAGTGCCCCCTGGGATGATTATTCCCGGTGGATTGTCGATGAAGTGTTGGTATCGTTCTATATCTTTCTCGTGCTTGATTTCGACGGGGAAGTTTTGGGTGGCGTAGCAAAGAAACAAATTTGCTAGTGTTGGGTTTGTGACGGCGCGCCTTTTGGGG
>LHCL01000069.1:0-152192 GCA_001305275.1 Talaromyces verruculosus
TATCCAAATAAGCCTTTACCCAGCGCGAGGCCCAGTTTTTACCAGGCTGTTTACCGGATATTTCTCTTGCAAAGTTCTCTAGCATGGCATTCATAGGTGGCAGACCTCGCTCGGTAAGTTGATTTATCCATTTTATAAGCGCGCTTGATTGCGTGTTGTTGAGTATTCGTTGGTTATTGTATTGCTCTGCTTTTGAGCCTGTAACACCCCGAAAACGTTTAGAAAGACCCGATTGGCTAACACCGTACGTTCTTGCAACTAAACTGATATTAGGCTTTTCTCCAGGGTCCGCTGAACGTAACGCTGCAAGTGCGAGCTCCATTGAAGTCATATTGGCTGATATATCGCGGTTTGAAATATTCGCGATTTTTCGCGTTTTGTAGAAATATCAGTCCTCAGGTGGGGTTAGTCTTCAGGCGGTGAAGGACGGTACGAGACAGGAGCGGGAAGGAGATCATATTCCGTTGTGATTTGTTATCGATTCTGCACTGATTGGTTGTTTATTTGCTAGGTAGATTCTTGAACTAATAATACACCACGAGGTAAGAGAGGAAGGGAATAAATAGTGCAACCTGTCAGATCTATGACATTTAGTACGTATAGACAGGAATGAGAATATCTATCTTCTTGTAGCTTTCAACTGTCAACAATGAACTATGCTGGAATATTCAGCCAACCCTCTCAACGATGCTGTCAGCATCTACGACCGTTCCTCAACTCAATTTACCGGCAAACCGTTATTAAAACTAAAGAGGCCTTTTGGATCCCACTTCTTTTTCAACTCCAAGAGACGAGGCAACTTCTTCTCGCCGTACTTTGTGGGGAGACTCTCATCGCCGTGTGCGTAACTCACATAGACCCGCGACTTATTGAAGCCGCCGGTGTCGGTGAATTCAGGGATCCATTGCTCTGCAAAGTTTATCACCGCATCATCGTTGACAGGAAAGTCGAGAATGCTAAAAGAAACACGTCAGTCAGTTAATTTCCATTAATCAGGATTGTTACTCAAAGCTGCTTGGTTGTGGGTGCCTACTTACAGTTGGATTGCGGTGTCTCGGTATGGATATGCAGTCTCCTCGTCAGGGATAGTAAGCGCTGTCTGTGGGGAGAAGATTTCTATCGAAAGGACCCCATCGGCTGTCGCAGGATGTTGAGCCCAGAGATCTGCCAACGCATTGAAATGGGCAACGTGCGTCGGTACGTCGAATTTTGCCACACCCTGTGACCAGTTGTCGTGCGGTTTTCCGTCGACGCAGGTGGCTGCTATAGAGCCGAACAGGTGTGCACCAAACACCGTGTTCCACGTCAATTGAGTAATATTTCGCCTGAGATAAGGTAAATCCAAAAGGGGCTTGAGATAAGAAAGACCTTCCTCTTGAGGGCCGATATATACGGCGTTAAGAAGGATTTTAGGCTGGCAATCAGTTACAAGATTGTGGTCAGTCGAGCTTGCTCATGTAGACTAGATTGTGATCAGGTGGCAAGACCATAAAACTCACCCCGTTAGTTGCATCGTAGGCGAGTACGCCAAAGATGGCTAACTTTGTAGGCAACTTGCCATTAAAGGATGCCAAAAACTCGAAAAATGTCTGATTGACATTCCCGGGAAACTCAAAATCCGCATTCAATACGGAACCGTTATTCGTCAGATCATAAACCCGATAAGTGGCCTCTGTAACGATTCCGAAGTTGAAACCGGCACCACGTAAGCCCCAGAACAGGTCAGGATTCTGGTCCTTGGATACTGTGATCAAGTCTCCCGCGGCAGTGACTAGTTCCACCGATTCCAAGGCATCGATGATCAGCCCATGAACGCCTTGGTACTTCCCAACACCAGCTCCGAGAGTCCCTCCTACCATGCCGACACAGGGGCAGGTTCCAATTTCTACGGGCTCCAGTCAGCAGTCGAAATCAGGTAGCTTGTATAAAATTCAATGTATTTAACCTACGAATTTCCTTGCCAGCAGCATACAGGGGATCCAAAATTTCCCCGAATCTCACACTTCCACCAATTGTCAAACGGTTGTTTTGAGCGTCAACGGAAACATTGTTAAACTGACTTAGGTCTATTTCCAGGCCTTCCTTTAGCTCACCCAAAGTCGTTGTGAAGCCGTGTCCTCCTCCCGTGCCAAGGAACGGAATGTTATTCGTCGAGGCATAACGAACGATGGTTTGGATATCCCCTGAAGTTCCTGGTTTAATTGCAGCGAAGAAGGTCGGAGCGTCATTAGTTGACCATCGCGGAGTTACCTCTGACCAGTCTGCGGCGGTGGGATAGAACACTTCTGCGCCGGGAGACAACTGTCCAACCAGGGTGGATAGGTTATTGGATCCAGAGGCCACGGTCAATTGCGCAAGCAGCCCCAAGGAGAGCCCAAATCGGAGGAACGAAACCATTGTGCGCCGAGACGAACAGCGTGAATTACGAATACAGGTGTTCGGATGTGAGGCTATAGGGAACTCACATTTTTATGTATACTCGTACTCCACGTCGCAATGGGGCCACGCCTAAGCCGGAGAACTAGCAACACGTGCTCCGAGACGAGCCGGGGAGGCCTGAAGTTATCGGGGTCCCGTACAGGATACGAGCTGTAGACTCGGGTCCGTGAATTCAATTGGATAATTTTCATCTTGGGAATAGCGCCCCGATGATTTTAATTTACTGATGACGCGCGCGCTGATGCTAGCACGGGGGCCTGAACAGAGGACAATGTTGTGTGGCGGTTGATTGGCTAGATTGCTCTCCAAAGCAATGCCTTAGGCCTTACATATACGAATCTAAATCAAGTGACAAGCAGGCCTACATTCGCACCTCTATGTGAATTGCATGATCCTATGCCAATCCATGCAAGTGGGCGTACGTTGGCCTACTTTATCGTATGAGGTCCCATACAAATCCGTACTCGGATCCCATTCTTGCTCCCATGCAAGTCCATGCCCATAACTCATACAAGTTCGAGCCTCGTTGGCATACGTGCTCTCATACGAATCTGGGCCCTGGCTAGCTCATATGACTTCAAAAATCGAGACTCAAGAGAGATGCAAAAACTGCCTCATTAGATTTAGCGGCTCTATTATTTACAGCTCCCCCGCCCGCCTGTAACCCATACAACTCACACGCTATCCTACAAAATTGTCTCTCTTGGTATCGCGCCGACCATTCAGATTTCCATGAGTCCCGAAATCCCAGCGCTGACTCTTGTGACCTGTTCACAGCTCACATGATCTTGGTGTATGTTCCATTCACTTCATTTACACTCTGTTCTATAGTCAGGCATCTCAGCTAGCTCAGATGCTATCTCCTAGCGCGTTCTTGTTATGAGATCTGAGGCCCGTTACCTATCTGGGGTGTCTCGAAAAAAGGCTTTGGGGAAGTGGAATAACAGAATATTCATTTTCTTGCAGTCATGATCTGTGTAAGCAGCGTCCAACTGTAGGATCAATATTCGCATTGACATATGCGAGAAAAGTCTCTGTAGGCAATATAGAACTACGTGGTTGCAACATGAAGAGTGCCACAAGGACTTGATGTTGCAACGTACATTGGTATAATTTAAGCTTGTACATGATGTAGAGACGTCTCAAACATACCAAGAAGGTGTCGCAGATTCTCAAATAATATTATTACACGCAGCCGATAATGAAATTTGTATACATTACTTGGCATTACTTGCTTGACTAACATGTATTCGTTTAACCAGGTCCGTATATACATGTGAATTTCAAGTTACCATCCACTCACCTGATCCTGACGGAGCATCAGCAAGCAGCGTTATTTAGGGTAGGTATGCAATGTCTGATTTCTCTACTGATCAATTGCTAGTGAATTGGACATAACTATGAGGTGGGTAAAAACAAGCTTTTGTAGAGATCATTAGAGTATGTTAAGGTTACATGGCGTTAACTTATTATCCGCATCTCCATGGGGAAGTATTTGCAGATCTCTGATTTGCAGAAACGGGGTTATCATATTTTCCCTACGTAGTTGTTGTCAAGACAAGCAATTAGGCTTGTAATAAGCATTTATCTGGCTGAATATTGCTTCCAAATAGATAGAAACAGTTACGTAGGTGGTGATAAACTTGAAAAATGGTGAAGAAACACTTTTCCCTCTCTAAGACAGACGTCCGTAGATATAAATATGAGATCCACAACTCTTCACGAAGATCTTCAGTTGATGAATTGTTTCTCGTGAATCATCGCCCTTCTACTATTAGCCAGGCACTACATATCCAGCCATGCTTCCCTCCGCCTCCCTCATCTCGCTGGTAATCAGTCTAACCCTAGACCATGCATCAGCACAAGTAACCATCAACACGGCCACCAAATACCAAACAATCGACGGATTTGGATTTTTCGAAGTCTTCGGGTTTGGTGTCGCCGTTCAAGATGCGCCAACCACTCAACAGAATCAGGCCCTTACCTATCCGTTTGACAAGACTGATAGTGCATTTTGGGAAATCGGACTGCGGCGGATCCGGTCAATATTCATCTCCCGCAGCTTCGTCTACATCTGTCAGCGATGGTGAGGTTGAAGAGACTCTTCGAGCTTATTCACTGGTTACGTTTTCACAACTTGAGGAGATGAGAAAATCTCGGGAGATCCGGGTATCTGGAGGTATTTTTGCTATATCCTTCAGGGTAGCTGCATTACCTGTTTAGTCCTCAGTACAAACACGTGCCTGATGAACTCCTAGCCAACTCCAGTACGTAGTAAGATGAAGAAAAACGCTGTCATCTTGTGATCGGAGGAAAAAGGTCCTTCGCCAGTTTGTCCTGTTTGCATTTCTTATCGATACCTAAGATAAGATAAGATCACGTGAGTTTCCTCAGGGGATTACGCGGGAGTGAGGAAGGAAAGGAGGCATCACTTCCTTCATCTCATCAACAACAACAATTATAATCGAATAATGACAACGACTGGCTCGCTTACACTCGCTTAGAGATGATTGCATTTTTCTGCTTCTTATAATAGATTTCGTTCTTTCATACATTCTTTGACCATCCTCATGCATAGACACAATTTATCAGCGACTTCCATCCGCAAGAAAGTCTCTTTCGACCTTGCAGACCTAACAGATGATTCAGACCCTGAGGATTATCGAGACGACTACAAGCCCGACTGGTCTCCGCGATCAGCTATCACCGGTATCACACCGCGCAGACTTCGCAAATATGTTATAGCTTCACTCGTGCTTTTCGTTATACTTTATATCACCTTCCACCGATCGCATCCGCCTCGAGGGCTGTCTCCGTATCTCAATTATGACGCCATTGATTGGACGCAATATGCATATACACAGTATGTCACCGATGAAACATATCTGTGTAATTCGGTGATGGTGTTTGAGGCGTTGGATCGATTAGGCAGTCGGGCAGATAGGATTCTGTTTTATCCGAAGGGTTGGGATTTGGAGGTGACCTTTGAGAATGATCGGTTGAGCCAGTTGTTGAACCTGGCGCGCGATAAATACAAGGTTCAGCTTGAGCCGGTTACGATGGATAGTCTTCACCAACATGAGTCAGGTATGTCTTTTTCAGTTTGCCTAGTTCTGCATGCATTCCAATGCCGCACAATGATTTATGATCTAACAGCAACTCGCATACAGAAGACCGCGCTACGTGGGACGAGAGTATCAACAAGTTATGGGCTTTCAGAATGGCAACCTATCGCCGCATCCTACAGATCGATTCGGACACTCTTATCCTCCAGAACCTCGACGAATTGTTCTTCCTCCCATCTTCTACCGTCGCAATGCCACGAGCGTATTGGAATTCACCCGAAAACATGAAACTTACTTCTCTCTTGGTGTTATTGGAGCCGTCGTACAAGGAATATAAGGCGTTAATGGAAAAAGTGCAAGGAGTGGAGGCGGGTCAACTCGGCACGGGCAGGGACGAATCACACGATTTATATGACATGGAATTGCTTAATGAACGATACGGCCGGTCGGCGCTCGTTCTGCCGCATCGACAGTACGGCTTGGTGACGGGAGAATTCCGCACCAAAGATCACCAGAACTTTCTGGGCAACGACTACGAGACATGGAACCCTGATAAGGTCCTCAGCGAGGCTAAGCTAGTCCATTTCTCAGACTGGCCATTACCCAAACCGTGGATTATGTGGCCACCTGGACAGCTCGCAAAGATGCAACCGGTCTGTGACCATAACCCCGGCACGCCTCAAGAAAGCGGCTGTCGCGACCGCGAAGTGTGGAAACAACTCTACGAAGATTTTAGATTGAAGCGAAAGGATGTATGCAAACTTCTCAGTTATCCGGCTCCGGAATGGCCGCCGAGGCCGAAAGATATGTCGAATTTGCCGAATCAGCCACCACCTCAAGACCTTCCTCCACAAGCACCATCTGTTGAATACGATGTGGATGCGAATGTGAATATTGATGCAACGGATATCAACGCAAAGGCAAATATCGAAGCAAAGTCAGAAGTAAATGCATGAACAATACACGGTGCATTATTGGCGTTTTGAAGTGTCGCACTTGCAACTTGCGACCTGTCATCAGTCCCGACACTGTCGTGGCTTGTAGATTATGTATACTGAGAACAACGATCTGTATTATAATATTCCCGTTCTGTTACTTCATCTCGAACAATCAAAGACAGTGTATAGTTAGAGAGTTCCTGTCCTGACCCAGACTCGCTTAGCTTATCGTCAGCGTCATGACGTCATGGCCGATAACCCTCTACCTTCATCAACCATCATCAACGCGCCTCAGACACATTTCATTCCATTGAGGATATGTCTTCAATCTCAAGATTAAAGGTCAGAGCCTAGCTATCTCACCACGTGCCTCCAACGAGACTATGTTCTTTCGATATCGGAGATTTCTCACGCATCTCGACTACGGCACTGACACTCGACCATTGACGATCGTCCCATGATCGAATGAATCAACATCCATGGACACCACCAGTACCTTCAAGTGGATACTTTACCACGCCGTTGACACTTCAGCCTACCGAGCAGTGGTAGCAGTGATCGGATCAATCCATGTCCCAGATGTCATGTCCAATCTCTTCGTCCAATCTGATTGCTGATGTGCGCGGCCCATGTGGAGAGACTACTAGTTTCATAGAGACTATCCGCCACAACGGTCGGGTCAACGTCATGGCACGGACGGATGTATGGGACTGGTTGAGGCAGACAGGTATTTTGACGATTTAATGGCGAGTGTCTTAGTGGTGGTGTTAGTACGTACTAAGTGGTGATATGGTGTGGCTTGGATGATATTCGAGGAGTGACGTCAAGGGGATTGTGCGGGGAGAAGATATTTAATTCTTTACTGCGTCACTGCCTCACTTTTCTTCAACACCTACCTAGGTATACAAGAGATTCTCACCACTAGATCCAGAGACTGTTAAACATCAAGCATATATCACACTCACTATCATATTCAGGTATGTCTGCTGCGGGGTCTAAGGCGTCGAACAATACTAAAATCCTGGAATAGCCTCATATAATAAGCCCGCCACCATGCCGTCCATGCACGAACGAATCCAAGAAGACCTCAAGCTCAAAGAGCGCCAACTCTGGACAGCTTTAACATCCGCCGATCCCGCCCACGCAGTCAACAAGCTCTGCTCGCCCAACGCCAACTTCCTCTTCCCTAACAAGGACATCATCGCTCTCAACCCCGACGATCCCGACAAGAACGAAAAGACTCTTCAAGAGGTGTTGGCGCCTCCATTCCATCGCTTTGATGATTTCTCACTCATGAATGTTCGGCCTATGGTCATTGATTTGATGGCTGGTACGATTACGTATCGCATTAGCGCTTATAGGGGGAAGAGGGAGTATAATGCTACGGGGAGCACGACGTGGGCGCAGGGAAGCGATGGTGAATGGAGGATTGTGGCGCATCAGGAGACTTTACTTTGAGCCTCTTCTTTGATGTCGCCTCGGTTTTACGCTTTACATTCTTATGATTGACGATTTTGCCGTTTCGATTCTTCAGTTCTGTTTCTACCCCTATTCTTCCGTGGATTCGACTTTCATTCTGAGCTAGATGGGATGATTTGATGGAGGACTCTAATGATGCGCGTGGAGTTGTTTGTACTATTGAGCTATCGAGTACTTGCACTTTTTTCTTGTTGGAAATTAACTTATCCAGTTTCAACATGCATGACGACGTAGGCTTGCTATAGGGGCATCTAATTCGTTAGGTTAATTAACCAACTATGCATAAGATTATCAGAATAACTAACCATATGATACAATATATCGAAAAGGCCATGGAAGGACGAGCTCATTCTCCAATATGCAAAGTAATACTAAGAACGCAACTCAATCCGTGGCGTCCCAACACCACTCTTCCTATGCCCGACAGACCTCAACCCCAAACTATGCACCGCCACCAACCTAACCGGATTCTCAACAATCTGCGGCGGCCCAAAAAACAGCTGCAAACTAGATACAATATCCCGATAATCGCACATCTCCACAAGCTTGAACCGTTGGACTTTCCCGCTAGGCGTGCGCGGTATTTCATCTACAAAGATGACCCCTCCCGTCAAGGATTTGTAGCTTACCAGTTGATGGCGCGCAAATCGATAAACTTCGTCGCCTGTGAGCCGCGCTGCGGCGGTGGTTTTGTGTCGGACGACGAAGGCGCGCACGAGTTCGTCTTCGAGTTGGTGAGCTGAGCCGTCCTTTTTGATACCGACGACCGCTGCGTCGGCGATGCAGGGGTGTTTGAGGAGGACGCCTTCTATTTCGGCGGGGGCAACTTGCCATCTATCACGCAATCAGGGTTATTAGCAGATTTTCATAAAGAACAGGGAGAAGAGAGACGTACCCCCTGACTTTAATAAGTTCCTTCGCTCGTCCAACGACATAGTACATCCCGGCACGAACAGAGACTATATCTCCCGTGCGAAACCAGTCATCTCCATCTTTTGCGTCTGGTATACCTTTATACTCCATCAAGACGCCAGGACCACGAACATATAATTCACCGGGGGTATCATCAGCCGTGATCTCCATACCATGAACATCCAACAATTTAACATCATAATTCGGCAGCAAACAACCAATACTCCCCGTCCCATCACGGCATCCATATCGCATCTGAAACGCAACCCCGACTTCCGTCATGCCCCATATCTGTGATATCTGCGCTTCGGGATGGAGTTTGGATTCTAGACGCTGTGCCGACGCCGAGTCGAGGGATGCCCCTGCCGTCCCGATGTATTGCAAGGATCTGAAAAACTGCGAAAGCTCAAGATCGGGACATTTATTCAACGCCTGCACCATAGCAGGCACCATGAAGGTCTCCGTAATCCGGTAGAGATAAATCGTCTGCACGAACTGCGCAATATCGAATCTCGGCAGGATATAACACGTCTCTCCGTACCGAACGGGCCAGATGTGTGTGAACAAGGCGCCGAAGAGGTGAAACATCGGTATACAGATCAGCCTCGTGGTGTCGTATGGTGTTTCGTAGTATAGACTCTGGTGATGCATTATGATTGAGTGGTGGGATAGTAATGCGCCTTTGGGCAGACCGCCGGTTCCGCTGGTAGTGTACATTGCTGCTGGGGTGGTCATGGAGCGGTCCTTGTCGTTGAATCTGATCCAGTCTTCTTGGCCATGGCGAAGAAGTGCTGAGAAATTCAGGTTCTCTGGATGCCGAGTGCGATCGATGTTATCTACCTGCATAGTCTCAACTGGACTTGATGGCCGCGAGGATAGGATCTCTGATATGCATGCGACGGCATAGTTGTCTAGGACACAGATGCGATTCTGTGGTATACCCTTTGCTTTTGTAACTTCTTGTAGCAGACCAAATCCGGCGGGTGCTGTGATGATCAATTTGGGTGTAGATAATTCCAAGAAATGCTCCAGTTCCGCATACTGACTCGACGGATTAATGCCCATGTATATCCCGCCGGCGCCGATGATGCTGTAAAATATAGAGGAGTATAATACCTGTTTATATTAGCTACTGTGATCAAGGTTAAAGACACAAAACAAAGGAGAGAGATACATTATTAGGCAACGTCACCAAAACACAATCTCCAGCCTCAACACCAGCCCTCCTTTTCAAACCAGCAATAACAGTCCTCACAAAAACCCTTACTTGACGCACATTAAGCGACAACCCCGGATTCTCAGCATCAACATACAATGGCCTCTGCTCATCGTACGCAACGGGCTGCCCCTCAAGCGCAAAGGACAACAAGTCCTTATATACCGGACGCTGGAAACGAGTATTATGCTCCATAGAGGAAGTCTGTCCACCCATGACTGCTGCATGCGGTGTGTTCCTGAGGGGTTGGCTTTTTATTTTGTCTTACCACAATTAAGAGCTGGAATTAAGTTCCGTTCCCAGGGGGTCAGGGATGGGGTATCATTCGAAAATTGTGGATTTTCTGGAGTGACCCCGTTGTGCTCTCAGACTTTATGCGTTGGATTTGAAATTTCGAGGGATTGTAATAACTGGATACCTCCCTGATGGGTTGGGTCCTCGGTCAGACTTAAGTTATGTACGTATATATGTATGTATATGCAATAGAGGGGAAAAAGGATACTACGTACATTCTAAGAACTGAGAAATGCGATGCACAGACAAGCTCTGTCGTGGCAAAATAGATTACCAATGCTAACAGACTATCAATATAGATAGATAAACTTTAACATACGCAAATGTCCCATAATTAGGCCGCGTCCTCAATCTATGGGAGTAAGATTAGCCGAAATACCCTGACAGCTGCGGGCACATGTTTTATTTGCTTCTTTCCTACATCCCACTTTTCCAGGTAATTATGATCTCTAGCTCTATGCAGAATTAGAATTTTTAGTCAATTAAATCAGTGTAGTAAAATCCATATTTCTTTTTGCTTTTTAGAGGGGCATCCGGATAGCTGGGAGCCCACCTCGCGTCCTAAAAGAAATTTCCTATTTTGGAAAATATCCGCTCGAGTTTGCCCTAATTTGCGTCTGCACCGAAGCTCTTGCCCATGACACCGTACGCCCCAGCAGTTATTCTTCAATAGCTTCATACTTACGGTGACGACTTGCGAGATTTTCGCTCCGCTTCGATTTTCTAGCTTGTCTTGGAACGCTGACAGCAAAGGATTTTCATCCAACGCAAAATCCGGGTGGGTTGGTTGGTTGGTTGGGTGCAGTTAAGTAGCTTAACTAGATAATCTATCATGCATGTAACACTCCACACCGTAGCACCCAATTAAGGAATGGGGAACCACAACTGTTCGCAGATTTCGATTCAATTCCGTGCAGATTTGAGGCTTGAGAGGAAAAAGCCTCGGGTCCCTGTTGAAGTTGTATGGGCCATGCCTGAGGTGGATGCCATATGAGAAGCCAAGGATATAATAGGGTACCGGACACGCATTGACAAGCTGACACCGCCCATCGGTGTTGGGCAGGGTATTATATTACTGGCTGTGCCGCCGGACGCATGTTCATGTTAGTGTATCTGATCGGCCGAGTTTGACGTACTGCAGAGTGGTATGGACAGCTGTGTATCGCCTTGATTAGGTCTTTACTTACGTATCTTGTACATGGCTGGCTGTACTATAGACCTCAGGTTTACTCCGTACATCGCTGCATATCTAATTGCAATAGATCAAGATCAGAATTCGACCAAAAAATCTATGAAGAAAGGATCGTCATGTCTACAGCAAGCAGAAATACTAGTTGGAACTATATAAACAACGAACGACTTATTTGTCATTGACTTCGAGATTTCTATCATTCACCATATGAGACTCGAGACCCTTGGAAAGTCTAATTTCCGTCTCTTGAAACTGGTCTCAACATGTCATGGGATTTGGCCAAAGAGGTCAGACATGTGGTACCAACTTCGTCCCTTTTATCAAACAGTTTGCAAACCCCAAACCAAACGGCAACTCAAAACAGCCCCCAAGAAATAAGTGATCTGAAAAAATATAGCAGATATTACAGCAATACTGGTGAAGATATTGAAGCACAAAAGACCAAACGCCAATCCAAGTCAAGAGCATACTGGAATTTCCTCCGATATACAGCCCTCAATGTCTACCGCCGCCTTTTCTCATTCATTTTCCTCGCCAATCTCGCCGTCTTCATCGCCATCATGATAACTGACCAATCCTCTCTGCTCGCATTCGTAAATGCAACAGCAGCAAATCTGACTGTATGCGGTCTAATGCGCCAACCATTGGTAGTCAATACGATATACCTAGTGATCTGCTCCATCCCACGGTCAGCTCCGCTACGACTACGACGAATTGCATCCAAGGCCTTTCACTTGGGTGGCGTGCACAGTGGATGCGGCGTTGCATCATTCGTGTGGTACGTTGGACTAGTCGCATTGATCTCCAAGCATTACTGGTTTCCGGATGACCATTACAGCAGTAGCACCGATGCAGCACAGCACATCTCCACAGCTGTGGTCGTAATAGCTTATATTATTCTGGTGTTATTGCTGTTCATCATGACCGCTGCTTATCCGGCTTTTCGGTTCAAGCACCACAATGGGTTTGAGCTAACGCATCGTTTCTCTGCTTGGGCTGTGGTGGCTCTGTTCTTGGCCCTGCTGTTGATGTTTTCGGATCAAGCTAGGAAAGCAGAGGATCTGAGTCTAGGTCAATACGTCATTCGGCTGCCGGCTTTTTGGCTGCTCATTGTGGTTATTACAGCCATTGTTCATCCTTACCTACTGCTGCGGAGAGTGAAAGTGGAACCAGAGCCACTTTCTAAACATGCAATCAGACTTCACATGAACCATGCACGGACAAGATTTGGGCTAGGCATCCAGCTTGCCAAAAATCCCGTGTGGGACTGGCATTCGTTTGCAACTTTTCCCGATAGAGCTGCTGAGCAAAGACCAGATTCAACCTTGCAGTCTTGCGATTCGTTCTCCTGTCTAATATCCAAGGCAGGTGACTGGACAACAGACACGATCGAGCGTCCACCGCAATATCTGTGGAAGCGGGGTGTTCTAGTCTACGGCTTCGCATACGTGATGCGCCTCTACAAAAAGATCATCGTGGTGACAACAGGATCCGGCATCGGGCCCTGTCTGTCCTTCCTAGGTGACGGCAACAGGCCTGCGATGCGAGTAGTGTGGCAGACACGCTCACCACTCAAGACATACGGCCAGGGAATCATCGATCTAGTCAAGCAGATGGATCCCGACCCGCTGGTGATGGACACTGATCTGACGGGTCGCGTCGATATGGTGCCTATTATTGAGCGTATGACAAGCGAGTTTGGAGCAGAGGCGGTCTGCGTGGTTAGCAATCCTAGACTTACCAAGAAATTGGTGTACGAGTTGGAGACGAGGGGTTTGGTGGCTATGGGTCCGATTTTTGATTCGTGAATAGACTTAGACTTGTTTTCGCTTGCTGTTGCCTGTATTAATTGATAGTAGCTGTTAACACACCCAGATTCTACTAGTTTTGTTGCAGGTATCACTCGATATCACTTGAATGTCAAGATCCCGTCTTGTTTCCGAATTAGGAAAGTCAAGAAGCCAAGACGACACCAACATGTTGGAGAGAACCCACATAACAGAGATGAAGGAACAAATGAGAGTGCCGAACCTCTTCGAGTAACTTTTTTCGAGCTTGCCAATCAAGTATCAAAAATCCGGCAGCAGGTTGATTGTTGTAAATGTGGCGAGCTGGTATATCTACCAATCCTTGTCAATTCCTTGGCCTTATTCCCGGACCGGGAAGCGCCTACCAATAATATCTTTTTTACACGTTTATATCTGGTTTATTAGTATCACATAACAATAGGACAATTATTAGACACTACGTAATACATACTATTCATAGGTTGCGTTCAATAGATCCAGAGCAGTATCGGGCCGAAGCAGCTAACCATTAGGATGGATAGGTAGAGATCTCTCGGGCTGTGAACGCCGCCAAACCCCGGTGTTGTTAGTTCAAGAATTATGGACAGGGAACATCATCACAAACCGTAGCCGATTTTCAGATAGAGACCATCAAGTAGACCGAATACATTCCATAATAGGGAAATACTACTATATACGTATCTCACCACTGATCTCTTCGTATTCCAACCACCAAGCGACCGTATAAAGTATCACAACTTGTCGTATAAAAAAAATGATCTTCAACATGCAGTCTAGCACGCTGTTGATGCATATTTAGGTACCCATCGATGCAAAATTCGACGATCGCGGCGTTCGTGACGGCTGGCACTGGGTTAATCCAAACTCTAACATGCATAATCGCAAAGACAGCAAGACTAATCGATAATAGTCTTCAAACTAACGGTTTTAGTCCTGACACTTGACCACAATCCCTGAATATTCGCTGGTGAAGAATTACGCTGGCAAAAGGTCAAAAGCTAACATCAATTTCGGCCGGGCCGATCGGTGGCTGTCATTGGCGAGATTTACTTTCTAAAATCGCGTCCACTTTCTTAAGTTTCTTTAAGACCTAGTTTGCAATCGTCTAGTTTGACATGGATGTGCCCCGGAGATCCAATTGTATTGTGAAACTGTGATCTCAGAAACAAGTGACGGTGAGAAGAAGAGGGGCAATCAAATTAGCCTTTCAATCTATCGATTTGATGCGCGGAACACTGCCCAATCACCGGGACAACAGCCGATTCTTCAGGATTTCCCAAGATCTTCCTAGACTTCTAGTCCTTCTATCTACGTAGTACGTACGTGCGACATCCATATCTGGCTCGGTCTCCGGCACGGTTGTCATCCTGGGATCATTTAGAGCTCCTCAGCTGTCACTTGCGTCAATCCGCGCCTGAAGCGGTAAAGTGACAGAGTTACTGTACCACCACTCTCTTTTCTCCTCATCTGATGTTATACCTACTGCGTAAGAGACATGTGCATATTCAGCTTGTACTACCATTAAGCGTTATGCATTTAGATAAGACAGTACAGTCCTCTTTTCGTAAATAGCAAGAAACAGAGGATATAGCTATTCAATCGGGTCTACGGATGTTCTAACAGCGTTCCAAGAGCCTTGATTTCAATTTGCGAACTCATGTTTAAAATCCGTCTGGCAGGGTCTGCATAAATACCCTAGGAATAAACGGGGTTGCAACCTACTCCGTTCAGGCACGGAATCTGATCAGATAGCACTGCATAAACGTCCTGCCATTATCGTCAAACCGGCCTGTTGATTGTCCCAAAGCGTCCATGTTCAGAAAAAGAAAAGAGACGAAAATCCTGTTTGCGTTTTTGGCAGCTGCATACGCATATACGGGCGGAGAGAACTCGGCTGGTACACGCACATGTAAGTACCTACGTATATGCTCAGTTGTTCCCACTCTCTCACGTTCTCATCTGCAGCTTGGGACACGAAGTATACATTAGCGAGTTCATAGAGCATGTTCCTATTTAGTGACCGACTACGGATTAGTTTTGAGTCTTAACAAACCCTATTATAGCCTATAATTGAGTACCCGTACGAAGTCCCCAAGACTGTGGAAGGAAATAATAGACGATTAAGACGTCATGCTATGCCCTTTTTCTTAGGGTTAAAATTGAGTGGGCCAAGTGTGACAGCCTGTCATGGCCAATCTTCGGACTTGGTTTGTGTTAGATTGATCACTCAAAAGCTGAGGACTTTTATGGCTTGAGAAGATCGGCTCAGATCGCATCGAACCGAGATTGGGTCCCGCTCCCAATTTTTCGGACAAGTGGAGGTGCTATAATAAGCTTGTTATTATAGTTATCGATAAACTATATGTCTTTGATCCTTCAAATATGTTCGTACCATGTTGTTGAATGGGCAACAAGAGGGCTGAAGTGAAGCTGTTCAGGCCTTGGTCAAATGGATTGAGCTTGCAAATCATTTCATTGAGTCTCGAAGTAGTAGTATTAGTAGCTTGGTTACATCTCAATAATCACGCGAAGAGACGAGGTATTGGAACGACAGGCCAATGTCTTGAATCCTGAATTGATTTCATTGCCTTCAGAGCATGCTTTCGCAAGTTGCATAGAGATGCTTCAGTTCAGTCGCTTCATTTCTAATGCAGATATGTTTATCAGGAAGGTTGAATGGCATATTCTACCAGTGGTGATACATGTACTATATGTTTGCATTGAATGGCTCAATTTAAGATTCCAAGTAATTCAAGGAGTCAGGCAACACCCGACCATATTACTGAGTACTGCAGTACCTATGACGGAACTGTAGAAATATTGGCAAAGGCACCATGGGATTGCTGTTGTACCTGCGTTGCAGTTACACATGTGTTGTAGATTCTTGACCTACTCAAAGACTACCGTCCGCCCAAAAAAACGGAATCAACCCTGAGACCTACTGGAATAAATTGCATATTCAGAACCTGTATCTCTCGTTTCACAGATATTGCGCATTCAACCGAGTCCCGTACCTGCCACGAAGTTGTACTGCTTGAGTGACTGACTCAGACTGACTTGCGCTTAGCCGTCAACTTCTCTGTGGCGGTTGTATGAATGTGACCCTGTTCTAGACTAGGTATCACTGCAATAGCCATCTCTGAAAGATACGATCTGTATCTGAGACAAACATGTTCTCATCGAAAACTCCGGATTGGAAACGTGTTAGGGCTGGACTAGCGCTAATGGTACTATTAGACCTTGGGAATGGCCTTCCAGTTGCAAAGCCTTGGACAACATACCACAAAATGAAGGATGTCTGGTTAGGCATTGGATTTATGATGCAAAGTGCATTTAAACTCACCTTGAAATCTGAGTGTATGTGTTGGCGAGCGTCAGCTTGCCCTAAATGGTATTCATACTTACATCGCTTCGCTCTGTCATTCATCTGTAGTGTTAACGGCCTGGTCGCGTATTACCAGATGATATGACGATGAGAACTCGAATGTGTCAACTCAGTAGGTACAGCTTATGTATTATGCATTATCCATGAATGTATCTAGGCAACTCATGCGGTCTGAGGACACCGACGCCAGGCTGCATATTTGATACACTGGCATGTCTATCGAAGACCACATCAATATGTATACCTAAGTACCTACATAAGGCAGGATGCTATTGGTATCATGAATAGTTCTTATCCATTGAACTATTCCAGACTCGTAAAGGATTACGTAGGTCATTAAGGTAAAACTAGCGCGTAATCACATAGCCTCGTTTTCATTATATTATATTAAGTAAATAATTGATTTTTTATACGCGCTAAGGAAATTGCCGCAACATGATAGTAGGTTCTTGCTCAATGATAGTACCCCTGCTCGACCGCGACTGATGGCGTTCGGTATCCTCCAGCGTCGAAGACGGTGAAGCTTCGATATGCACACTATATGATGGCGCTTTTGCGCTATGGCGATTCCAAGGTTGTGCTTGGGAATGTACGGAACGACGTTGAGAGTTCCGGAGAGCAATCGCAGCCTGAAAGTCATGGGATTCCCAAGCCTTATCGATTTCGGCGTACATTTCATCGACCTGCTCCAGAGAGAGACCTTTGGTCTCGTAGACCAGGCACCAGACAGTTATGGTGGCAAGGAGACAGAAGCTGGCCCAGATAAAGAACATTTTGGCTTGCAAATTCAGATTTCCTGTCCCGGAACCAACCATATAAGGAACGGAATAAGCCAAAGCCCAGTTAATGAGCCAGTTGGATGCCGTTGACAAGGACATAGATTTGGCGCGCACTTTTAGCGAGAATATTTCGCCGGGGACTACCCAGACTACTGGGCCCCATGAACATGCATAGAAAAAGATGAAAAGACAGATCAAGATTATTGAAGCCTTATCGGTAGCGTCACTTTGAGTAAGACCTGTGCCTAACCCAGCAACAAGGAATTGAGAGACGGCCATACCAGCACCGCCAAAGAGCAGCAGTGGTCGCCGTCCCCATCTTTCGATCATAAACAAGCCAGGAATAGTCGCTAGCATGTTAACGCTATTAGTAATCATGGTGATAACAAACGGATCGCCCATGTTGGCACTCGAGAAGTAAGATGTGCCGTAATAAAATATGAAGTTAATGCCGGTGAGCTGCTGGAATGCTTGTAGTAGGCATCCCGTCATGAGTCGTTTCCCAAGGCTTCCCCTGAAGCAGTCCAGGTACGAGCTTCCGCCGAGGTTGAGCTCATGCTCATGATGTTCAGCAATCTCCGCAATTTCCGCCAGATATCGACTGTCCATGGGAAGTCGTCGTAAGCGAGCAAGAGAACGAGCGGCGTCTTCGTGTCGATCACGTTTGATGAGATATCGCGGTGTTTCTGGAAGAGCGATCATGCCGAGAATAAGGATAACAGCCCATGCTAATTGAACGGTCAAGGGGATGCGATAGGCGCCAGAATTAGTGCGGTCCTTGGTGGCGTTATCCACAATCGCTGCTAGGAACAGGCCAAATGTCACTGCGAACTGGAAAGCAGAACAAATGGCTCCTCTTATCCATTTTGGTGCACTATCAACGTGGTCCGAGGTCAGCTTCATATGACACAGATGTGCTTAAGGCAGTCGCCATCTAGATTGCGTGTATCAAGATGACTATAAAGGGGGGCTGTATACTTACGTCTCGGCTTGGTACAAGGGTACAAGGGTCGATAGCATGCCAACACCCAAGCCAGCAACACATCTGCCGACAGAAAAGACAGGAATATTGCTCGAAGCAACCTGCAACAAAGCACCGACAATGAAAATGACACAAGAAACCATTAAGCCATATCGGCGGCCAATCTTATCTGCAGCTGGAGCAGCAAATAAGGCACCGAAGAATGTGCCCGCTGACAATATTGAGACAATCAGAGCTTTTTGCCCGGCAGTGAAATCGGGTTGGTTGTTTTGTCCGTCAATTGTGTCAGTAAAACCTGTGGAGAACTGTTCTCTGAACTGTTTCATAGCAAGAATGCCATTGATGTTGCCTGTATCGTATCTAAAAAAAGAGTGAATATTAGTTAACCACTATTACATGTAGCGATAAACATACCCGAAAAGGACACCTCCCAATGCAACAAAAAGTCCAACCAATATAGCAGGAACAGCAGAGCCAGGGACCCCCACTGGCACAGAGAGAGAAATCCTCTCAAGAATGGAGGAGATCTGCATCATTCCTCACATGTTCTCACGATCGATTACTGTTGAGCCCTCAAAAACGGTTGAGAGAACGGTGTGAGCCAGAGGGCTGTAATAAAGAGTCACAGAGTCAATTTCGACAGCGCTAGCTGTTTACCCGGATTGAAAATCCTTTAAATGGGGCACAATGCGGCGAGTTTATGCCCTGGATTTTATCTTTCTCAACTTCCACTTGCCGATGGGCCAGACGCTGGTCCAAGGATGGGGTATTGTCTATTTTAAACTTTTAACAATCCAAACTTCGTGCTTTACTGGTGCTTCAGACTAATTTACTGCGTGAAATATATAGTACGTTCGAAGCCAGCCACCCCCAGCTACAAAGATTTCGGGACTGAGTCGCAAGGCATATTAGTGACGCTAAAAAACCATGAATCATTGGATTGGGGCCTTGGGCGAGTAGGACAGGTGGGACCGGCTCACACTTCCCATCTTGGTAGGCAAGATTTGATGCGTGAGGCTTCGATCACGAGCTAGGAACGTTCCTTTTCGTTCCTTTCCCACTTTCCCTGTTACAAAAACGTCTCCGATAGAGGCTAAAGATCATGCGATTGTTGTCTCCGCATACTCTGTAGATTAAACCATTCAAAGCACGAGACTATCATGAAGTCCGGGGTAGTTAGTCATGCATTACGTACTCCAAAGTCCATTCAAAGTCCCGCATGTCTGCTCCATACCACTCACGAGCAGCAAATACGTGACTAGCTTTCCGAATACCCGCGAAGATAAATGATAAATGGCCAAGACTCTGTGCCACAGGGCAAAAAATTGGGAAAGATAAATTAGCTCCAATTGGGAGCGTGAACAAATTGTCATTCGTGCAATCCGCTGTATGTATGTACGATGCCTTCGCACAACCTACGCAGTGAGTCGAAATTCTCTCATGCAAAGGTGGACAAGACCCGGAGCGATACAATCAATCACAGATGGAGGAAAAGGCCTGAGCGCTGCAATGCGACGCTAATATACTAAGCTGTTGGGCCAGGTTCTTGATTGGCTTCTAAATCCGTGACGGCTAAAATGGCTGAAAACCAACCATGTGAAAATGCCAGCTAGCTCTGAAGTCTGAAGTCTGTATGGTTTCTAGCAGCAGGTTTATGTGCGAGATGCGGAAGTGCATACCCCATCCCAATTACTCGCTATGATTAGCTGGCATTTACACCGACCCCTCCGGATAGGCGAAATATTTTCATCGACTGGGGAAACGGGGAAGTGTATGAGGCGTAGAGACTAAGGAGGTGATTGCTGCACAGGTATGGGGGTGATATCTACTCCTCCATTTCAAAAGTTGCGGGGAACAGCTCGTGAAGCAATATAATCTCGGAACTGAAACTAATCAAGTGAAAAGCCCGGGCGTACACGACTAGACCAGGTTCAGTGCGAATAATACGAGATACAGAATCCTACCGATTCTTAAGCTAGCTGCTTGTACTTGTCCTACACAAGGATGTATCGCCACCATCGGCGAGAAATATCAGCGCACTACAATTGGACCATGAATTCCTCGGATAACACTGAACAAACATGAGATGTAATTCATGACTCAGCGATTTCACACACAACAGTCAACTGGCGGGTACCCCTGGACCATAACATAATCGCATTGTCTACCACGTTCAGATTGGACGCCACCAAGCCGCAAGGCTGGTAGGATCTTTGATTCTATCGGATCAAAGCGTACGTACGGAGTACGGAGTAAGGGGTACAGATTTTACAAAATCTCGTACATACTACGGGAGTACAGACTCTGGATCTGGTTGAAGGGCATTTGCAGACTTGTGCCATGGATTTCAGCCGGAGTTCGACAAAGGAGTGCTCATCCGACATCGTCCCAGAAAAATGTACTCCGTAGAGTTAATTTTCCACCCACGCCTTTCGCCAAGGTCTTGTGGTTCGTATTTAAAAATTGTCTATTCAGGAACGTTCCAGCCCCGAAAGTATAAACGCACGCGAGGCGTTGGTGACTTGGTTGATAGTATTTGCTACGTACGTACGGAGTAGATGGATACCCATCAGCCAGATTTCAGATTTCAAGCCTTGCTTATTCCCGATCTAAACGCAAACGTCGACTTTTGAAGATCTTGAAGCACGTGGAAGGAATCGTTTGAGTAGGTTACAATGGACGGAGAAGAATCATCTCATGGCACTTCCAGACGGGTAGAACCCATCCAATATGTTTCGCATATACCGCTAATTGGCCCGAGTATCAACTAATGTCTTTGCTGCTGTCAGACTGTCCTGTCGGTCATGGGTGTCCCCGAGTTAGGGCCCGCGAAACCCGTCTGTTAGTCTCCATTACGTACGTGGTGGCCAGGATTAGGATGAGTCAGTCGTCTGTTTAGTTAGTTGGCCTTATTTACAATCGGGATAACAACTCCAAATATTTCAATTAATTTTTCATGGGCTGAATCTAATGGTATGAGGACTAGTTATTACAGGTAGAAATCGGATATCAATACTGATAACCCTCCAGATCGGTGACATACAAAGGTTCCTAAGGCCACGTCGACAAAGTTGCCTTGAGAACAAGATACAGTTCAGCGACCCCAAAATAGCCGAAACTGTATATACGTAGCGTCAAATGAACCTTAGTCAGTGTCGGAATCGGCCTGTCATGATGTGTCAAGCACTTCAGATTTAAATCAATTAACCATCACCGCATTCATGAAAATCATGGGCATATTATAATAGTTCCCTTTCTGGCGAATCATGACTCTATCGATACTCGGTGATCTTCACTGTGTTGTAACATCAATCGTATTTGCATGGAGGACAGATAAGAAACGTCCTTCTTTAGTTCCATCAGCGACGTTACGTACTGTTATTTTGCCAAACTAATGGTGTATATTTACACTTGATAGCATGATCTAATGAAGAGACTCGCAGCTTCATGCCGATCAACCAACTGCCGATACTACATAGTTCTGCACTGGCGTGTCATCCTTTGTTGCGCTAGATGCATATGGGTGGAGGCCGTTAGAAAAGACCAAGTAGTAGTACGGTCATTAAGTGACTTTATTAATGAAATCAGATGCTTTGAAAAGCCCGTGCCTCGATAGAGTTGAGGATACCGTTGACGATGATCCCGCTAATGACTGGTTTATCAGATGTCTGGTACTTTAATGACTCGCTGGAAGAACATATGCTTCATTACTATCAACAGACTTGGAGTATGAAATATTACTTCCATGAACGTATCTACCTGGTTAGGTAGCACGGATGTGTGAGGTTCTCATCGTAAGCTATATACTACCTGCATGTAGGTATTTCAATGTTGGGACCTCGGAAGGTCTGGCGCCCTTGGTAATGTCAATATACTGATAGTTAAATGGGTCCCAGGAACATCCGTAGAAGATGAGTGTAATTCAAGAAAAACCACGCCTGAAGAGATTAAGGGGTAAATGCGTAGAGACAGGACACGTCGATAATCCACAAGGTCAGTGTTCATAACATGTCTTCAATGCGTCTCTCATCTAGAGGGTACTTGTCTCGCAATTAGTGAACTTGACGATAATATCAAATGTTTTGAGTGGGTCGAAGTGCCTTTTCATGCCTACAAGGTCTACTTCTGTACCCTGTGTTCCCTTTCGACTAGGCCCGGGTATGATGCCCGTGTGTGTTTGACTACGTCTCTAACTTGTACCTAGACAGTAAGGATTTCATGTCGTCCAGAAAGGGCTGATATAACAAGGCCATACACTCGTAGATCTTCTGATAGATCGACCTCGGTAAGCAACAAATTTTCACGAAATCTATATTTTCATCTCTATATCCTAGGTCTGTACCCCATAAAAACTTATGCGAACTTGGCAATAGCCATGCTTCTCGATTAAAATAGTATACCCCAAGTTTTTTTACCTAATTAGGGCAGGTGAAGTGCCGAGGAGACCGAATCTTGATGATGCTAGAAAACGCGGGGAATGGTTGTCTCGAAGCATGTTCCACATCCTAACCAAATAACCAGTATCTTCACCTTCTGTCATTCCTCAGAGGACCACCGCCAGAACACCAATAGACCCCGCCAGAATGCCCATGGTAGCCATCAGTCCTCCGCCAACGGATATGAATGATGCCTTGTTGAAAGATGCGCCGCCGGTAGATGAGGTTTGTGTTGCCGTTGCTCCCGAATGGATGGTTGACGTGACGGTTGTTGTTCCTGAGCTAGTGGTAGAGCCAGTACCAGCACTAGTACTTGAAGTCACTGACGCCTCAGTCGTTGGTGAGTCACTACCACCATCGCCATATTCGCTGGCATAGGAGCTCGCCAAGCTCAGCGCACTACTAGCGACGCTGTTTCCGTAACTCTCGTAAGATGATGCAAGTGAGAGGGCCGATGAGACTGCCGATTGTGCATCTGGTGGAATTGTACTGTATTCGGATGCGTACGAACTGGCGAGGCTGAGGGCTGATGAGACAACGCCGCTGACGATTGGAGGAATATCATTGGAGTCTGGGGTTGCGAGAACTGCGCTTGGTACAAGTGCCAGTAACACTGCAAGGATATTCGATTGAAGCATGACGAGGGATTCTGAGCAAAATTTTGAATGTCTTGTGGTGACTCTTGTGCTTGTCTGTTGATTGTCTGCGGAAATTTTCACTTAGCTTTTAAGCGTGATAAGCGTACACGTTGGGAAGAGGATAATTAAATGGGATCTGGTCTACCGAGGACACACTCCGTTATTTTATACTCTATGTCGGAAACTGACGCAACACCCAGCAAGGGGCGCTTTCAGTACAGTAAGCTATATGATAGATCTGACTTCGGCAGTGGCCATGCATATGCAGATCTTTATCAACTTCGGTAAGCAATAAGCTTGTGCGGCAGTTATCTATATCGAGTGGCTATAGTTAATTTATGGCTGCGCAGCCTAAAGTACATCATAAACTATTGGGTATGAGGTCATGCATGGGACGAAATGATATGAGGCCCCAATCGTGTGCTAAGATTGCTGGCGTATAGCCGACATATTATTCTATGTTATGATTGGCAGTTGATCAGGAAACTTCTTATTATTCGCACTATGAACTGAATTTGTTATCAAAAAAAGTATATTCAAGTATTGGGGGTTGATCTACTTCCCACCTGTCCTAGATCCAGCGCGCTACCAGCTTGATTCCTGATATGGTAAACTCCGAGTACTCTCCCTAAGTGAGCTATAAAAGAGGATATATTTCTGTGATAATAACTCATTAAAATTTAGTGAGTCATTCAAATTTAGGTTCTAATTTCTTCGGCTGTGTAGTCAGGGGTCGGAAGTCAGAAGTGATGCAAGATGACAGACAAAAGGTGAAATAGGCCGCCTAATATGCAAGGGGCTGTCAACAACGCATCTTCGGATATGTATCGGTAGTTAACCGCCACTGAATCTTTGATAAGTATCTCTACTTGGATGTGATGCATCAGAAGTGATAGTCCTCGGTGTATAGTGTATCTTCCCTCATTTTTGATGGGGTCTTTCACTAGGTTTGACTATAAAAACTTTCTATGACCACGTATTGTCTATGCAGGAGTAGGGATCTCGTCTTACCTAGGTACACTACCAGGGTATGCTCGGTGGGCCACTGTGGTGACTTGTGTCATGACTCAATACATAAACTTTGTGTGATACCTATTTATTACTATTGCTTCGAAGTAGGCCATGTGTAGCATAGGATACCACAGCATGCGTGGCTTGGTTTTATCCTGTAGACTACAGTAATCTGCTGATTATTTTATTTTTGGTCTGCCGTTACATCCCGAAGTAAGGCCACGTGTGATATGAAGACTGATATATGAAGAATAACTGATGAAGCTTTTCGATCATCAATGTTATACCTGAATCTCCAGGCTTTGTTTATGGCTGGACTGATCGTCTTCCCCTCCTCAAATGGCATGTGGTGCTCCCCAAATTTTAAATTAATATTATTGAGTTCCATTGCTGGAATTGAGTGTAGCAGAGCATCTCAAATCTGTTCAACCCGGCAACTTTTCGGAGACATTCAAGTCCTTCATTCAGTCAGGCACCTCCAATTTTTGCACCAAGACGCTGGAACTAATATCGTATGCGAAGAGAAACCTCGGACACTTTTACACGTAAGCTCGGATACATTGCAAAGCAAGATGATATGACAATAGGTGTGGCTCATTTCAAAATGAGGAAATATCGGATCAGATAGTCTTCAGGCCATTGTCTATGAAAAGGCCACTTCTTTGCCATTTTGAGATCTCGCAAAAGTTTCTCGAATACATGTGATCAAAATGCAGACATCCAAACAATCCCCGCAGCACACACTATGGTTCTGGACCGAGGAAGCCTTTGCCCGTCGAATCGTGTACTACCTCCTCATCAAAGGGCTGGTATCTTCGCCTGCGGCTCTTCTTGAGGGCAAAACCTCAGAAGCCAATCTTCAAATCAACGTGATTAAACTAGACCCTCAAACCGGTTGATGGATATGCACGAACAACCCATCCGATCCCCAGCCCCCGGGTGCAAGCAATCCGTGCATACGCACAACGTGTACGGAAACCAAAACTTCGACTTTGATTCATGAGAGTAATTCAATACTTCTTTATCTCGAAGAGCTATATCCCGCCAACTCCGACCGACGACCAGCTCTCAAAGGTGACACATTGCTACTCACAGCAAAGACCGCAGACCTTCCGGTTCAAATCAATCTGTTGGGAATGAGCACGAATTACTTCCTACGCAACACAATTACCGTCCATGGCAACGCCATGGGCCTTTCGCCTTCGGATCAGAATCGCACCGCGGCTTTGAATGCGAGACACTGGGAAACACAAACTCCCTTCAAGATCCAGGACTGGGCAATCACCCGCAACGATTTCCTTGACCACAACAAATCTGGTGGATGGCTTACACCATGTATCTCAGAAAACCCGGGAGTAGTTGACGTTGCACTTGCTGCGAATCATCGATTCGTGGAGTTGATGTATGGGATTGATATGCTTGCTGAGGATGAAAAGTTGGCGCCTCTAAGAAAATGGTATGACCGTTTCAGGCAGCAGAATTGGTGGAAAGGCTTTGAAGAACGAGAAGATATTGTACCCGAGGTTCTTAAAGGTGGGAAGGAGGACAGGGCTTCTTGGGTGAAGGAGGAAGATGGGATTTGAATGTGGATTGGACTTGGGCGAAGCGTTGATTGGCTTCAAATCTTTACCCAGTTGGTACCTTGTCCTCTCAGCAATCGGTCCGTTACAGAAATGGATAATCTGAGTCCTTCTAAGACTAATTCCATGATTGAGAACATTGCATTGTATGTGAGAAAGCATTGGTTAAGGTTTGGTAGACCACATGAACCCGGAGTGAGCTTGAGGCGAATATCGTCATCTACTTATCTTCAACATTTCAAAATTTACATTATATAATCACATATTTCCATAACTAAACCTTACACACACTTACACTTTCCAAGTTAGTCGCTCTTTTCGTTTCCCACCGTTATCCGACTGCGTATCTTCTCGGAATTACACCCATCCGAGCACTCATCCAGCTCATTCACGGCTTACCAGTTACCGTAAGAGATAATCATATCCAAAAACTTAGAAACCTTGTGTTTTGGAATGATCGTTCGTGAATGTTGACGGTTTTTTTTTTTTTGAGCGATTCTGACATCATATTGCTTTATCAGATCTCGGCCTGAATCCCGAGCCGGATTCTGAGGCTAGATAGAAGCGATCTAGATTTATCTAGAATGGCCTATTATGCATACCAAGATCACGACGGCTCCAGGGCTTGATCTTGAGGACTCACCACGAGTTTGAGCCAATCATAGATGATCGAGGGCAAGGACTGAATGACTTCAATGTCTGTTGTCAACTGACTTGTTCGAAATCTTGAATGCGACTTGCGTATGGCCGTAGTTTGGATCTAGGCTTCTTATCGAAACCGAATTAAATATACAACCATACAGTAAGTACAAGGAACGGAATCTCTTCTCCCCTTTTCTTCTCTTCCCGGGGTCCCTTCACCTCTCGCTTTTCTTTGAATGTTTATTATACTAATTTCACATGATTATTAAAAGTGATGGACAAAGCTATGGGTTCTAAGCCTGTATTTTCAGTTTTCACAGTACAAATCTACAAGCCACTCTCATACCCCTTCCAAATAGTGATTGCGTTCTACTACGTAGGCGTAAAATCCAGACCGAAAGCCCCCAAACCAATAACGATGATCACTAACGCCACACAGGGCGATTAGCTTCTACAAAACTACTCGGGCTGCGCTCCCTACCATAAAGAGGTGCAATTCATTACATTAACTAATTTTTGGCCAAAGCCACATGCATGGTTACGTATTTAAGAACCTTAATCCGTATCCGTCCAGTGCCGGAGCTGAAAGATTTGATTTCACTAGGTACCTGAGTGGTAAGTAGCGCGGAGGACGTTTCAGCGGTTGCAATTGTCGAGCGGACCGAGTAAGTTAGCCCTATCTCAGTTGAATCAATAATGCAATCCCGGATATTGCTACTCCGTCCTCCGTAGTAGATCCAACCGGGGTCCTGTCTCGCCGCGTGCCGGTGGCGAGCGTGTGGCCGTTCAGCAGCTTGATCCAAGAAACCTAATTGGTCAATGTCTCAAATCCAATAGTGAAGATCTATTTAACTTCTAAGCTCAAATTACTGCACAACGCGGATCATTCTGAATAAGCATCCGAGGAAGTATGCAATGTTGATGCAATTGCACATGGAGAGGATTGTCTCCCAACTTCCGGGCACTCTCCGTTTTGATGTTAAGTGTAGGATGATTCAGTGGCTGATCGTACGACTTCGTACTGTTAAGACAGGCGATGAAGTTCCAGACATTACAGAAAAAGCCCCTTTCCCAATTCGTCTTGATTATTTTTGAGTGGATGCCCGCCAAGGTAAGGCATAACTAGTGAATCTACTACGTAGGCTCTGGCCCTAGATCATCAATGAATGGTCGTCCCACTTTCGATTCCAACCGCAAACGTCACCACTCTTAATCCTTATTCCTTTTGTGGTATCTCTGGTATGTCGGCTAAACACGAGGAGCCCGCTGGTTGGAGGATGCCTCAATTCCGTCTGGAGTATGTTGGACGACGCTTTTCCTTTCTTGGAGAGGATGGGCAGTCTGGATCTTGTGCCTTGTGCTGTCCTTTAATTGTCCCTCGGAAGAACTCGTGGGATGTTGAGCATAACAGTATCGATCGTCCGGCCTCGGAATCTGAAGATAATTTATGCCATTGTCGTTCCTCGCATGTACTTTAATGATTTTTATCTTAAAACCTTATTTTTGGATCCATCATAGGTATATATATTGGCTTCTCCCTCGAAGATTCGGGATCTCATAACTCGAATGCCGTCTTAGATTACATTGGATCTGTCCGCAGCCCCTTGTTTGCAAATGACCTCAACACAACCTGGGCCAGAAAGCCCATCTGGAGCATCGAATGACGCGGCGATGGCTACACCCTCGTCAGAAGGCCATTACCACCTACATGAAAAGATTGAAAAACATGAAAAGCATGGAGACGAAGACGAAATCTCCAGCTCGGAAGCAGCTTTGAATCCAAGCGACGATGACTTCCCCGGCAGGTTTGAGCCGGTCCGACCTGGTGATCGCGAAGAATTGACCAGGATTGCATCGTCGTTATCTGCTTCGCGCCGCCCGAGTACATTAGGTCGTCGCGACAGTGCACCGATTACGCGCATGGATACAGTCGACGAGATGGCACTTGAAGATCCGCGAATTGATCCGACACATGAGAAGTTTGATGCATACTTATGGTCGCGAAAGAGGTTGCGCCTGATACAACAAGAAGGGGTGGAGCTTCCTAGAGCGAGTATCACGTTCAAGAATATGAATGTATCTGGTACTGGAGAAGCGTTGCAGCTGCAAGAGACCGTCGGCTCGGTGTTGACTGCGCCCTTGCGACCTGGAAAGTTCTTTAGCTTCGCGAAGAAGAAAGAACACAAAACGATCTTGCGCAACTTTGATGGCGTTGTCAAAGGTGGTGAGCTTTTGATGGTGCTAGGACGACCTGGTAGTGGCTGCTCTACTTTTCTCAAGACGCTTTGCGGAGAACTACACGGTTTAGACCTCCACAAGGAGTCGACTATCCACTACAACGGCGTTGAAATGGAAAAGATGCACTCAGAGTTCAAAGGCGAAGTTTTGTACAACCAAGAAGTCGACAAGCATTTCCCTCATCTTACCGTTGGCCAAACACTAAAGTTTGCCGCCACAGCTCGCGCTCCATCTCATCGCCTCGCAGGACAGACGCGCGAAGACCACGTGAACGAGGTGACTCAAGTAGTCATGGCAGTCTTTGGTCTTTCACATACATACAACACCATCGTCGGAAATGACTACGTACGCGGCGTCTCCGGTGGTGAAAGGAAGCGTGTTAGTATCGCCGAAATGGCTCTAGCAAGAGCTCCAATCGCCGCCTGGGATAACAGTACGCGAGGATTGGATGCGGCTAGTGCATTGGAATTCGTAAAGGCGTTGCGCATGGCATCCAACCTAACCGGAAGTTGCCATAGTGTGGCCATTTACCAAGCTTCTCAAGCCATCTACGACGTTTTCGATAAGGTCATTGTCCTATACGAAGGACGAGAAATCTACTTTGGCCCGTGCAAGCGCGCCGAACAGTACTTCGTCAACATGGGCTGGTCCAAACCCGCGCGCCAAACAACCGGTGATTTTTTGACTTCTGTCACAAATCCGCAGGAACGTCAGGCGCGCAATGGAATGGATAAGCAAGTGCCCCGAACACCTGACGAATTCGAGGCATACTGGAAGAAGAGTCCCGAGTATACTGCTCTGATGCAAGAGATCAAGGACCATGAGACGGAGTTTCCGGTTGGCCATGTTGCGGAAAAGGATTTGGCGGAGAAGAAGCATGAACAGCAGGCGAAGCATGTGCGGCCGAAGAGTCCGTATTTGATGTCGGTTCCGATGCAGATTCGACTCTGTACGAAGAGGGCTTATCAAAGGTCCGCCTTCTCTTTTCTCCGCTTTATTGAATGGGGCTCAAGACTAATAAACGCAGGTTATGGAACGATAAAGCCACGACTCTGACAACCGTCCTCGGGCGAATTTTCATGGCTTTGATTATCGGATCGATCTACTTTGGGTGAGCGTGAAAAGAGTGAAGTGTCGTAGCTTATCTAACGATCATTAGGACCCCAATCGCAACAGCTGGCTTTCAAAGTAAAGGCGCTGCTTTGTTCTTTGCAGTTTTGTAAGTGACACAAATATATTCACTCTTATAAGCAGCTAATAGAAATGAATAGGTTGAGCGCGCTCATCAGTATCACGGAAATCAACTCGCTCTACGATCAACGTCCCATCATCGAGAAGCAGGCATCATACGCCTTTGTCCATCCATTCACTGAAGCTATGGGCGATATCGTGGCCGATCTGCCCATCAAGTTTGTAGCATCGGCGGCATTCAATATCGTCCTATATTTCCTCGCCGGACTAGTAAGTTCAGACCTTACAACGTATTAAAGGTGGTCAGTGCTAACTATAACAGCGCTACGAACCATCCCAATTCTTCATCTTCTTCCTCTTCACCTTCATCGCAACCCTCGTCATGTCCGCCATCTTCCGCACCCTCGCCGCCGCAACCAAAAGTCTCGCACAAGCCATGGCATTAGCCGGTATCATGGTCCTCGCCATCGTCATCTACACCGGCTTCGTGATCCCAGGCCCACAAATGCATCCCTGGTTCTCATGGATTCGCTGGATCAACCCTGTCTTCTACGCATTCGAAGCCCTCGTCGCGAACGAATTCCACGGTCGCGAGTTTATATGTTCCGCTTTCGTGCCTGCATATAATAATTTGGTGGGTGATACATTTGTGTGTTCGGCCACTGGCTCCGTGGCGGGTCGACGAACGGTTTCGGGCGATGAGTACATCCTGAAGCAGTACGATTACTCGTATTCGCATGAATGGAGAAATTTTGGCATTCTGATTGCGTTCTGGATTTTCTTCATGTTCACATATTTGACGTGCACGGAACTCAACTCGGCTACTTCGTCGACTGCGGAATTCCTCGTTTTTCGGCGTGGTCATGTACCGGCTTATATGCGGAAGTCTGACAATGAAGCCAAGAAGGGGACCATCGAGGCGCCACCAACGGGTGAGAACGAAGTTGCGACGGGAGAAGAACTGGGTATCCTCCCCGAACAGCGAGATATATTCACATGGCGAAATGTCTGTTATGATATCCCCGTCAAAGGAGGCCAGCGTCGATTGTTGGA
This sequence comes from Talaromyces verruculosus, assembly GCA_001305275.1. Classification (NCBI taxonomy): domain Eukaryota; kingdom Fungi; phylum Ascomycota; class Eurotiomycetes; order Eurotiales; family Trichocomaceae; genus Talaromyces; species Talaromyces verruculosus. The sequence goes on from LHCL01000069.1 coordinate 31,279, forward strand.
TAATGTTTCGGGTTGGGTCAAGCCGGGAACTTTGACTGCACTCATGGGCGTTTCTGGAGCTGGAAAAACGACTCTTCTCGACGTCCTTGCTCAGCGTGTCTCTATTGGTGTGGTGACGGGAGACATGTTTGTCAACGGCAAGCCTCTTGATGCCAGTTTTCAACGTAAAACGGGGTATGTCCAGCAACAAGACCTTCATCTCCAGACCAGTACTGTACGAGAAGCCCTCCGCTTCAGCGCGGCTCTGCGTCAACCAAAATCGACTCCTCTCTCTGAGAAGTATGAATATGTCGAAGACGTGATCAAAATGCTCAACATGGAAGACTTTGCCGAAGCGGTTGTGGGAACACCTGGTGAAGGATTGAACGTCGAGCAGCGCAAACTTCTCACGATTGGCGTTGAACTAGCCGCAAAACCGGCTTTATTGTTGTTCCTGGATGAGCCTACTAGTGGTCTCGACTCGCAGAGTTCATGGTCAATCTGTGCGTTTCTGCGTAAACTGGCGGACCATGGTCAGGCAGTCCTTTCGACGATCCACCAGCCAAGTGCGATCCTGTTTCAGCAGTTTGATCGATTGTTGTTCTTGGCCAAGGGTGGTAAGACGGTCTACTTTGGTGATATTGGTAAAGATTCGACAACATTGTTGGACTATTTCGAGAGGAATGGTGCAAGGAAATGTGATGCTGCTGAAAATGTAAGCCCCATGTCTACTAAGAAAAGGACGACATGCTAATCTTAATAGCCTGCCGAGTACATGCTCGAAATCATCGGTGCAGGCGCAAGCGGAAAGGCCACTCAGGACTGGCCTACTGTCTGGCGAGAGTCTCAAGAAGCAAAGAACGTTCAGACGGAGCTCGACGAAATCCATGCCCACCACGCTTCACCTGCTCCGAATGGCACCGAGACTGCCGAAACATCGTCCGATGGAAGCACCGAATTCGCAATGCCCTTCACGGCTCAACTCAAGCACGTCTTGGTCCGTGTCTTCCAACAATACTGGCGCGATCCACAGTACATCTTTGCCAAGTTAATACTCGGTCTTGCCTCTGGTCTATTCATCGGATTCTCATTCTTCAGACCAAATAGCAGCATCCAAGGATTCCAAGACGTTCTTTTTAGCACGTTTATGCTTACATCCATCTTCTCCACGCTTGTGCAGCAGTAAGTCTTGAGTCCCATTTCCACAGAACGTTCTCATGAATAACCTTTGTGCTTTGATAGAATCATGCCGCGCTTCGTCAGCCAACGCTCCCTCTACGAAGTCCGCGAACGACCCTCCAAAGCCTACTCATGGGCCGCCTTTCTGATTGCCAACATAATCGTCGAAATCCCCTACCAAATCATCCTGGGCATTCTCGTCTGGGCCTGCTACTACTTCCCCATCTACGGCGCCGGCCAATCCAGTGAACAAAAAGGGTTAATGATGTTATTCATCGTCCAATTCTTCGTCTTCGCATCCACATTCGCTGATTTAGTCATTTCGTCAATGCCAAATGCTGAAATGGCGGGCACAATTGCGACGTTCGCGTTTTCACTTACGCTCACTTTTAACGGTGTCATGCAGCCGCCTAACGCGCTGCCCGGGTTCTGGATATTCATGTATAGGGTTTCGCCGTTGACGTATCTGATTGCAGGGATGGCAGGTAATGGTCTCGATGGGCGGGCGGTGACATGCTCAAGTTCTGAATTGAGTGTTTTCAACCCGCCTTCGGGCCAGACCTGTGGCGAGTATTTGACGCAGTATCTGGCTGTTGCGCCGGGTAGGCTGTATAATTATGATGCGACGAGTGGTTGTCAGTACTGCTCATTGCAGAGCGCGAATCAGGTGTTGGCTAATAGCAATATCTGTACGTCCCATTCCCCTTTCCCTCCCCTTCTTCGCCTCTACCACTGCTAACGTGTTTCAGACCCCGATGAACGATGGCGGAACTGGGGCATAGGATGGGCGTACATCGGCTTCAATATCTTCGGCGCCGTTGCTCTGTATTACGTGTTCCGAGTGAAGCATTACAATCCAACCTCGATCGTGCGAGGAGTGCGCGATGCAGGCAGTCTTGTGGGACGTATGTTCAAGAGGAGATCGGAGACTCCCAAGGGTCGGGAAGCGCAGGATGGGCGTGTTTTTTAGTTCAACACTCGTTCGGTTTCATTTCTTTTGTTAGATATTAGGTAATTGTAATAATTAGGTATTTGTAATAATTTGATAACACATCGGATATTCTTTGTGATGCTAATTGTCAGAGATAATTGGGGTACGAAATGGAGAAGTATCTTGAAGAAGATGGATTGACCTGACCGCCTTACCTCCGGCGATTCTCCGACTATTCTGCCGCTCCTGCTCCTCCACGTCAACTGTAAACAATCGTCTCAGCGTCACAACCATCGACTACGAATTCGCTCAATTAACCTTCATTTCGGCAGATTCGACGTATTATACCCGACAGTCACCATGCCGCCCAAAGCCGCAAAGGGCGAATACATCGAAACCGTTCGTCGCCCTATCAAATACTCCACAACCTCCTAAACAATAACAACACCAAAGGCACGCGCTAACACAAGACACAGGACACCGGCAACAAAATCTCCCGCCGCTCACTCATCCACGGGACCCAACACATCATCCTCGGCGGAAAGACAGTCATACAAGCCGAAGCCGTCATTCGCGGCGACCTGTTTCGCCTTCAACCACCCTCGTCCTCCTCTTCCTCCAGCCATTCACACAACGAAAGCGAAAACACATCATCCACTTCGTCAACGTCGACGAATACGCCCCCTTCCGTCGCAATAACAGTAGGACGATACACCTACATCTCCCGCGCCGCCATCCTGCGCCCTCCCAGCCGTCTGCATCGCGGGTTTTATTCCTACTACCCACTCAAAATAGGCGACCACGTCTTCATCGGGGAACACTCCATCGTCGAAGCGGCTCAAATCGGAAACCACGTACACATCGGCAACGACGTTGTAGTCGGCAATATGGCGATATTAAAAGATTTTGCTTACGTGTTGGATGGAGCGGTGATACCGCCGAACATGGTTGTACCGAGTTTTTGTGTGGTGGGTGGGAGGCCGGCGAGGATTGTGGGTGAGGTTGGGGAGGGGTATGGTGTTGAGGGCGCGGAGGGTGGGTTGGCGAGGGAGAGGTATAGGGTTGTTGGGCGGTGATTTTCTCTCGTTTCGTGGATTGTTTGGTTGGTTGGTTCAGTGTTTGTGTTTGTGATACCCCTTTGATTTTGATGTTCTACCGTTGGGGCTGAGGATACGGAAGATCGTCTAGTCGTGCTGTTATCAATCTATGTACTATAGGACATGCTATATACATAACCACTAGATCTAGGGTGCTAGCCCATATTCTCAACCCGAACTGCCCTCTTCAGCCTATTCTCCCCCTTCTGATACGGTATACCCGCCTCTTCCCTCGCCATATCATTAATCCACCTCTCATTCGGCTTCACCGGCTTACCTGCCGTGAGTTGCGAAGCAAGATACAACCAGCACAATGCATTACCTACAGTCGTGACTTCATCGCTCACCGTTTCCAGGGCTGCATTGCTCATGCGATCGTATAGGTCTTGGTCTGTCCAGAGATCGAACAGATATTTTGCGACTGCTTCTCGGTCGCCGACGTCGACGAGGAAGCCGTTCTTTTCGTGCTCGACTTGTAATGGGATTCCGCCTGCTCGGCTTGCGATGATGGGTTTGCCTTTGTGGATTGCCTCGGAGACTTTGACCTCGAATCCTTCACGAGTAGAGAGTTGCAGGGCGATCTTGGCCTTGGATAAAAGGGCGTTGAGAATCTGGTCCGATGGTCCTAGACGCATGACACATATCAAGTGCTTCAAGTGCGGAAATCGGGTTTCGATATGCTGTAATGTAGCATCGTAAATCGTATTTCCGTCGGGGTCATCGACGGATCCGTGACCACAAATCAAAAGCTTCGGAGGTTTGTTGTCGACACTGTTCTCTTTGAGAAGTTCGTGGAATCTGGCGTATGATTCGAGGACGTCGGGTATTCCTTTTGATGGATCGAAGCGGGCGATTTGTATGATGTATTCATCTGACTAGTCAGCATTTGCCATAATTGCGAGACAAGAAGTGACATACCGTCTGGGTAGTTGATAGTAGGTGTTCGGGTATTGTAGCAATACGTATTGAACACACGCCCATACGAAGCCACATCCCAATCACGTATGGTTTTGTTAAGACCATCAAGCCTAGCCGAGTTAGAACTAGTTACCTTGAAAAGAGGTATGGGACTTACCAGTCTGTAGTCGCCGGCATATATCCGACCTTCTCCTTAGGCACATTAGGCGGAACAAACGCTTCCACCGGATGACTGATAAAAACATCAGCCAGTTTGATACGATCCCACATCCACATCCAGGCCTCATGCTGTGGGGTATGAGGAAACCCCACGAGGTCACTTCGGATCTGGATATGACTGCGGAAAATAACTGGTCGGTCTGGCGCTTCATGTTTGGCGATGGGGATGAGACTGGGCATCTGTGGATCGTCAATAATCACCATATCGGCTCCTCCTTCGGATGGATTTTGCAAGGGTCCTCCTGACGACAGCCAGTATCTACGAGCGTTGTCTTGTAGCCACTCTTCAATGGTTTGTTGATGATCCTCGGTGAACCGTTCTCCTGGAGCTGAGACGCCTTGCAGGATGTTGTGGTTTGTCTTGGTGATACGAAATACTCCTGGACGTGGTTTAGGAACGTACCTTTATTTTTTAGTATACTGACATTGTATGAGAGGCTAGAAGACGTACCACTTGAGATCGATACCTAATACAGCAGCATAGCGCACAAGCGCATGTCGCATAAGAGCAACACCACCACCCTGAGGCGTTGCGCTGAAGAATGCAATCTTGATATTCCGCTTCTTGAGTTCTGAAGCATAATGGTTCACTGCTTTCCATGTTGTGCGCCCCACGGTTGGTCGGTAGTCATCTAGTGTAGCAATGCGAATGCGAAATGCACAGTCCACTTCAACAAGGCCTTGATAGCCGACGTCGAGAATCGGGTTGTTACTCGGCCCAAAGAATCTCACACATCTTCTTGACATTGCTTCGGCAAGCTCGTCGATACATCGTGCATTCCACTTGGTATGGTCGACGGGGGATCTGGCGAACAATGGAACCCCCTCGGTGAAAGCTATAGGCACTATATCCAACTCATGCCACAAGCGCGAGCAGAGATGCGGTAATCGATCGGCGACATCTTGCGGCATGCCCAGTCCAGCAAACCGTTCGAGATGTTCTTCGCTGTACTCGCGCAGCCGGGCAATGATAAAGTCGCCTATATCCTTCCCCGTCAGCTTGATCTTTGGCCTGGCATCAAAGTGATGCTCGTAAAAGTCGAGGAGATAGGTTGTATCGCGGATAGCGATTGCGAGAACGGCAGCAGCCGAGTCGTCGAACTGCAGGGAAATTCCAGCATAGAGGGTCTGAAGAGTTAGCAAGATACTTCGTATTGGATTGTTGACATACGTTTAATGGAGGGCCTTTCCAGGCACATCTGTCGGTGTTGGTTCGATTGAGATCTCTCTGGAAAACAGAGCCTCGTCGCTGGAACTGGTGGATCGCCTTTGTTGAAGGCATGGTCGCTGATGTGATTGAGCAATTGATGTCTTCTCTGTTGGGATTGGCCTTGAAGATGTTAAGTATCCATGGTTATCCGAACAGGCTGGATGACAGGTCGATGACGTAGTATATATATACATAGAGCACCTGACATTGTTTGTGTCCTGAGGCAGGCACATCTATCTGCGCATACCATCATGATGTCGGATATTCTACATACTATGTATGCCTAGGCAGCATAGAGGTCATTTTCTCCATGAGACGGTACATGTAAGGACATGACCGTGATGTCTGTCAGGCCACTGCTGCGTGGATCGTATGAGGCAGACAGTGTGGCTTGCGATATGACATGCTATGTTTATGCTGAGTTGGCCACCTCCATGCTAATAGATATCACATCCTCCGATCATACATGGACACAAGAAACGATCAGTGTCAGAACTGTCAAATGGAGAGGATATTCGGGGTTGATAAACAACGAATTGGCCAATCAGCGGCTGCCAAACCTGACAGGCACGTGCCAAGGTGAAACAATAGTCCGGCCCGGCGGCCCCTGTCAGCCTCAGGCCCTCAGGCCGCCTGCCGGTGCCCCTTTTACGGGGCAGCCACGCTTGTTCGCTTTGCTTTGCTTGTTTTGGTCCGTGCCTCCGTCTTCTCTCTGACCTGACTTGACTCTCGCTCGTGTGCGCTACGAAATCCCACCTCCTCCTCCTCACCTCCACCTGCAACGACTGCTTCCTTGTTCTCGCCCTGCAAAAGCGGGTTATCGTCGCCCCGCCTGTATATGTAAGTGTCGCTGTCACTTGCATTCACTCCGTGCGGACTACGTACTCCTTCGCCAACTGCTAATCGCTGCTCAGACGTGACCACCACTCCAACGACCACCCGACGACTTGCTCCATTGACACGCTTAACGTCCGGCCGATCAATCGACATTCACAATGGGTGGCTCAGTGTCCAAATTAATGGGCAAGATCTTCGGATCCAAGGAGATGCGCATTCTCATGCTCGGTCTCGACGCCGCCGGAAAGACCAGTGAGTTATTGTCTCGCCGACGAACCGTGGAAGAGAGCTGATATAGTAGCCATTCTGTATAAATTGAAACTCAACCAGGACGTGACCACCATTCCCACCGTCGGATTCAACGTCGAGAGCGTGACCTACAAGAACGTCAAATTCAATGTCTGGGATGTCGGTGGTCAGGATAAGATTCGTCCATTGTGGAGGCATTACTACTCGGGTATGTTGCGCCCATAAAAGACGAAAGGACGGCGCTTACTGACAATTGCAGGCACCCAAGGTCTTATCTTCGTGGTCGACTCGAGCGACACCGCCCGTCTCGGCGAGGCCCGATTAGAATTGCACAAGATCATCAATGACCGTGAAATGAAAGATGCGCTGTTGTTGGTGTTTGCGAACAAGCAGGACACTCCAGGGCGTAAGTCAGCATCCTGCGACTCTTCAATCCGTCTCTAATCTGGGTTTCTGTACAGACCTCAGCCCCGAGGAAATCACCAATGCTCTGCAACTCAACAAGCTCAAGGACCGACTCTGGTATGTCGTGCCCAGTGTCGCCACTGAAGGAACCGGTATTTTCGAGGGATTGGTTAGTGCTTCTCTCGATGCTTGCTGTATATATACATACTGACCTTCCAGGCTTGGCTCTCGAATAACGTCAAGACTCCGGCCCCTCCCAAATAAGCCGAACAACCGTCATCCGCACGCCGAATTGTACAACACTCGATAGTCGTTGCTTTGCCTGATTAATATATTAATGACCACGCAGCATTCGAAGATTGGTTCTTTTTTTGTTTGTTTCTTTTGTCTTGTTGCTGATGGTTTTGCATATTGCCGATTGGCTTTTATGATATCCCTGTTGTATTTCCCATACAATTTTGAACTTTTGATTCTTCTTTCTTGATTATTCAATTTTATTTCATTCTTATTCCTCGCATGTTTGAAAATACTCATGTCTGAGGTTATCTGCACGAGATATAATGTATAGAAAGAAAAGCTTTTGATACACAAGCTTCCTCAACTAAAGCTAGCTATTGATAATCATTCGTCTGGAAGACAGCAAGGTTAGTCCCGAATTCCGTCAAACCATATGTCACGATGTTGTTTCTTGCATCGTTCGGAACTTAATTCCTGACAGAGCCATGCGGCACGGAACTTTGCTCCTATCAAGCAACGTGTATTCCTCCCCCGTCGTTTGGGATAGACCATATCGGATGGTAACTACTGGCGGCGAAGTAGATGATGCAAGTGAGACTTCAGATGGCAATTCTCTTGAACATCCCTCTGTTGATGCATGTTTCTCCTCCCTATCTTCAGAAACTAAAACAGCTCCCCTTACCATTTTATAGCCATCGGCCCTTCAAGGCACTCAATTCCGAAGTGATACCAATTCCTACGTCTTCGCCACAGGGTCGAGCATTATAAATAACCCCCCATTCGACGAGGAATTTCATTCCACACCTGCACTGATCGATCATCAATATACAGAATCTACTTTGTTCGAAAGATCCTTAATCTCTTAATCTACCCAAACAGCAATACTTGCAAGACTTCCAAGTCTTCCCACTTCTTAAAAAAACAATAAACATGCCTCAATACAAAGTCAACGATTCAGTCCGCTACAAGCCTGTCGGTGGTACGTCCTATCCCTCCTGCCCGGTCAAACCCTACCTACCCTAGGGGCATCTGGGTACTGGAATGGATACATACTCACATCTCATCGGCTACCTCATCACAGGTCCCCAGAGTCACACATCGGAAACCGTCGGCGTAATCAAAGAAGTCCTTACCTCCCCCGGTAATCTGACAGGTCGTCAAGTGCAGGCTACTGAGCAGGATCCTCGTTATGAGGTATCCCCTTTCCCTTTCCTACCAATCAAACCCAAAAAGGGAGTGAGTATGATGGCTAATGATGGCTTTGGGGTGGATAGATCGAGAATAGCCACACCCACAAACGCACCGCAATCAAGGAGTCGAATATCATTGAACATTGTTAATTTCTCGCGGCCCTTGCCGTTTCCGTTTAATGGTGTTTGTGCTGGCTCTACTACGGCTACGGGGTTGATGGGGTTGATGGCACCGGCTAGAGGGGATGATGTTCCTGGCTTGTCTGTGGCAGGCATGGTAGGGAATGATATGAACGTGGACGAGGAGATGGAGATGGAGGTACGGTTATGTGTAGATGGGTGCGGGAGTTTAGATTAGTCTATTGATAGGAGTGGTAATGAAGTCGGTGCGATAATCATTGCATTCAAATGTGCTTTTTTGTGTAAAGGAACGAGAAAAGGTAGACATGTTGAACTCCCTATACATCCATCCGTCAATGCCATCATAACCAAGCCATAAGTCGTAACCTTACATCATCTTGTTGAAAGCTGATCGTACATCCCAAAACCGCCCTCTTCCTCAAAAGCTTAGGACAGGGGGAGGCTTAAGGCTCATTAGGCCAAATCTCATCCGCAATCTCACGCACAAGCTTCAACTTCTTAATCATGCCCTCCCGACTAATCGCATTTCCGCCATGATGGGACGCAAACCCGCACTGAGGGCTAACACCGCACTGCTTAAGCGCTTCCTGCACGGAAATGTTGTTCCCCTGCGCAATGAATGCGGCTGCGTCAAGGATGCGTTTCTTCATTTCTTCTTTATCCTCCATATCGTCGAATTTGGAGGTTACGACGCCCAAGATCACGTTCTTGGTTACGGGGAGTTCCTTGAGAGGCTCAAAGCCCCCAGCGCGCGGGGTGTCGTATTCGAGGTAATAGGTGTCGACGTTCAACTCCTTGAAGAGCTTAACGGCGATACGGTCGTATCCTCCCTCGGAGAAGTGGCGGGAATTGTGGAAGTTGCCACGGCACAGGTGTACGCCAACATGAAGATCGGCGGGACGGTTGGCGATGCAGTCGTTGTAGAGTTTGATGTATTTATCGAGAAGGTCTTCGGTTGTGCCTTTGTTGAGCGGGTCGGCGTTCCAGCCTTCGATCATTTTTTCGGAGCAGAAATCTATCTCATCAGCCCTTCCACCGTCCCTTTCCAATTCGGAAGAGGAGAGATAAAAGACTTACAAGCAAGGTTGGGATCATCATACTGCACATTCCTGCAGCCCGCCTCGTACAAAATGCGCAACTCCTCCTGATACGCCTTCGCAATATCACCAAAATACTCCTCGTCAGAAGAATACGCCTCCTTGCTATAAGCATACCCTTCCTTGTATCGCATATGATACCAATTAGGCGCCGCAAGCGTAATCTTAATATTCTTCACCTCCTCAGGCTTGACCAAACCGGCAAGGTACTTGAAATCCCCAACGTAGCTGCTACCGACATGCTTGATTTTACCGTCACAAATAACAGTCTCACCCGGCTCGACTTTCTCTTCTACGAAAGCCGCGATGTCAGGCATGTAGAGACGGAACATGTCCGGGGAAGGTTTCATGATTTGCGTGAAGCCCTGGAGGTTGGGGAAGAAGGAGCCCCAGAACACTTTCTCTTGTCAGCCAAACAACCAATTATTTACAGAGAGGAGGACGGTACAGGCGTACTGTGTCGTCGATACTCGCCATCAGTAATAGCGCGGAAACCAAGCTCTTGTTGCTTTGCGACTATGTCCTTGATGTCCTGGTCCTCGATGGGGATTAATTCTTCGCGGGTGACTTTTCCTTCGGTCAGGAGATCGCGCTTTTTGACAAGAGTCTCTGTCCGGAGCAGCGAGCCCAGGTGCTCTGCGCGGAAAGGTGGGTTTTGGTGACGGGCCATTTTCTTATGATGTCAGTCTATACATACTTGTAGATATATCAATCCGAGATGTCGGGAACGGAGTATCTTACATAAATTGATGTTGATGAAAATCCAACAATGTTAGATACAAATAGAAGAGTAGAGAAGAGAAGAGAAAAGAGAAGAGAAGAGAAGAGAAGAGAGGGATTTCATAGCCCCATTCAATAAATGATCAGCTCTTCGCAAAGTCTTGGGTCCCTCCCGATGCGGGGAACTGTGCCCTCATTTCCGTTTCTGTTGGATAGCACTTCTACCATCCCTGACTACGTACTAGTGGCATGAACAGGGGTAAAACTTGGATACTCGGACATAACATAACTCGTGCAGCATTCGATTGGTTTGACTGCTTACGTCGCTGCATTTAGCCTATTTAGTCTTGGGCAGGCCTTCAGCTCAGCTCCTTTGAGCATGTACTACCAAAGAACGATATGTGATTCATGAAGCAGCAACAATATCTGATTCATGCTTGACTTTGAAATGTTCAGTCCTCCATAAAAGTCCGCATCTAACCACATGAACCCCTAAGAACCTTTGAAAAAGACGCTATTACTCACGTAGTGGATATGTCACTATATCGAAAGCCCCTGAAAAGGCGCTATTAGTCATCCATGAAGTCAAATCCCTCTCTCACTCTCCTACTCTCCTTCATTAGATGACATGTCAATCCAATCCCTCCATAAGCAATACCATCTGTGCCTAAACTTTCATTTCCAGATGGCAGATGGCTATGGCTATGACCTGAGGTCCTTACCAAACACAAATAACCCTAACATCCCTCCGGACACCGTGATAGATACAAACCGCTCAACTTCTTCAACCTCATCTAACGGGGATATATCAGTATCCAATAGATATTCATCTTCGGTCTCCGTGAAAACTCAACGATCAATCCATTTTGGCAATGAGGCTGGTGGCCGGGTTAGTATACATATGTTCTCCCCGAGCTGCTCTCCACATGAGCTATGTGGAGAAGTTTGTTCATATACGATGGAGGTGTGCAACAAGACAACGCCGTGCTCCTTCATTATCTGGAAGACTTTTGGCTGTAATACTCAAATGAATGATGAGTATATCGAATATTCAATTTAAATGGAAATATGACTTAATAAAAGCCACAAGACAGCAGAAGTATATAGAAGTGTTGGGGGAAAAAAACCCCACATAACCAGTGAAATAAACTCATTTCGACGTCTTCTCGCTCCGGTAGCATCAGGGCTTTACATGCCAGGCTAGTTACGTTGATATGCATTGAGATCAATCTAGGTCTCGAGAGGAGAACGAGACTACATGTTCTACTATCATCACAAGTTCCCGTCGATGACGGGCAGTTCGTAGACCCCCTCGCGTTGAGGATCAGGAACTGGAGCCCATGTTTCAATTTCATCGTGGTCACGCAGCCACCAGAGCAGCCTGAAATCAATCCTACCCCATCCCGGCCAATGGTCATTTCTAAGGGACCTTTCATAAATTGTAATGATCTTAACATAGTGTTCGCCATATCTCATTTTCATCCCTTCCGCAGGCTCTGGAGCGTTTAGGATGGATTGAAAAACCTCATCATCAATCAAAAGACAATACGAAGCATTAACCTCGCCTGCAAGAGCATCGTCGCCTAGTTCTTCTGCTAGCTCAGCTTCCTTTTGGCAACGTAGATCGTATTTCTGGGTTTCTGTCTCAAAATCATCGCCCGAGCTGTATTCATCGTCACCCATTTCTGGAATAAGCAATTCTCTTTTAAAATCTTTCCGAATCTTATCAATGGGCGCATTATTGAAGTTTTCCCTGTCCCAGAGTACAACGTTTAATAGTTCATCTCGGTAATCTGGATCTTCACAGCTGAGCTCCATGTATGTTTCCAGTTTCTCGAGCATAGAGGACCATAGCTCATCCTGAGGGGTATACACAGTTCGGTAGATTGCAAAGCCCCACTCAAAAAGGCACACTGTTAATTTATACCATATGAATAATCAAAGACTATTAGACTCACCTGGTATGGGTTGATTTCTTTTCCCTCGCTCATTTCTCTCCTTGCGTGAGTATGGTGAAGGAGGTTGATAGTCAGATGGGTGGTGCAACGGTGTTAAATGGCGTGTCAAATATCGCATATTTGTGTCAAATAGATTCTCGCGTGATATACGTTCTCAGCCTAGCGGTAAAATATGGCCAACATCGTGGGGCCTATGGCACAAATATTCCAACCTTGGCTCTTTCAGCAGCAGGAGGAAAGACAAGAGACAGTTCTTGCTTGATCATGTTATTCAGTTGATGAAAGGGAAATAGGCTGTCTCGACATCAAGTCTTGCCTACCTAGGTAGTTAGGTTCATTCTGCGGACTAAGTGCTGTTCTGTACTCTACATGCATCACCTTCTCTGCAATACATAGTATAGCTGGCTATGTAGCTACGTAGTCGGTCGAAAAGAGATTCAGGGGTAGAACATCACAACAACGTCGGGAAAATTGCCAAGTAGTCTTTCCGCATATGACAGCTCGAGAAAGTCTAGAAAGGAGAAAGAATAGTCTAGATTTACGTTTATTTTAACTACATACGACTAACAAGGTACCTTCCAAGGCTGTGGTGCATGGATGAGGGGACGGATGGCGTTTTGGAGAACTAGTACAGTGTGAATATTGCCTTTTTATGAGGAGGGGAATATATTTTGCTTGCTATACTGAACATATATGCTTGTTGAATGAGTATTATCAAGATGGAGAAGGAGATCTTCTGTTGGCCTAGCACGGATGAGGCAAAAATAGTTGCTAGGCTACTCCGATGAGACTACGAAGGGTGAGCGGATCAATATGGTCAATTCATAGCTATGGATAACTGATTCTGAATGCCTTTAAACATGTGTGGTAGGCGAGTGTGGGCATATAGCCCAGGTAGAGCCTTGACACACCATGTCTAACAACACATTGGTATCATTTACAGTACCACATTCGACACCTCGAACGTCTGTACCGCTCCAGTGGGAAAGTACGACCAAAATTTGGTCCCGCTAATATATGTATCCTTGTAGTTCACATACTGACTGCCAGTCCCGACTTGGGTAATCCAGCGCGGGACCACAGCGCCGCTGACTCCCGGCTTGCTAAAGTTGGAGAGCTCAAAGTTGAGATACTGGGCAGCACCCCAGTTCGCAGCAACGATGACCAGCTTCTGGCCTGTTGAGTCGTATGCTGCGACGGTGTAGTTGCTCCCTCCATCCAGGATGCGCATCCCAGGTCGAATGTGGCGCGTGAATTGTGATAGCGCAAAGTACTTTTGGCTGACGGCTCCGAGAGTAACGTTATCGTTGTTACCATCAATCAAACCCCATCCACCGCCATCGATGGCCTGCCAGTACACCCAGGCCGTAGGGTGGAGCCAGCGAAAGTCAAGCATCAGGTTAGTGACGAGCGACTGGCCTGTTGCGTCGCTCTCGCCGTACTCACTGTTCCAGAGCCTCTTCCCGGCGCCGGATGCCAGGCTGTACAGCGTATCCCGCCGTCCCCCAGTATATTGGTATCCGTGGACGTTGATACGGCCGACCTTGCTCGTCGCTGCACTTCCGAGGCTGTTCCACGTCGAAACGGCCAAGTCATAGGTGTTTTCGTCTGAGGCTGAGACCAGAGTCGAGCTGAGACCGCGGTTGTTCAATTCAGTGCGCAGATTCCCAATCACGGTTGCCTGAGTACTGACGTCAAAGTGGCAACCTTCTTGGGTCCCTGTTTCGCCATTCCACCAGTCCGAGGACGGCTCGTTGAAGGCTTCCACGGACTGAAAGGATACGCCCCAGTTCTGCGCCGCGTATTCGGCAATGGTGGCTAAATACACCGCATGCTGGTCGTAGTTCCACGATTGCAAGTTGTCGCTGGAGCCGTTGTTGGATCCAGAAGGGTTGTGATTGAGACACATCCACCACGGCGGGGAGTTGGAGAAGAGTTCAAAGATGTTTGCGCCGCGGGCTTTGGCCATGGACAACATGTTACGCTGGTTTGCGTCGACGCTCCAGCTCCAACTCGAGGATGACGGCGAGGTGTTGAGCCAGTCCACCCAGTAGCTTTCCATTTGTCGCGTCTTGATCATGTCGGGCGACACGACCATCGCGGAGCCGTTGACGGTGTTCCAGCTGCAAGCGCCGGCGTTGTACCGTGCAATGGTGAGCCCCATGCCGGGAATGCTCTGCCCATTGTAGGATGTCGACGCGGTGGAGAAAAAGATATCGGCCAAGTCGCTCCGTGTGCCAAACGCCTTGGCCCACCATGCAAGAGACACGCCGAAACCCTCCCAGGTGCCCCAATTCGTGGTGGAGCTGATGGTCGTCGTCAAGTCCGCAGATACAATTGGCATCGTGGCGGTGGCCAACGCTAGCCCTAGGAGCCATTCACGATTCATTGTCGGCTTCATAATGAATGTGGTGATAATACCAGTCTTGGAGAAAACAGACAAAGACACCGCATAAATCGACTAAAGGATTCGGGTTGTCACAACGAGTCCGGACGGGCTACAGGGTCTTTATCTCATCCTGTATTTTTCTGGATCATGAGTTGATGCAACCTCGGGGATATCGGGAATGATGAAAAGGCGGAGATACCGCAGATCTACCAGCCTCTATGGCCATGTGCCCTTCACTTGCGTCTTTCCGCGATTTCATACTCACTGCGACTCTCCCCGCAACCTCAAGGTTGAACATCCGACATCCCCGCCCCCACTTCAGCATAGATGGCGGTATATTGTGCCAATTTAACCAAAAAGCTTACCGGAGGGAGATTTTCCGGTAGAAGACTTTGGAGCGTTTACCTTCTATGAGTGTTGAAAGGGTCGAATATAGACCAAAAGATCCGGGGAACGTATGCATGTCCTTTGCATATCGTTCCTGGTTGCTATTTAAGTGGCATTACATGTACAGGTCACTATTTGAAGAATATATTCAAGCAAATAGTACCTAGGTAAGCCCGTTTTATCCACCAATCATGTATTCTTCAGAGTGCGAGTTTGTTGACCCAACGTGCGCTGAACGGTGCAATGGCTGGAAGCGGCCATCCTTTGTATATACGCTATCACTTTAATGTTTACTAGTATGTCATCCTGAGGATGTAGGGTTGTTGCTATATCCAGGACATTCATATGACGCATGGTGACTGGACAGCAATGGGTAAGCAAAACAATTTCATTGACTCTATCCAATTTCTATATAATCTCGATATTAGGTTACTTCGTAAGCATTCCAATCTATATGTCAGAATCGTCAAAACAAGGCTGCAAGCAGAAAGATATCACACTCTCCTCGCATGGAACCTGATACTTCTCCAACGTTCGCGGCCCACAAGCACCGGTCCCAACTCCAGCACTTGCAATATCCAAACGCAGACGGACCGCCTTTTCAGGAACGAGATCGCACGGATGTTTTGCATTCTCGATCATTTCTGCGCTGTACCGGCTGGCAGCCCATTGGAATGCCACGGAAGACTGTGACTCATCGGAATTGATGCTCCCTGCTGTTCTGATCGCCTTAAGTCCCCAACCACGTCCGTCGGCCATACGCAACCACCGAGTATCTAACCGGTTGCCATTTTCTTGGGGCACTTCATACGGAGTGTGAAGCTGAGCCGTATCCGCTTTGTAAATGCCCATCTTTTGTGACTCCTTCTTGTCAGCATAACTTTCTCCAGGCCCGCGACCGAACCAGGTTGCATGATCCAAAGAATCTGCCAGATATAGATCAAGGCCCATTCGGGGCAGGGTCTTTGGCGCAGGGCCTTCAGGGGTGATTTGGACGGACACCATGAGTGTGCCGTCAACGCCAATGGTGTAGGAAGAGGTGGCTCGGAACCCCCAAGCAAGAATGGGTGTGCAGATAAAAGTCTTGGTGGTGATTTGAACGCTACCGTCGCTTCGTCGCGCGATGTGAAAGCTGCGGAGATGGCTGGTCAGGTTGTCGATACCGAAGCGACGCCATTCGGGGAGGTCGAATGGCATATCGTTGCTGGTTGGTGGACGCCAGAAGCCGACAGATAGAGCCGCATTGGTTCGAGGATCGGACTCGAGGATGGATTGATTGTTGACAAGCCAGGTTGAGAGGTTTCCCGTCACGCGGGAAAAGGTAATAGAGAATGCTTGGCCGATGAGGGTCTGCGAGGTGCCAGTTGTGTGGATTTCGAGACTTGCGGTGCTATTCATGGTACGTATAGGAAGCGATAGAGACCTGTTCGAGCGGAGACAGTGCTGAAACCAGGCTAACTCGGTGTGACTTTCGGCCCAGCTGTGTGCAGTCTTGGAGAGAAAGCTCACAGATAGCCAGATTTCACCAGTAGAGGGGACATTGATACCTGTTGGGAGTGGGATTGTACCCTGCTGGCCAGCTGGTATGTGAGGTATATTCAAGGTACCGCTGCTTAGAATTTTCGCAGACCTGAAATCCAGTCAGTCGGGTTAATTTCAAGAAAGACAAAAAGACGTACTTTTCAGAAAATGCTTCGACTTTGAACACAGCGAAAGTATCATCCAGACTAATAAAGTCGTATTCATTCTTGATAATGATCAAGTCATTCTCAACCCAAGCTCGCACTGGCTCATATGCCTTCCTCAGCTCTATCAGCCCTGGAGTTGGACTGTGATCACTAAAACAAAGCCCATCCATAACAAAGTCACCATCATTGGGGAAATCATCAAAATCTCCACCATAAGCATAATACCCTTTCTTTCCCGGTTCCTTAGGCTCAACCCATAGACCATGATTGGCCCATTCCCAGATGAAGCCGCCTTGAAGCCTGCGATACTTGCGGAATGTGT
Source organism: Talaromyces verruculosus (assembly GCA_001305275.1). NCBI lineage: Eukaryota > Fungi > Ascomycota > Eurotiomycetes > Eurotiales > Trichocomaceae > Talaromyces > Talaromyces verruculosus. Next base: position 48,432 of record LHCL01000069.1, read on the forward strand.
CCATGTATTCTACGAGGCCACCTGGCGCATTACCCATGGCATGGGCGTATTCGCAGAGAACAATGGGTTTTGAGAAATCGTCTCCCTCTGCGGTTGCGAAACCAATCAGACGTTCAAATGAAGGATACATGTAAGAAAACATATCAGCGGTCAAAGCTTGAGCGTCGCCTTCATAGTGTACGGGTCTACTCGGATCGACCTTCTTCGCATACTCGTACATGGCCTTGTGGTTTTGACCATAGAATGCCTCATTTCCCAACGACCAGATAATAACGCTGGCATGGTTTTTGTCTCTGTGGATCAACTGCGTCATCCGATCAACGTACGCATCTTTCCATTCAGGATTGTTGGTGGTAAATTCAGCCGCCTTGCCAAATGCCAGTTTCTTTCGTTCTTCGTAGTCCATCGATTCGGGTATGTCCATCGGACGAGCAACGGCATCATAGAATCCATGACATTCAAGATCAGCTTCATCCATGACCCAGAGGCCGAGCTCATCGCATAATTCCAGGATTTTTGGGTGCGATGGGTAGTGAGAACAGCGCAGAGCGTTGATGTTGTACCGCTTCATTTGGAGGAGATCTTCCCTGATGAAGGAAAGTGGGACAGCACGGCCGAAACGGTGGTGATGATCGTGTCTATTCACGCCGCGAAGAAGGATTGGCTGACCGTTGACGGTGAGATTTCCATTTTTGATTTCAACTTTTCTAAACCCTACTTTCTGAACGATAGTTTGGAGTGACGATGAGCCATCGTTGCTCATGAATAAGCTGATTTCCAGTTTGTAGAGAGTGGGAGTTTCTGCTGTCCATTTTTGGGGCGTTGGTACAGGCATGGCAATCTCTGCGGTTTCTTGTCCGGTTTCGATATCTAGCTCCGCCGACTTGAGAGCGTCGTCACTGTCGTCTGGTCTGTATAATTTTGCTCTAATCAGACAAGCCGACTCTGCGTGCAAAGAGAGTGAGACACGAAGCGTGGCGTCGGTATAGGTACTGTCAAGTTCGGTCTTGACGAAGACATCCTCAATGCGTGCTTGCGAGGGAAAAGCGACGAGATGTACGTCTCGGAAAATGCCTAGAATCATTAGCCACACGACCAGAAAATTCTTGTTTTTACGCTACAGCTTACCAGACAACCACCACTGATCCTGGTCTTCAATGTACGATCCATCAGACCACTGGTACACGCGAACAAACAAGTCGTTGATTCCATCTCGTTTAACAACACTCGACACGTCAAACTCAGCCGGGTTCCGGCTCCCCTGAGAATATCCGACTTCGACTCCGTTTAGCCATACGTGATAGGCGCTGTCGACGCCGTCAAACCGCAAACGCAGCTGAGAGGACTTTTCCCACCTGGACGGAACCTGGAATGAACGGCGGTATGTACCGGTCGGATTCTCAGATGGCACATAAGGCGGGCAAGCAGGGAATGGAAACACGACATTCGTATAGTGCGGGTGTCCATGGCCTTGGAGTTGCCAGTGGCCGGGCACAGTAATAGTGGTCCATTCCGGCGTTGACGAGTCTCTCAGATCAAGCATGGATAATGATTGCCCCTCATCGTCGCTGGATGTTGTCTCGATGGCGGATTCGATTATGCTTTTGTTTGGTCCGAGAGATGCAATTGGCTCGGGAGCATGTAATGGCGAGGGAGCGTAGTTGAAGTCCCAGGTCCCATTCAGGCAGAGGGATGTCTCCGGAAGGTAGTAAAAGCGTGCTGGAAGACGATTTCGTTGGAAGATGCGGGGGTTTTCATAGTCGGGGATGGGAGTTGCCAGTGCCTCATCTGAGCTGACTTTAACTGAGGACATTTTCTAATGAATTTGAGGTTGTTAATTTTGGAGCTTCTTGAGGCTTCCAAAGTGAGCAACAATATGGAAGTATACAAATAATACCTAGGTAGGTATCCAATGTGAATGGCGTTCTCGTCAACCGTGGAATTGGTAACAGTACGGATTCTATTGATATTTAGCCGAGTTATATATCAGCCAAAGACAACCTTGGAACAGCGGACAGTTTGCTTTTCTCTTTTATGATTTCATCGGTCAAAAGATGTCATCGAGTTAGCAGTCATAGTATCCTGGGTAGTAGTATAAAAACAATTCCTTGCTATCGACAAAACAGATACATCTGTGCGGAGACACGCTCGGGGATGTCGGAGCCGATAATCTTCTTTTTGATCGCGTCTTGGCAGCGAGGGAAACTAGCTTGATTCTTGCGGCGGAGAACATGTCTGTATGTATGGAAACCATCTGGGGAGTTAGATTATCTAGATAGACCAATGATATCCTGACTTGCCTTCAATGTTGTGTCTGGTGATATGTTGAGTGTTTACATATGTAGGGTTCGGCTTACATTGGCCCGGGCTATTGCATTTGATCATGTGGTGTTAGCGATGGACTACGTAGCTCGCCTGGCTGAATTGTATTAATAATTTACATAGAACGAGCAATCAACCCATACACTTCACAATACCCTCATAGATTGTACGGCGAGCTAGTCCAGTATCATCGACAGTGACATGTTGACATCATCAATGAGTTTTTTACTTTGATATACACTCGGCGACACTCCACGACCGGGGATATGCATCCACTGCTCGAATAATCTACTCAGATGGGAACCGATATCTACCACTTGTGGAGGGATGCACCCTCTGAGGGCATTAATGCGGGATACGGCTAGTGTGATGAGCATGACTGATGCCATCCTGTGGAAAACATGTCAATGAACTTATAGTGTAAGAGTGTGAGTATCGTGGGAGGCCTTACGAAAGTGAACATATCCAGGTATCAACCATAACCGTATGCGGAAAACTACGCAGGTTCTGCGCATGCAGCCAGCAAGCATTGAGACATATTTCACAGCCCTCGTATACAGATGGCGGCAAGTCCTCTGCAATAGTAGCCGGTCCAGGATTGGAGGACGAAGTAGTAGACAGCGCCCATGTTAGATACGGCCTGTAAATCACGCTTTTGCATGTCAGATATCTCTGGCGAAGGAATCCACCGGCCTGAGTCCTCGCCAGCTCTTGATTCACGGGAAACTGAAACTGGGGTGGGAGAAGGTCTTTCCAGCTCTCGAGCTGATGGGCGAGCTCGGCGACAACGGATGGAAATTGATGCCTGTCGAATCCGACGCCGGTGTCCCGTGCATAGAGAAGGTTATGTGCGCGGTTGAGAAGGCGGCGCATTGAGATACAAGCTAAAAAATAGAGAGATGATTGTTCTTCGTCGGTTTGCGACTCGTGTGTGTGATATACGCCTGGAAGTGCGACGGATGATTCGATATCGGCGATCCCGGTTTGAGGTAGTGCTGATAGTTCGGCGAGATAATCACTTTAATGCACATGGTTAAAATGTAAGATCATATCCTTTGAACGACTAGACACACCTTTCAAGGATATAGCAAGACCAGAAGATACGACGCAGGCATTCTTGTTCCTCTGACGGTGAATCTTGCTTTTGGTATGACAAAAGCAACCGGCACTTTGTTGCAGTTGCACTAATGAAGGACCATGCTTGTAATGGCCGTTGTAAGAAGGCGAAGAATAGCCTTTGGCAAAGAATCAGTATCAGAACACTAGCTACCTGGGAAGTACTGCAAAATCTGCGATAGACTTACCCCGTGAAAAATAGGCATTGCGCAGCTTCAACTGAGCATTCCGCCTGCGCAAGATGGACCTTTTTAAAAGCAATGTCAAAATACAACTCACTCATCGTCCGCCGCTGATTCTGCAAGTCAAGACTTTCGGAATCTGGATTTTCGTTCTCTGCAAAATTGCATATAAGCTCGCCAGCGCAACCCAATGCAATGACTAGAAACGCAAGACACGATCCTGTGCTCTCATCAACGACTCCAGACATGATCTCCCGTCGAAGCTGCATTGTCCTCTCCCGGGACATAGTCGGATACCAGAAATTGATATTCCGCTCGAAGCTTTGCACCGTCTCATCTATTTCGTACTTGCCGATATAGGGATGTATCGCAACAGGCCTGGACGGCAAAGATGGACGTGTGCTTTCTAGATGGAAGACTGGGGTACTATGTTCTTGCCTTAAGGCATGAAAGTCTGCGAATTGCGGCCAGGCGAGGATTGATTCGGTGGTGGAGGCGTGCAGCGGTGATAGCGCTGCATTGGAGATATGGTCTGTGGGAGTGTCGGGCTGAGCGTGGTCTTTATCTATTGTGTGAGGAGATATTATAGCCTGAGGCGAGAAATTCAGGTTGTGATTTGGCAGATCTCCACTTGATATCAGGCCGGTAATTGAAGTCTGCCTCCCTTATGGTCAATGGAGATGCCTCTCCCAAATACACCTAGGTAATCTTGGTCTTACCAGATGGGCCGACATTTCACGGAGAAGATCTTCAGAACGTAATGCGACATCGAGGATCATGTCGCTTTTGCTGCGGCTGCCAAGGTCAATCGGTGTCAGTAGTTTTCATGCAGATACAATTGGCCGTGTCACCAACGAGACAGCATCTGCGCCATATGCGCAATCCTCTCCTGTTGTGGAACAGGTCGTACATGGTTGTCGACCGTCACACCTATTTCTTATGAGTACAATTGTTTACATTATCGCAGTAACAGAGAACGTACCTCACTTTCCGGTGCCGACAAGCGTCGCACTACAGCAAAATTTTGTCAGATGATGGACCAAACCAACAAACATTTAGCCCGGGACGTCTTCATTGTACCGCATGTGCTGTTCTCTTACGAGATCTGTATCTCGAAACTGATTCGACGGACATTTTGAGGGATTCTATTCCTGCATGCAAGTAAGGACTACAGTTCCCAGCTGCGGACGTTAAGACAGGCGTTGATCCAGAGTGCGGGGGAGCAAAGCCTGCAAATTCGGCCAATAATTACCTAGGTACGCTAACTAGCCTATTAGGCGGTTTGAACACGGATAAATTAGCCCGCAATATTAACCATAGCCAGTCAAGTGGGCCGTCCTTACTAGTCTAGAAGTTCACCGATCCGGAATCATGGTTTCTACGAATATTAAAGACAATTCTCATCAGAAAGGGATTCTACAGCAGACGCGTGGATCATCCGACATGGTCTCAGGTCTAGGACTCGCGAATCCTCTCGAGTCATGTCATTACATGGATGCCGGAAGGTACGCATGATCATTCCATCTTGAACTTAGACGCATACCGTCTTTTGTTGGTTGCGGATTATCTATATCAGACCGAAATTCTGCGCGCTAGGGATCTAGACCGCATGATACGTTCTCTCAAGTATGCACCATGCAACCCCAGAAAGTGAGATTGCGGAGGACGAATGAAGTGTGAAAGACAATGCGGAGTGAAATGTGGAGATAAGAAAGGCTTAATTAAGTATCATCATTGCCAACTTGCCAATTGCAATGCAAAGCTCGGGGGACCCGGAGCCGAGGGTAATTGATTCCGAATCATCAGACTAAGCGAATGCTTATGCCAGAGTCCCTGCCACTCCCTGAGCCTGAATCTTATAACTTCCGTCGTGAGTATGGTCTCAAACCTTGTTGGGGCTACCGGAACCGAAAAAGCAGAAACATTACCCCGGAATTGATGCTTGTTTTAGTTACTTCGATTATACTCACGTGGTGGTCGTTCCATACTACACGTTTTTTATAACCAGCTACAGGTAAATTATGGGAATCCAGGCAATCCATGCACTTAAATAAGCACATCTTCCCACCCTTTCGTGCATTTCCTCCAGACATACGATCATCACACCAAAGAGACATCTGGACGACAGCCATGGAGGACACCAAAAAAGTCTCCGAAACCCTTCACGAGGGCAAGACAGTCCTCAGCGTCACCCCACGCCATGACAAACCATGGTTTCTCGTGCCACACCTCCTCAAGCTCAACATCTTTCTCATGGCCGGTGTCCTGGCTCAGGTTGTCTCTGGCTTTGACGGAAGTATGATGAACGGCCTGCAAAGCGTTGTCTCGTGGCAGGATTATTTCAATCATCCAGCCGGTAGTCGCCTGGGGACAATGTCGAATGGTATAACGATCGGTACGCTGATCGTCATCCCGTTTGTGACCTTCTTGTGCAACTATCTGGGCAGACGAATGAGTATCATGCTCGGATGCATAATCATCATCATTGGTGCCGTGCTTCAGGGTGTAGCCCAGAACTTCTCTATGTTTATGGGTGCGAGAATCTTGATCGGTGTCGGAGGATGTCTTGCCTCAACCGCTGCATCTCCCTACGTAACCGAATGCGCATACCCTACTCACCGCGGCACCATAACTGCCATGTTGATCGCATCCTGGCCTCTAGGCGCCTTCTTTGCTGCGTTGATTACCTGGGGCACTTACCAATCCTCGCTCCAGACCTCAACCTGGAGCTGGCGCATTCCTTCCATTCTTCAGGGATTCTTCCCTCTTATCCAGCTCATACTGGCCTTTCTAGGCCCCGAGTCACCCCGCTGGCTGGTTGACAAAGGTCGCGAAGAAGAAGCGCGCCAATTCTTCGTCAAATATCATGCCGGCGGCAACGAAGACGAACTCATCGTCTCGCTACAAATGGCCGAGATTACCGCCACAATAGAGCAGGAGAAATTACAAAATCTCTCCAGTTGGCTCAAATGGGTTCAAACTCCCGCAATGCGCCATCGACTGTTCATCTGTTTCTTCATCCCTGCCATGCTTCAACTTGAGGGTAACGCCTTGATTTCCTACTACCTACACATTATCCTCGACAACATCGGCATCACAGACGCCGTTGCGCAGCTCAAAATCAACCTCGGAATCACCGTCTGGAGTCTCGTGACCTCCGTCGCTCTCGCATCCATCATCGACTTGTACAAGCGACGCAAGGTCTTCCTTACGGGCCTCACGCTGCTATGCCTCGTCTACACAATCTGGACGATTCTCTCCGCCCTCGCGCAGCAGTCAAATTTCCAGAATCACGGTCTGGCAATCGGTGTCGTCGTGATGATCTACCTCTATCAACCTTGCAACTTACCAGCCCTTATCGGTATCCCATACGTAATGGAAATCTGCCCTTACACCATGCGCGCTACAGGTTCCATGATCTACCAGCTTTCCGGCAATATTGCGGGTTTGTTCAATAACTACGTGAATCCGATCGCCATGGAGGCAATTACATGGAAATATTACATTGTATGGTGTGTCAACCTCCTTGTGCTTTGGTTGATTGTCTATTTTGCGTTGCCGGAGACGCATGGCAAGGATCTGGAGGATGTCGGTGAGGCGTTTGGATCGGATTATCTCACTGGACGAGCGGCTGTTGAGCATGCGTTGGCTGATAAGGGGGAGAAGGGGTTTCTGGGCGCTGAGGATGATCATGTTGAGCGTGTTACTGAAAAGGATAAGACATAAGCGGCTGTAGCTGTTGTCGGAATCGTATGTAGCGGTGCAGTGGAGAGAGTAGTTAACAGAGTGGATTTGTTGAATGGTCAAACTATTTTACTTCGTCCCTCCCTTCGACCTACTGTTGTCCCTACTGTGTAAGCGCGATCCGAACCAAAGGAAAGAAACGCTGGAAGAGAAGACACTAATGACATCGGACAAATTGCCAAGTAGTATTTCCCATATAACAGGTCCAGGTGTCTAGAAAAGACAAAGAATGGCCTATTTAAGCATATTTTTACTACGTATCTACCAAGCTACTTCTAGCACAAGGGCACCCCAAGTCGTCATGGAGGACCAACCAAGCTCTATTTTACTCCAAGTTTATTCAAGGCACGATAGCTAGTATCTGTGCAATGGATATATTGAACATAACCAAAAGGAGAATCATAACAATAAAAAACTTATATACATATACTCATAACGCCTTTTCAACCATGAACCATCAACACTTCAAACTTCAATCAACAAATCAAAGCTTAGCAGCATTACCCGGCGACGAAATCTCATTATACAGCAACGACGTCAAGAAATCCGCATAATCTTCACCAGTGACCTGAGTCGCGAAGTATCTGGCTGCAAGCTGGAATTTGTTGCCCTTTGGTGCGTTGGAGGCAAGTGACTCGGCTTGTTCCTGGAGTAGGCGAAGAGCGTACGCCTTGTCGATGCGTTTGCCTTCGGCGGTGGTGACGTTGTGGCGGACCCATTGCCAGAGTTGACTGCGAGAGACTTCTGCGGTGGCGGCGTCTTCCTGTTTGGGGTTAGCATTATCCTTACAACAAGGGGGTTTTACTTAAAAATTGTTTGATTGATGGGGAGACGAACCATGAGGTAGTTGATTGGAATGCAGCCGACGCCTCGGAGCCAGCCCTCCATATATCCGAGACCAATGTTGAGGTTCTTTCGGATTCCCTCTTCGGTGATGGAGCCAGGGACGTTGGTGTTCAAGAGATCGTTGGCAGTGACATGGACATCTTCGCGACGGTTGAACAATTGGTTAGGAGTAGGCATGTACTTGTTGAAAACCTCCGAGGCAATGGCGGCCAAGGCAGGGTGGGCAACCCAGGTACCGTCGTGACCAGCACGGACTTCACGGAGCTTGTCCTTACGGACATTCTCCATAGCAACATCGTTGGCCTGTGGGTCATCCTTGATAGGGATTTGAGCAGCCATACCACCCATGGCATGAACGCCTCGGCGATGGCAAGTCTTGATAAGAAGACGGACGTAAGCATCCATAAACGGCACGGTCATGGTAACCGCAGAACGGTCTGGAAGCACAAAGTTGGCATTCTGACGGAACTTCTTGATGAAGCTGAAAATATAATCCCAACGACCACAGTTGAGACCGGAGCTGTGATCACGGAGCTCGTAGATAATCTCGTCCATCTCAAACGCAGCGGTGATAGTCTCAATCAAGACTGTACCACGGATTGTTCCGCGAGGAAGACCAATGTAGTCTTGTGCCAAGTTGAAGACGTCATTCCACAGACGAGCTTCCAAGTGAGACTCCATCTTGGGAAGGTAAAAGTAAGGACCGGTACCGCGGGCGATGAGCTCGCGCGCATTGTGGAAGAAGTAGAGACCAAAGTCAAAGAGCGAGCCGGAGATGGGCTCGCCATCGACTGTGAAGTGTTTTTCCTCCAAATGCCAGCCACGGGCACGAGCGATTAGGGTAGGGAGTGTTCGGTCTGTGCGGAGTTTATATTCTTTGTTTCCGATCTTGAAGTCGACTTGACGGCGGATAGCGTCGTAGAGGTTAACCTGGCCGTTGATCATGTTCTCCCACGTAGGAGCCGATGAGTCTGCTTCAGTCAGTCGCTAGTCATATCCATAAAAAGGTGAATAGAGCGTACCCTCAAAATCAGCCATATAAGTCCACACATCCGAATTCAACGCATTCACCACCATCTTTCGGTCCGTTGGCCCTGTAATCTCAACACGACGATCCACCAACCCAGGGGCAGGAGGAGCTCCCTTCCAGGAGTCATTTTCACGAATATGTTTAGTCTCTGGCAGGAAGTCAAGGAGATGGCCGCGGTCAATCTCTGCCTGACGCGCAATTCGTCGTTCGAGTAAGGACTTGCGGGTGCTGTTGAATGTGCGATGCAAGAGTGCTAGAAAGGCGACGGCCTCCTTGGTGAGGATCTTGCGGTGCTCGTTGTTGACGGCTCCGAGGATGGAGACACCCTGGAGTTGGGTTTCGACTGCAGTCATGTTGTCCGTTTGCCTTCAATATATTCAATATGTTCAATGATAGTGGCCTTGGGAGTGTCACTTGATACCAGAAGGTAAAGGACAATGATATATATCTACCTAAGAAGTGTGAAAGAGAAAAGTCTCGGACGATAGGAAGGACCATCTGGACTGATAAATGTCGACGTCAGTAGCTTCCCCATAGCCGCGGCCCGGACAGAAGGTCAGACATTCTGCCCTGGGCCAATCAATAGCCCCGGTTAACGGAGCTCAGCAATTGACCTGACAGTTTCTTTTGAGCTGATTGGTTTTATTTTTCTTCTATCTGGGAAATTGGCCATCGATGCTGGTAGTTGGCCGCTATTCTCGGCCGATATTTGTGTGCAAAATAGTTTGTATGTAGAGGTTTCCCCGCGTTATCTTTATCTTATCGATACCACTAGCGCTATCCCTCTACGGATCTCCGTCTGTCTACTCCGTACTGAACACGTTCAATTGCTCTTCATCGTTGTGTATATACATCTTGAACGAGTTGAAAAGCAGACATCAACAACTGTTATTATCTAGAAATCAGGGAAAGTATGTACAACAATTGAACAATCCCACCAGCAGCTGCCCGAACCATCCCCATCGATTAACCGCGGCATCGGGCAACCCCCTGACATCATCCACTTATCCTCCCCTCCGCCGCGGAAAAGTCATGTGATCCGCATCCATTCCCCGGCCCTCTCCGACTTTCGTCCAGTCACACAGCATAGATGGACAGGGTAGATCGGCGGGATCCGGTATTCTGTTCGTTGTGCGTATCTATGTTATAAATAGAGGGTGGTGGTTGTTACTCGATTGCATGTGAAATAGTTTGCGAGTTTGACCTGATCTGGAGGTTCGATCGGAGGGATGGATGATTCACGTGCATTTTCACATGGCAGACTTCGCTTGGCTGGCCATGAGACAATCTTTAGTGAACCCTTGGGATGATTGGCTGCGGGCAAGCGGCCAGATCGAGTCGATGCAGTCTAGAAGGATGGGTGAATGGAGGGCGGAAGGATCCCCCACATGCCGAGCTATCGCTTCGGACAGTAACAATTGCATTGGTATACTATAGCAACATTGGTGTAACATTTGTATAATACTCATATAACTTGATCGCTCATACAAGGCCAACAACTATGCGATACCTGTACCGGTAACCGGAGAGCGAAAGCCACCCGTTGAACGTGTAGAAATTACACCGTCTCAATATACCGCCTGACCTCCCTATTCAAGCTGTTAGCCATCTTCTCACTGATTAAGCACAATGGGGATAGGACAAACCAATCTGTAACAGCCTCCTCCCAAAGCACAATCTCATGCTCCCTCGTCCCACTGAAATGATCCACAAACTCATCCCCAAACACCTCCCGCGCAACACTATCCGGTCTCCGGAAAATCTCATTCGCTTCCTTGAGCGACTTGGCCAATCGAGCCCCCTTGTCGCTAGTGCTGCCCGTATCTTCGCCTTTGCCTAGTGGCGGTAAAGGGATTTCGAGTTTCTTCTCCACTCCCCGCCATCCAGTGGCTAGGATCGCGGCGAGGACGTAGTGCGGGTTGGTGTCTGCGCCGGGGACGCGGACTTCGAAGCGTGTTGCTTTGGCGCTTGCTGTGGGTGGAGCGATCAATCGGATAGATGCTGCTCGGTGCTCGAGACCCCAGGATACGGTGACCGGGGCCCAGAAGTTCTCAACTAGCCGTTTGTAGGAGTTGATGGTGGGTGCTAATATAGGCATGATATCTGGTAGACCTTCGAGAAGACCTGCAAGGAAGTGTCTTCCCATGTCTGATAAATGGGCCACCTCAGGGTATGGCGGTGACGGATCGACTGTCTCACGCGCAAACAAATTCTTGCCATCTTTGGAAGCGATAGAGATATGCATATGACCGCTGTTACCTGGTAGCCCCTCACGCGGCTTGGCCATAAACGCCGGCGTTATTCCGTGTTTGCTGCCGATAGATTTGACGACGTATCTATCGAAGTCAGCTCAATCCTTTCAAGCGGTTCATAACTCATACTTGAACAACCCGGCCCTATCGGCCATCTCTTTGATTTCACCGAATTGCAATGCCTGAACGTAAACAGTCAGGACAGGATCTCCACCTCAACTCTAGTTATACCCACAGCCTCAAACACACCCGGCCCGCTCTCTGTATGCCATCCTTCAAGATCACACCGGAACTTCTCGCATGCGTCAAAGATACCGTAATAATAGTCCTGGTTGTGCACCGGTCTCGTAATACTGTATCCAAACATTCCTTCTGTAAGCGGAGGTAGCGACTCGACAGGATTATTCTTCAAAAATGCAGCTGTGGCTGACGAATTTCGTTCACTGCTCGATGCATCGTGTGGAACGCGGAATTGGTAGAATTCATATTCAGCTGATCATTTAGCATTCCTCCATCGCAACGCAGAAAGACAGGGGAGAGGTACCTCCAGCCATAGCCTTATACTCTAACTTGGCCAACTTATCCACCGACGCCTGTAACAAATTCCTCGGACAAGCACTAATTGGCTCTTTTGTCTCTGGATCAAAGAAGCTCACAAGAAAAAAGGGCACATCGTCCTCCCACGGAATCCTCCTAAAAGACTGCAGGTCCGGAATGGCCAGTAAATCCCTATACCCATTCTCCTTGTTGCTGATACTCAATTCCTTGAAATAAGTGCGGTCGTGCATATCCCACCCAAAGATGACGGAGCAGAACCCGAAGCCATCCTGGGCGATGGAGAGGAATTTCTTTTTGGCGACGAGTTTGCCGCGTAGGATGCCGTCTGCATCGACGCCGGCGAGTTTTACTTTTGTGTCGTGGGCGAGAAGGGTGGCTATGTTTTCTGGGGTGATGGATTCCTCGGTTGGTGGGGACATTGTCGCGTGTCTTTCCTGTCTGGTCGGGGGTTGGATGGATGAACGGGTGTAGGAAGGGCGGTAGAAGGGGAGGATGGGAGATCAAGTCCAGAGGTCAGCTGCCCATCACTATCGCACGCACGCACACACACGTTAATATCGAGTGATAATGAGAAGCAATGGAGGATGATGGTGGCTGGTGGGTGGCTATCAGCCGAGCTAAGCAGTCAGTCCAGTTACGTCGGTGGAAGCGGGCAAGGATGACTCTGCTTATCGGTGCCGCTAGTCCGGATTAGGTAGGAGTATCCGGCCTGATTCATGAGGTGTCGAACTACATCCATCCAGCTCTCTGCTACAATCATACTCAAGTGTTTCGTTACGTATAGAGTGTAATCGGACACGAGAGTCCGGTTCAAAGGTATCAAAGGTATTCTACTGACATGGACACCGTGTAGATAGAGTCCGATAAGGACGGGCTCAACAGTCCGATAGATTAGATAAGAGAATCGGCAGTCTCCACAGCATATCCCTTCTTCCAGCAGGAACAACTGCCCCGCCATCACACAACAGAATACTCTCAATTCCAACATTGTTTATAGAATAACGCTCAACGAGTCCGAGTACATACAAATAGCCACGAGAATCATCATGGCAGCTCCCAGAGGCCGTCTCCAAGGCAAAAATGCCATCATCACCGGTGCCGCAGGGTAACCTCCTCCCCCTGTCTTCACCCCCTGTCTTTACGCACGCTAATCTAACGAACAGTGGCATCGGCCTCGAAACAACAATTCTCTTCGCCCGCGAAGGCGCCTCCGTCTTAATGGCCGACATATCCGAACCTGCACTCGCCGCAGCCCTCACAAAAGTGAAATCCCTCGTCCCAGACTCCGCGCGCATCGAAACCATCAAATGCGACGTCTCCAAGGAATCCGACGTTCAAGCCATGGTTGAGTCGCAGGACAGCTGGGGCGGTACGGACGTCATATTCAACAATGCAGGGATCATGCATGCCGACGACGCGGATGCGGTGGACACCCCGGACAAGATCTGGGATTTGACGCACAATATTAATGTGAAGGGTGTGTGGTATGGATGTAAACATGTAGTGCTGAGTTTGAGGCGTCACAAGAAGACGAAGGGAAGTATTATTAATACGGCCAGTGTCGTGGCGCTGGTCGGTAGTGCGACGCCGCAGCTTGCGTATACCGCGAGTAAAGGTGCGGTGTTGGCGATGACAAGGGAGCTGGCGATTGTGCATGCGAGGGAAGGGTTTAGGTTTAATGCGCTTTGTCCTGCGCCTTTGAAGTATGCCTTCCATATTCCCTGTTTTATGGGTGTTGGCTAATTGGTGTAGCACACCTCTTCTTCAAGATTGGCTTGGTGATGACCAGGCCAAACGCCATCGTCGTGAAGTTCATTTCCCTACAGGCCGTTTCGGAGAAGCCATTGAGCAGGCGAATGCTGTTGTCTTCCTTGCCAGTGATGAGGCAAGCTTTGTGAATGGTACAGACTTTGTGGTTGATGGCGGAATGACCAAGGTAGGCTTACCATCAGATCAGTGATTTAAGGATATTGGCTCATTTTATTTCAGGCATATGTCACCCCCGAAGGCCCGGCAACCCCTGCTCCACAGAACCTTGGAAAATAAATGAACATAGAACTGTCCAATCCGTCATTATATTTATTCATAAGTCTATATTCCGCCTAAATATTCTAGTCCAAATTGCAATTATCTATATGCATCGCCAAAATATCAGATTGACTGCGGGATTCCCAGCTTGGCCAGAAATTTGGCATCTCCCAATTCCCTCCACTTTTCTCGATCACGCTCATCTCTGATCGCCGGCATGCCTAGCATACCTACCGTACTGGTGCCGAACGGCCCATCTGGCGGTCCCGCAGTCGTTCGCGGTATCACAGCAATCCAATCTCTGGTCATAGTCACATTATAGTCGCCATCTGCATCGTATCCGGCGTCAACATGCGCTTTTCGAGTGAGCTCAAGCAGGCGGAAATGCATGTCGACAACCGTTTTCGCATCCGTCTGTGGCGGTATGCGCAAGACGTAATGTTTGAAAGGTACATTTGGTATCCTGTCAGATACCTCTGTCGGAGACTTCGCTTTTGCCGGCCACAGGTTCTCTGCTTTGCCATAGAACGGGGCTAATGGGGGAACCGGGAATAGTTGTAGATGCTTGTGACCTTGTGACGAACCTCCATTGACGCCTCGATTGTATATAACCAATGGCTCAAAGGTGTGATAAGCATGTAGAATTGCCCATGCTGCTGTGATATCGGCTGCATCTAGATCGTCGGACTGTAGAGCAAACTCCTTTGTCGGGAGCACAAGCATAGGTCGATACAAGCAGAATTTGTTGAGCATTAGTCGGTGTTTGGAGCCGACATCTTCGTAGACAACTTCATCTGGTTTGGGGTTTACAAAAGGACCTTTCACTGCTGGCTTTGGCGAGGGTGAGAGAGTCGGCGTTGGTATGGTTGGTGCTGATAGTGATGATGCTGAAGATGTCACTACTGGCGTGGATGCGCGAGTGCTTTCTGGTGTAGGTGTGTTGCTGCGCCCTGGATCATCTGGCGCAAGGATAGGTTTTCCTTTGAGAATAGATACGATGCGAAATTCAAGCTATGACTGTTAGTACGAACAGTCTGTAAGAAGGTGCAATAACAGTATGAGGTCTATACACCCTCGGAAATAGCTCAACTCGCATAATTTCCTAATCATCAACCGAGTCATGTAAAGCACGTATATCAATGATGAAATTGCGGTGAGCCGAACCAAAAAGGGGGAGGGAAAAAGCAAATAGACGAAAAAGAGACACAATCCAACGCACAATCCGTGGACAACTTACCAGAAAACCATCGTCTACACACACTTCGCCCGGTTTTGTCTGATGATCGTAGAAGATTCGACCTTTGCGAACCATTTCATCGAATTGTTTGTTTGTCCTTTCTTCCAGATCGAGGGGAAGATGGATCTCTTCGATTGGACATGCTGATAGAGCGTGGAGATTTGCTGCCATGACGAGACTATATATTCGGACAACAAGGGAAATCCAAAGTATCTTGCAAGATAAAATAAAGGTGAAGTTGAGGCGATATACAAGATGGTTGATGGGATCAGGAAAGAGCTAAACTTTTTTAATTGGGTTTGGGCAGGAGCTTCAGGTGGGTCTGTGGATCGCCCCTTCCAGATCTGTCACTTTCTACTTTACTTCTTTGAACAACAACAACTTCTTCAACTTCATTCTTGCAAACAACATGTCTATACCGAAATTGTATATATTGTCCCAATCTATATACATAACGCCCATTCTATCTCCCTTTGATGCAAATGTCGAAAATATCCAACGCACTACCATGCCAGGAGCAACTCTGTCGAATGCCGAATTATCGTGCGTCAATATTAACCCAGCACCTTGGTACCCAGGTACTGGCGAGATTATCAAGATTTGTTATAGTGTCGAATCGACTAATCCAGATTAAGCGGCCATTTTGTACGGATATACTCTCCATATCGGTAAATGATCAGAATGACAGGAGTGAAGCCAATGAGGATAAATCCCAAGAGCGAATTACCCCATCCATATCCCAGCGCGGCATACATGCTGTCTCCCGCGAGAGGGAGAAGGCCACCACCGATGGAACGCAGCACCGTGTTTGCCGCCAGAGCAGAGGCAGCGTAAATGGTGTATGCATCAACAAGATATCCCATCATCGGCATGAAGAAGAACATGTTGCCAAGGCCAACAAATGCAGAGCCAATAATGGGTACGATCCAGTGCGTCTTAGCTTTTACGCTCCATCCATACCAAAACATACCTGCGGCAATAGTTGGGCAGGACCCAAGCATTAAAGGCAGACGGTCTTCCGGCTTTAATTGAAGGCCCTTGGCGGATTTCTGCTTGAGGTACCTGTCGCTGGTGGCAGAAAACATGAGCAGACCGATGACGTTGCCCAGGCCTAATCCAATATATGCTAGACCTGATGTTCCAGTTGTGAAACCATAGCTGGATTCGAAAACCGTCGTGATGGTGGTCAGCATCAAGTACAAGTTCCCATACACAACGGCTGTAGCCACGGACATGAGAATGGAAATGGGAGACAAAACTTGTAGCTTGGCTGGACGCACGATTGCTCGCTTGAGGACTTCGGAGGCTGGGATCTGTCTATCTAGCTTCGACCGGAGGTTCATGTTTCCGGTTTCTTTTTGCAGCTTTTTGACTTTGCGCTGGAGAATCACGACTGCGCTCGTCTCTTGTGTGAGAAATATCTGGCCAACGGTAATGACTCCACTCTATGGTAATGTCAGTAATTGCGCCTTTGCAATTCTACAAGGAAGATTCGTTCTCACCGCAATAGCCAAGACCCAAAAGATCCATTTCCAGCCTTCACTTTCAGACAAAAAGCCACCGGCGATTGGGCCAATAGCAGGTCCAGCCACTGGGCCTAGGGTATAGATGGAAAGCGCAACTCCCCGTTGATGTGGTGGGAACAAATCTGCAATGGTACCCCCACCGATAGTGACCGGAGCAGAACCCAAACATCCGGCAAAGAAACGAAAGACAATCAACATGGACATGTTGGTTGACACGGCGCAGGCGATGGTGAAGACCACGTAGAGAACGTTGCAGGTTGCATATACTATCCATCTACCATACACTTCAGACATTGGAGCCTGCACTAATGGGCCGACTGCAAGACCAATGACATAGATCGAGACGACGAGGGCATCGAGAAGTTCGTTGTGTTCACCAAACTCGGAAGCGACTTGGACAACACCGGGAGCAAACATAGACGACGCGAGGGGTCTGAGAATATTAGCAATCGTTCACAAATGTCTAGGCTGTCTTGCTTACACGATGAATGTGATGCTAGAGATGAGCATGATATTGGTCCATTTCTTGAGTGGTGTCCAGTTCAGCGGATTAGCAGGATCGTCTTCGCCATCCCACCACACTATATTAGGGTCCTCTCCCGGCTGTTCGTCCCTCTCTTTTATATCATTGGTGGCGGTTTTGGCAATCTCGAATTTCTCAATGTCCTCCATCGTATTGTTTGGCACATAGTCCGAGGTTGTGCTTTCCGCGACATTGGTCGTCTCGCTTTTTTCTGTCGGTGTTCTGGGGCGTCTGGAACCAAACATTAGGCCTTGATACAGAATATTGCTGGTGGAAGCAAGAGCGAAAAGGAATCTACTTACTTGGTCATCTCGCCAGGCGGAACAGCTTCCGAGATGCTCTTTTCGGACAACGACGACATCGTCAGTCGCAAAGATAGTTGCTCAATCGCACAGCAGGGCGGCTAATAATGAATGTCCTAGTATGTATCGTCTGTCTCATTGAAGAGGACTTTGTGATGCGTGGTGTCTACGAAAACAACGCACGTTTAAGGAGTGTTACATGGGCACATTCATCAATTTATTCGCCCACGATTTGGAGCCACTAGTATCGTCACTACGAGCCTACGACATCCTTATGGGGCCACCCCTCTAAGCTCAGCACTAACAGCAACAACTGCAGCCTGGAGTTAAGCCTAAATCCCGCCGAAATCTGCAGAATTATTAAGCGCCTCAAGATTCGTCCGCCAATACGACCGCAATTCATATCGAATGTGGCCCGTGAACAGCGAGTCAGTGACGGCTTGAAGCTAATTTACTATGTAAGTGCTTAGTGCGCAGCCTAATGGTTTAGGGCCATACATCGATCATGATTCATTTCCTGCAATTGTTAATAGGGATGCTTTCTACTCCGTAGGTACATTCTACAATACGCGATATAGCGCAAATAGCAGTAACAGATTATGACTCGTTCAGTTACCCTGTATGTATCTTTCCCCTCTCCCCGCGAAAACTTGATTGTTGATGTGGAGGAACCCAAATCTCCACAATCGAGAATCTCCCTCCTTCTTCAGCATAAAGTACGTACGCTCGAGATGGTCGGGCTTTAGCCACGTTATATCTGGGCAATTTCTTATGTCTGAACAATGCGATTATGAATACGTATGGACAAGTGGGCGCCCTTCTTTAGCTCGATCCTATCAGATCAATGTCAACAAAAGAACAACCCCACCAGGCTCAGCGCTTAGGACTCTTTAGGGCATCTCGCTAGGCAGTTAACAGCTAGAATGTCGGTAAAACGGCCCGCGCCCACTGAATCAGCGCCATATACCCAATCAGAGCGGTTGGTTGGACGTAAAGTTCGGCAGACTGAAGCGCGAGTCAAGTATCCAAGCCGGGTGTTCGGCACGTTGCGGGCAGATGGAATGTGATGAATACGATACGGAATCACGCATTGGGCGTTCTCCGATGTTCGATGATGATTTCGGAGATCGTTCTGCTGACACGAACTCCGTATGCTTTCTAGATGTTACATCAGATAAATGTCTTGGTATGAAAAATCGCTTGATCTACCAAGGGGACAATAGTAAGTAGTATTGCAACACAAAATGAGATCCCTATATGATTACCCCTAACGCCAGTTTTTGCAATATTCATATGGAATCGTGATGCGTCAAACAAATAAAAACAAATCTATGCTATGGCACTGGTGGTCACACCAGGCGTCTTCAAGGCTGCCGCATCTGGCTGACCAGTTTTCAACTCGGAGAATGACTCTGGCCAGAGGAACATGCGCTCTTCTTTTGAAGGCGTCATAGCAACGAAGCGAGGGACCTGTTACCATATTAGCAATGCGATACAATAATTGACACGAAGAGGAAGAGAACGTACAGCTTGCTTGCTAGACACACGTCGCCACATGTTGGCTCTCGGGTTGAAGCACAATGGGTTTCCATAACCACCCGTCTTTGCCTGATCCTCTGCTAGAATCTTCTCAATTTCACGCTTGATATCCGCAAAGGTACCAAACGGGATATAAGGGATGTTGTGTTCCTGGCAGTACTCTTCCAACCTCAAACCCTTTCGCGCAAAGAGAACGTCTGCCTCACGGGCAGCCGGCAAATCGGAAACACCATCACCGATAAACACGATGAGCGGCACTTCATCTTCACCACAGTTGTCGCGGGCTTGAATCCGAGCCTCGTTGACACTCAGTGCCTTGTCATGTCCGACCTCACTGTCATGACGCCAGATGGGTTTCCATTCCGAACCATCCTCATTAATCGAAGCCTCATTCGCCACAATCTCAATTCTCGCCGAATCCTCCTCACCAAGGAACGTATCCAACACCTTCCTTAGGACAGGCTTGAGTCCCGCACTAATAACATTAAACGGGATATCATTCTGCGCACAAAAATTGTGAAACTCCCTGAAATCGGGGTCAATCTCCAGCGTATCGGCGAGAACATCAAAGCCATTCTCGAACGGCACGTTTAGGGACGCCCACATCTCCTCCGACACATCGCGGAAGGAGCGTTCGCCGGTCTTGATTTGTTCGTCGAGGATCTGGCGGCGTTCGGCGCCGCAGCCGTAGTTGTCGAAGAGGACGTGGCCGGTATCTTGCATGAAGATTGTGCCGTCGAAGTCTGCGTATTATCTTGTCAACCTTTTTTCTAGGTGAGTAAGTGAGGGGAGAGACTAACCTGAGAAACAGACCACCTTTCTCCGTACATTATTCTTATCGGCAACCATTTTGTATGTGTATGTGTATGTGTATATGTTGCTGACAGGGGTTTTAGGGTTGATAGGGTTAGGGCTCGTAGAAACTAGAACCAGTTTTGTCCAGTAATTCTGATCGAGCCGGAAATACAGACACCTTTATATTCTTATGCCAAACATCTGTTCAATATTTATTTCGATTCTATTTTATTCTATCAATCCTGTTTTTGCAATGCTTCTGAGCAGTTTCGATTGAATTGATGTCAGATACTTACCGCGTCCTAGGGTCTCTGTGGAGAGTGGGCGTTCATGACGTAGGAGGGTATCGTGAGTACTTCCGTGTGGGTCTTTTTTTTTCTCCCTCTCCTTTTCTCCCTTCGCTTTCTACGTAGTTCAGAGCGTTAAGCGTGTGTGTGTACCCGCACGTGCTGGCACTTAGCAGCGAGACTTCGGTTTAGAATAAGGGCTAGATTTTGGGAATGCAGATTTACATCATTTTCTGCCTGATGTTGTTCACAGATTGATCTAGGAATGTGTAGTCATCTCGGGACACGTGTGTACGGTACATCATATTGAGCTCAACCTCAAGCTTGAACTCGGTAAGTACAACGAGTATCGAAGCCGAATTCGCCATTCGATCATCTTGGATCTATCTATCTGGAATTCTGTTTATGAATCTGGTTGACCGATCGTTCTCAATACTGGGGCTCAGGACCCAGAGGGGTACGTACGATTCTGGAGTCCATAGAGAGGGGGGAAGCCGACGCTCCGATTGGTACATTCTCGTAGTCTGAGATTAGTACCCCGTTCTACCATTGATCAAATTGCCAGTTTGCTAGTGAAAATTTCAGACTGATAAGACTCACCGAGGGGCTGTTGGGGGTCAGCCATGATATCATTTTGTGCGCTGTTTCAGATGGGACTGGGTCTGGTTACGCGCGCACACACACCAGTTTGTGGTGATAGCGATAAGGCTGGTAGCATTAAGAGAGAGGTGACATCACTTGAGGCTGTGTACTACAGGATTGTTGTCGTTGCTTGTGTGCTCGGCGTCCTTGTAGGGGTATCATTCGGATTAGGGTTTGTATCTAAGGTAGGTACACTCCTTTACCCCAAAATACAACTTCCAAAGGTGTCTATTTCGGCCAAGTCTGCTGCCACTTATGATCAGTATTAGAATTCTACTAAGGCTTACCAAAGACGTCTTCCGACCGAATATAGTTCGTCCATAAACTACACCGACTCGGCCCTGTGGTACATGTGCTATCATAGACTCAAAACGCTGATTATAGGAACATAAAGCAAGAACTAAAGACATCATGCCTTTCATTGCCGTCGTCCAAACTTATCGTATCAGAATACTACAATCTAGCATGAAAGATATATCTACCAGTAAGGTGTACTAATCTCGGATGGAAATTCAGTAACCAACACTAACCAGATATCTGCCAACCCAGTGTGACGGCGTCGGCAACAGGCAGGGGCTCAATTATAAACACCTTAAATACCAATTCTAAATACGATATGACATGAATTATCTATTGTGTAAGCCTAGTGCTTCTGTAATCGTGTCAAACGTCTTCCCCGACCCACCTCGCAACTGGCAATTTGTCACCTGTACTACTACACGCTTATACGTCGTAAGGCTCGGGGTTCCATTGTCCTTCAACTCCAAGATAAAGTGAAGAGTCTGTCCCTTTTCCAAAGCCAATCCGTTCAATATATCGACAGCGGCGGTTTCGGGCGGCGGAAGTTTCACTTTTACAACGGATCCTTGTTTTTCCATGGGGATAAACTCGACATCTGCGACTTGTGGCCAGTGAACGAGTGACTGCGCCGTTGTCGGCTCTTTGTATTGGAACCAATTGAATGATAGCTCATCGCCATCGGGATCATAGCTCTTGGATGCATCAAGTGTAATTTCCCCCCCGGCCTCAGCCTCGATCCACAATGGCTCGGGTCCTCCTGAGCTTTCGTTGACAATTGCCACTGGAGCATGATTCGCTTTCGTTAAATCGTTACTCAGAGTCCACTGAATGCGGGCTGCAAAGTCATTCTGGTAGGCGTCTCTCCAGCGCCATATCGTGGCCTGGTTACTGGTAAAATACTGCCCATTTTTGCCTTGGACTTTGTCCTTCGCGTCTGAGTAATGCTTGGCCGAGCCTCCCAAGTCAGTCAAGACATATCGACCTCCCCAGCTTCCCCAATGGGGATATTCTGGAGACCCGAGTCCGTTCTGTATGAGATACAGAAAAGTTGGTGTATCCCCCTCCATAATAAAGGCAATGTCGGGGTACTCTCGACCTAGAACGCCGATTTGGATGTGCTCTTTGAGCCATTCTTTGCCTACTATTCTCGTGTCCGGCCCACCGTGGTCAAAGGGCATTAGAAGGTCTCCGGAGATTCCAACCCAGGAGGCCATTCCATACTCATTCCAACCGTGAATAGAGCAGATGTAGAAGACATCAGGAAAGTTAATGCGAATCCATAACCCGGTATCATCTTGGTCACTAATGGTATAAACACGGAGCTTGGCACGCAGCCTGGCTGCATCATCGGCCGTCCTGTTGCGTCGCACTTCTTCCAGCGCCTGGGCAATCACGTTTGCGCCACCCCAACACAGAACCCAGAGGGGCAGTTCTGAGGTTTCGAGACAATTGAGAAGCAGGGAGGCACCATCGCTTAGAGGCACGTCTGGTCGTAGAGCTTCCTTTCCGTATACAGGCGGGCCACTCTTGATGCAGGACAGTAGGTGCTGGGCACTGGGGTACTGGTTGTTTGGGTGGACATGTGCGTTTAGATTGTCGACCACTGTACCGTATGCCTCGACAATTCTTCGTATGTCTTCTGGATGAACATTCTTCCTCATCCAGGTCGAGGTGCAAGCGACAAGGCCTTGAACATCGAACTCGTTGCTATACAAGAGAAATCTGACCAAGGACTGTGCATCATCAGGCTCATTGGAAATATCCGACGTAACGAAAACCCTCGGCTTGTCCTTGACGCTGCGGAGCTGGCTCTGGGATTCCATGGCGAGTTTTTTTTTTTTTTTTCTTTTTTGTTGACTTGTGTCTCACGACCTCGTTCGGCAGAGAGTTTTCAGTATTTCAGTATTTCAGTATTTTGTCTGATCAAGAGTATAAAGTTCGGAGGTCTTGAGCTAGAATTAGTTTGATTGCTTCCGGTATCGCTAAGCGTAGTATATCATAGCAAGGGCGGTCCAACTGCCCTACGTGGTAAAGTAAGTCTGCTTATACCGTGTAAAATTTCCAATATAATGACTATCCTCCAGAAATGAAGGGGTGCTCTAGCGATATACCAGACGAAGTCCGCGAGTCGCCAGAGATAACTATTACCTATCCTGGCGTTCGGCAGATATCGCACGCGAATTACCGGAACCGTACATTCAGAATTAGGTTCACACAGCTACCACATCAGGAAATCTTTGGCACCGCGACCTGGGAAAACACTACCCACCGTTATATGGCCCCGCGCTAGTTATATCCTGTCAGAGACTGTCGCGTACCTTTCCTTTTCCAGATAATTTATTATTGAAATGACCGGGACCTGCCCCTCCTTTTCGTGTCTCCCCACGGGGATTCCCCCAGCCAGACATTACGTGAAGCTATATCGTTTAACAACCCCAGATTACTGCAAGTGTGCGTACTTCCTATCACCTTTCAGAAGTCGATCAGTAAACTTTGCAAGATCAGCCAATCATAAGCCTTACATCTGCCATTAGCCCAGGTCATCAATTTACGGCACGGCTAGAACGACGGATATGGTTCGATTATGAATGGTACCTGTACGACACCCTACTGGCATGCCAAAAACAGTCTTTTGAAGCGCTGTACCAATCATAGATTTAGCGATTTGCTAGCCAGGAAAAGTCTACCGAGCCTCCATATGGCCATTTTTGGAAAGGACAAGCGCTTCGGACATTTCTCCACAACCCCGGGATTCTCACACAGGTTTGATATATATATACGGTTCGAAACGACTAGTTTTCTTCTGCTTTTGGGGAAACATCTTTATCTGATCTAGCACAGCCTACGTTGAAAGTACAGTTAGTAATTTTATTTTTACCTCTCATCACCAATGCCAGCCGAGGCGCCAACTCCGACGGAGATGCGGGACAAGACCGACCCCATTCACGTTGAGCACGCTGGGATGGAGGCAGCAGCGCAACTGGCACCTCTGACAAGCTTGGAAGAACACGAAGTTGGCATTCTGCAATCCTTTGTCAAGTATCCTTGGGCATCTGCGTGGTCTGCTTACGCCGCATTCACCATTATTCTGCTCAGTTTCGACGCTCAAGCTGGCTCGAGTGTACTTGGAATCCCACAGTTCCGTCGGGATTTTGGATACTTGTACGAGGGTGAGTACGTCTTGCCAGCTGCCTGGCAATCCGCTTTTAATGGCGCCCCTGTGGCGATGCAAGTCTCCCCGTCTGAGAGTCACAAGCCTTGAATTATTTACGGCTAACTGGGACATCTTAGGGCTGTATTCTCCTCGCTATTCATGGCTCCCCTTGCCGACAAAATTGGTCGTAAACCCGTGCTTTTCATTGCCCTGGCAGTCTCTTTCATTGCTGTGGGCGTGGAGTTCTACGCAACTACGAACCCCGTCTTCTTTACTGGCAAGCTTCTGAATGGAATTATGATCGGGGCAATTGGCTCTGTCATGATCGGTTATATTGGAGAGGTGCGTTCGCCGAATGGGTGGTGGAGATTCATGTAGGTGCATGGCTTATACTTACTGATGTTGTTAGGTTACGCCAACTTCTCTCCGTGGTGTCTTCACTTGTGCTGTGGGTATAGGCTACGGCATTGGTCCATTAGTGGCATTCCTTATCATAAATTACACGGGCCAATCTGAATCCAGATGGGCATATCGCTCCGTTTTCTGCTCTCAGTTTGGCTTTGCTACTGTATCGATGCTCCTGTGGCCATTTATGCCGGAGTAAGTACAGGTCCTTTGTTCCCCTCTCTCTCTCACGCTTTGAGAGCAAATGGTCCCCAATATTTCTATATGCTGATTCTAAAGGCAGGTCACCTTGGTGGCTAGCTTCCAAGGATGATCGAGAAAACGCTCTAAAGAGCTTGCATCGTCTTGGCTACAAGGGCGATGACGCTCGTTCAAGACTTGCCCTAATAGAACTTACTCTCCAGGAAATCTGCGCCGAGACTGAAGGCGTTACATACCTCGAGTGTTTCCGTCGCTCCAACCTTCGCCGCACTATAATCAGCATCATGCCACTTTGCATCCAGTGCCTTTCGGGTATTACTTTCGTGGCCGGGTATTTCACGTACTACCTACAGCTTGCAGGCTATTCAACGAGCGAGAGCTTCAAAATCCAAATCGCGCAGCCAGTTCTTTCCATCGTCGGAAACTTGATGGCGGTCGCCACTGTGGATTATGTTGGTCGCCGCAACCTGACATTCTGGGGTCTAGCGGCCTTGACCGTCGCGCTTCTCATAACGGGTATCCTCGGCCTTGGAACTGATCTTCCTCGTGTTCAGGCCACGGTTGCTTTCATTTTGATCTACAGCTGGGGTTATAATTGGAGTATTGGCTCAACCGCGTTTTCCCTGCTCTGTGAAGTCGCTACACCGCGACTTCGCGTGAAGACTGTCGCTATAGGCTACTCCGCCCAGAGTGCTATTAACGTTATGTGGCAATTCGTGATTCCTTACCTATTCAATCCTGATTATGCCAATCTCGGCGCTAAGATTGCCTTTATATTCTTCGGATTGTGTTTCATATGCCTGGCATATCTCTGGCATTTTCAGCCAGAGACTGCCGGTCGCACCTATGAAGAATTAGATGAGATGTTCATGAAGGGGATTCCAGCCAGACAGTTCAAGACATACGTTACAGAGGTGCAAAGACGAAATCAGGCTGTCAAAACTGTGATGGGTGGGAAGACGATCTCAGGATGAGGATTGGAACACGCAACCAGCCTGTATGATAGTTCAGGTCAAGCCGGGTAATTCATTTGGTTTGGTAAAGCGAGGGGATTCTCCTAGACAGCATCCTTTGATGCTTCCAAGGTTTGAGCTTTCATATGTCGGCGGGCAATCGACAGAAGCCTTGCAAATATTGGTACATAGAAATGAGCCTCGACAACATTTGAAGTTGGTATATACTTGTGTCTGTCTGATTGGGGGTGAAGTAACTAGGCAGGTGACAGACAAATGGAGACCAGGAATTAGATTGTATTCTCTTGTATTGTCTAATTAGGTAATCTTAAGAAGAATCCTTTTCAGGGGGCACTCTAAATATATGATTTCATCCATCCTGTAGGTTTTTCTTGGGAAAATTTGTCGAATTCGAGCGACTATGTTGCCCTTGATGAAGGTGTGTCACTGGATTGATATTTTGCTTTATCTATTACATTTGAGGGCCTGGGAGAAGCTGCCTTTCTATCAAGTCACGACGCAGATCATTCAAAAGCACATACGTCCTTGAATCTCCAATTTTTATGGCGTGATAAAACGACTAGTAACCTTCTCTAAGCGCTCCTTCGTTGAAAATATCAGAATCATCATCATACTCCAAAATATAAGTCAGAATCGCTATCCAATAGTGCTTACGTGCGGTATCACAGTCTCGACACAGCAGTAAAACGACGGCTTCGCAGTATTTTAAGGGAGTCGGTATACGGACAGGGCCGAGTTCAGAGAGGAAACGCCCCTCGACCGCGGCCGAGAATTGCAGATGGTAGTTGGACATCGGACGCCCGCATAGTTTCCGCGCTGTCATCTCGGAAAGCAAGTTCAAAATCGGGAAAAATGCAGAAGTACGTCTGACTTTTGGAAAAGCGATATTGTAGTGAGTTTTGTTGATTGCACTAAAAACAACACTATTGAATTGAAAAGAGAACAGCAGGAACTGTTCATGTAGGTAGTGAGTAGAGTGTTGACGCGTACCTGAAAGAAACTCTTTTATCCGCCCTAAACCCAACCAGGAGCGTGTCATGAAGAAGACTTTTGCCAAACATACCCCGAAATTACTAAATCGACGTCCCTACCTGATAGGTCGATCGCTACTCGGGTAACATGAAACAGATGACCAGATATACGTGTTGGTAATTGGGGAGAATTCTCATGTCTTGGAGTGTTAAATTCATATAAAAGGCACCCGGGCCTAATCGGGAAGGACGTAGCCCTAATCGAGCAGCCCAACAAGCATAAGGACAGGAACAGGGATAATCAACTCAGTTATGTTCGGCAAAAATTTGCGGAACTTAACTTTCATGAGACTCTTGCAAAGCACCTCATAATTTTGTTGTGCTATCCCAATCTGGCAATTGGGGGTGTGGATGGATAATTTCTTCAGCCACATCTGGATAGAAGGTGCTTCACAGGTCTATAACGCCGCTACTGCTGCCAGAGACAATAACTGAAACACGTCATCCACTATGATTTTGATAGGACAGCATGGCTGTCAAACCGAACGTCACCTAAACGTTGTAGATTTCGGCCTATTGCTACTGTAGGTCAAAATCAGGAAAAGTAGTCATTCATATGACTTATGCGTCAATAGTCATAACATATTATAATAAATTTTCGGTTTTACGACTACATACACAACATCGACGTGAAAACCTTTGCCAGCCATAGTTTACCATCCCAGAGTATTAAGTATGCATGCACCTAGATAGCTTTTTATTGACTTGACTTGAACATCAATCATATCGCACACTGCCAGCAAATATCGATTCTGATCGTGTTGTTTCAACTATCTACACGGAGATCAGAAACTTCCCCAGTAATGCAAGTCGTAGTCGACGCCACCAGGTCTCCAAAGAGGAGCTGGTGTATATACAGGGATCGGGGATGCAGCTATGCGCAAATCAAATCAGCCTCCAAGGAAATATTTAGAGAGGAGAAAAGAACTTACTGCCATAGCCCGTACTTGGGACAGCCCATGTCGGCGTTGTCGGTGCTTGCCAACTCGTTGGCGAGGCGGTAATGGTATAGGTACTAGTATAAGTATAAGGAGTCTCTCCGGCACTCAGAGATGGAATACCGTCATTGGTTCCATAACTATCATCACCGTGTCCGAACACATTGCTGATACGATTTAGTACCTGTGTTCCTGTTTCGGTCCAGACGGAGAAGTCTTCTACGGTTACGTTTGTGGCGAATGTCAGGTCATTGGCGATCAGGTAGAGAGGAGGTCGAAGAGCGCCGTTGGCAACGGAGCCTATTAGAGTGAGTTTAACAAAAAAAGTTTTCTTCTTTAGTCATCATAGCAACTTACCGGAGAAATTCTTGAAGAGGATATTGCTCAATGTAACGGAGCCGGTGTCCGGTGTGAAAGTATTTTGCCAGTACTGGTTGATGTTAAGACCGTAGAGACTCGCGAGAGACCGGAAATTCTCGAAAGTGACATTGGTAACATAGCCAGATCCTCCGGGGTATGTTTTGATGAAGGCGATATTGTTGCCTTGAATGATGCTGATGTTTCGTGCTTCCTGTGGGTTCAAGACAGTCAGCGTGAACACAGGGTTAGGTGTGGACGGCACTGCGGTACGTACAATGTTGGATATTTCGGCAGAAACGTTCAAACTTCCAATGGATATGCCAGATCCAGCCTGGTTACAGACCAGGTTCTCAACTAAAGCATGATGGGAAGGACTTTTAACTGAAACACATTCGTCGCGATTCGTGACCTAGGCAGTCATCAGCCCTCATTCAACATGCCATGGGAATAAAGTTCTACCTCATTATCGTGAATCCAATAGTTGGTTCCGATAGCATCAATGCCGTCGTAACTTCCCAAATTACCACCTCGAACAGTGATGTGGTAAGCCTCGACATTGACAGCAAAGTCTAGAATGATGTGAAACTTGGGGCTGTCGACAAGAATCAAGTCATGTACCGAAGCATTTGTTGGAGAGATCAAACGGACCAACCGAGGACGGTCAGTGCTAAAACGGGCATTAATTGACGCAGGAAATTCCATCTAGGCAGTCTTCACTTACTTGTTCAAATTCCTGTAGATATATCCCTGACCCTGGATAGCACCCAGACCATTGGAGGAGTAAAATTCGAAATCCACAGCTGTAACAGTCAGTCTTAAATGACTCAGACTAGGGATACATATACTTACCATTGACGATAACAAGTACATCTAACAAAAACTTGTTATCTCCCTCCCCATTAATGGTAGAATTAAGGACTTGCACGCCCGCAAAGCCCTGAAGTATCAACTCACGATCCACAGTCCAATTACCACCATAAGCAGCCGTAATCAATCCATCTAGTTGTAACGCCCAATTCGTGGCGTTGCTGAGCACAACTGATCTATTGAGGAGGTATTCACCTTCAGGGACTATTAGACGGCTTCCGGGATGCTTCAAGACGCATTCGGTGAATGTGTCCTCAAGAGCTGTGGAGATGTCGGTGCTGTTGTCGGCTTTGGCGCCGTAGTCGAGGATGTTGCATTCGATGTTTTTGTTTTTGAGATCTGTCGTAGGGCCTACCGGGCCGATGAGTTGGGCTGCAGTGGCCTGCCAGATGGCAGCTGCTGAAAGCAGAGTTGACAATCTCATATTGTTTACGGGCTGAGAGTTCTTTCTGTCTTCTTACATTTCAAGGTTGTCGTTCACCCAAGAGGTCAGTTTTATACTCGGTAACGCACATGTAGCTATATTTCTGAGTATCTAAAGCTGTCCTACGATTGATGGAATAAAAGATTGTCAATCAGCTCGACATATGGCAACATCTACGCTATATTCAGGCACTGTCGTCTAAAAAGTCGAAACACAAGCATCTGCAGAAGATTGGTCTCCACCGATATACAAGTTGTTAGCTGGGAATATGCTCCTTTAAATTGATAGAACACTAAAGAAATGGCAGTGCATCATTTTAGGGCTAATGGCGAGATTACGGAGTGTCCCGCTCACGGTTTAGGGTACGAAATTAGGCAATTTTTAAACGAGTCAAAACTTCAAACAATCTAGCTCTGGACACAACCAAGGAGCTTATTATACTAGTTTAATATGGATAATATGATGATAATTGCATAGTGTTTCTGGTAGTCTATTAACCGTCATACAACGATATTAACCGCATCTTCTGCTCGCTAACCACAATACAGAATGAATTCCCACGCCAGAATCCAGCAGGCTTTAGACTCCCTCGATAAGCGCCACAACCCTTCAGCTTGCCACTGAAGAAGCAACCTCCCATCAGGACACGACGGATTGAATCCGGGGCATCCGGTTCTTCTCGGTCATTATCTCGCCAGGGATACGAGTAAGACGGGGTGGTCATATCCTCACCCCAGAGTGTCGAATACCAACCATTCCTAGATCTGTCCTGCCATCTTATAGCATCTGTATGAAGATTTACCTTTGAGGAAGAGACCGACTGCACATATTACATTGAGTCCGGTTTCTTCGCAGTTGGCGGCATCGTGTTTCCACTCCAAACCCAAGGGATAAACAGTGTCAGTGCTTCAATTACCGGTAATCGATTCAGATCCCCGTTTGATGCTCGTCCCCTTTCCGGCTCTGTTGGGAGACGGACTTGCTCTGTTCAGCTGATCTTCCTACTTGCACGCCGCCGCTGCGTTAACCGCTCGCAATTGGCTCTTCCGTCATGCCAGATGACGTCTGTAGCAGGTAGATTCAATCTTCCCTCGTTGTTGTGATATATACTAAGCCATTTGCGTCTGGTTTGGCTAATAAAAACAGCGTAGTCTTGGTTCACGACGGGATAGACACCAATACGGCAACTACCCAGCGGTAGCTCTCCTTGTGGTTGTGAGTTGGGTTAAATTCTGGAGCCAAATATGAAAATGCCGGCAGGAATATCTGCCAGTGCGGTCAAATCGAGTGGATACCCTAGTCTAGATAGTACCCGACCTGCTTGTTCACGTTTTCCGACTGGAAATGTACTTTCAGATATAATAGCCAACTTGTGAGTAGCAATCTGCTCCCTCAAATCTGGAAGTTGGTTTACAACCTCTGACACCAGCAGTGCTCCACGCTTAGCAAGGTCTGTTGGACTGCGAATAAGATCCTCGGCAAGAGAGTGAAGCCTCTTCGAGGATGAAAGTCGGACTAGCAGCTGCGTATAATAGCCTGTGCAACTAAGGGTTCACGACGAAACAGCACTAAGGCGGCATCTGTTGTCGACAAAGTAGCTAGATGACGAGCTGATAATAGTTGACTTGTTAGCAAAGGTACAGATCATGAAGACTTCACATGTTTTGGGACTTCTAGATTGAAGGTTTCAAAATCTGTAGCTGCAAGCCTATCCGGACTATTCGGCGGGACAAGGGCATAGGAAAGCCACGAGTCCGAAGTGCCCTCGACTATGTCGTCTTGGTGCTTTGCTGGAACAGCGAGACAAAAGATGCCCAGATGTGCAGCAGCAGCAGCTCCAGTTGCGGTGTTGACCTCAGATGGTTCAAACACCGAGAATCCTACCAAGTGTTTCCCTCCTCTGAGCTTCTAGTAGCGGCAACATCTCATATCGGATAAACAGTGCTGGCAATATCCAGCGTTCGCAGGTCTTTGTATCGCCTAAAATAAGGATCCTGACATTTTTCGAGTTTCTAGCAAGAGACAGGCTTGTTATCTGCTCACCCGCATTTTCTATCCGATCGAGAGCAATCAAAGCATCGTACTGTTGCTTATTTTTCTTTTGGCAAACCCTTCGAAAGCCTCTGGTATGAACTCGTCTATTAATCTCTTCGTGTGTTGAACCAGTCGATTGTGTAGTAGTAAGGTTCAATTTTATAATCACACCAGCTCTCCTCTTTCAATCTCGGTCTCATTCCGAATAACAGGCCGAGGTTTCTCAACCTTGCAATTGCCGCAGAACAGCAAAGATACTTCGCCAATGTCGTTTTATCGCTCCCACCTTTCCACTCAGCAACAGAAATCGATTGACCCGGCTGACCTGCAGGGAAGAGAAATAGACGGGGGCCTCGGGTTTGTCATCCACTGTGCGCTTCCGTAGCCCCATTGCAGCCTTGTCTTCGTAAGTGAAATTCGCGAGGAGTGGAATGCAGTCAGCTTTCAGCGCGATGTAATCACCTCCGCTAGGCAAAGGGAGGAGCGGTTGGTCTCCAAAGGCCTGGGGCGTTGGCTAACGACAGGGAAACAAGAGACATAGCGCAAAATAAATAATGTCTTTGTCTTCAAACAATGTGACTAATGCATTGAGTAGGACAGTCGATTATAATATACGTGCTACAAAAATCTCATGGCGTGATTTATGGCGTTATCAAAAACGGTCGACGTACTACCGTAAAAGACCAAAGTCGTTGTTGGGTTGCTCCGTTGACGTGGGGCAGAAGGAGGGTCATTTTTCCATCACGAAGCTGCTATGTCCGATTTTCAACCCATAAATATCAACACGCGCCACTGATTTATCCATATTCAACACGCTTTCCATCCAATCAGTGCTCTATCTTATCTTCCAACAATTCAAAATTACAGAATGCCCATTCTCACAGACTACAAACTCCCCAAGTCGGCGGAGGCCTTAGATCTGCCCGTCGACTCCAACTCGCCATTTTTCGTCTCCTTCCACGCCTCTCGCGACCCAAACACAGGCGCACCTTGGTGTCCAGATGTGAGAGCCGCTCTACCGCCCCTTGAAGCCGCTTTCTCCGCCGATAGCGCTCCTCCCGTCGCTTTTATTGAAGTCGGACAGCGACCCGAGTAGGTTTCTCCGATCCACCAACCACTCATTCCTGTAGAAAAATGCTAATAATATGTATCTAGATGGAGAGATCCTAAAAATGTCTACCGGACCAATTGGAATGTGCATAGTACGCCTACATTGGTTCGCTACGAACGGGTTGATGGCCAGGTGAAGGAGGTTGGTCGTTTAGAGGAAGCTGAAATTCTTGATTCGAAGAGACTCAAAGATTTGATTACTCATCCATCTGCATCTTTATAAGATGAACATCTTCTATGATAAATCGAAGGATTGTGCATTCAGTGTGCCCTATTCGTCAGAGAATGGAATCCTGATTTGCTAGGTTAATGACTCAATACTCAACGGCGATTTCCTCACGGTTAGCTCCGATTCCTTGCCCTCCGTCTTGAGTTTACTTTTGACTGCGAGTGTCTCTATTGCTTTGACGTTTTGTAGATCATAGAAAACAGTAAATATGAAGGGGAAGAAAGGTTACTCTCTTCTCCTGTACAAATACCACATCGCAATCACAAAAAACGATCGCTAGGCCACCGAACAAGATCAAAATTCAAGATCCGTATCTGTATTTTGGCGCATCGTATGTTGGGAAAAGAGCGACTGCACATACATGTTAGCGATAGCAATAGAAATGCTCCCTGTCAGGTGCGTAGGGTTATGGCGACTGAAAGAACATCCACGAAGCAACAACCATAACTGTTGTTAATTTGATAGGTCCTCATCACTTTGTCATTTTCTCTTACCAGTCTAGTACGAGAATGTATAAAAATTGTTTTATAGTGCTAGCTAATTATGATCCATAGTCACATACCCATTCCTCCCTTCTACGCAGTCAAACAGTTTCCCATTCTTCCCAAACATCCCTCTCAAATCAGTCACAATCAACTCTGGACACTCCCACGTAGGGAAATGCCCTCCTTTCTCCGACACACTTTCCCATACCACGGGTCCCAGCGTCGCATTCCACGCCTTTGGTAGCAGGATCAGATCCTTCTCAAACCGCGCCACACCCAGTGGTACATCACAGATGTACTTTTTAGCCTTCTCAAAAGCCGTTCCATCAACACCATGCTCCATCTCATAATATAAATTGAAACAAGCTGCCGGGCCTGCCGTGGAGAAGTAGTAAATACCGACCCATGTCAGGATTTCGTCGTCAGTCCATGGATAATTGTCGGTCCATGAGATGAGTTTCTCGTAAATCCACGCTAGAAGTCCTAAGGGGCTGTCGGTTAGGCTGTAGGCGAGTGTTTGTGGCTTGGAGGATTGGAGTAAGTAATATGCATTTCCGCCACCGGTGGTAAATTCCTGGGTGCGTGCCAGACCTTTAAGATCACTCGCGCTGAGCTGTGCGCCAGTTGTGTCTTCTTGATTCGAAGGCTCGGCTGGTGCCGTGTTGTTGAGGTGGTATGCCCGGCAGTGCTTGGGGCCATATTTCATGGCCATGAAGCGAGTGATGAGATATCCAATGTCCCCGCCTTGGACAACTATAGAGTGTCTATGTCAGAGCTTGTAGGTAATTGGACGGAGGAGACAGGGAATACCATATTCATTATACCCGAGAGCAACCATGAGTTTATGATATGCTTCTGCGTGTTGCTCAATGTTGAACCCAGTCTTAGGTTTGGGTTGTCAGCTTGATCAATGGATTGTAAAATTATGGAACCGAATTGGGATATATATACCTTCTTGCTTGCAGACGAGAAACCGAAATCAATCAGGCTAGGTGCTACCACATGGAAAGCAGGATCATCTATGCCTCCGTCAACCAAAAGGGGCAACATCGGCTGAACTGCTAGGAAACTAGACGGCCAGCCATGAAGGACAAGAAGCGGGATTGCGTTAGGAACTTGGCTACGCTGATGAGCAAAATGAATATCATATGTGTCAAAGCCTTCGACCGCGATATTGGCTGTGTATTGCGGGATTTCATTGATCTTGGCTTCAATCGCTCGCCAATTGAAGTTGGTCTGCCAGTGAAGAGCTAGTCGCTTAATATCTGAGAGAGGAACGCCTCGAGAATAATGGTCCTTGAGGTCAGGCGCTTCACAAGGCAGTTCTGCTAATGCGAGCTTCTGATGTAAGCGCTCGATCCTCTCGTCCGAGATGGAAACCTTGAATGGTGTAATTGAAGTCATTTTCAGAATACATAAGAAGAAATGATGAAATATTTGAAGATGAGAATGAACTGGGAGCAAAGAAGGGAGCGAAGAGCACCTTTTATCTCATAAGATAGAGGAGAGGATTATGGAACAATGGCGTTCCAACTGAATTGTCATTGGGTGGAGCGTATCTTTGCATGGCTAGCGATCCAAGAACGATTTCCGAAATGAGAAAGGACGAATACGCTTTATTTGACAGTATTTCTGACTCACGTATCATGCATGGATATCCACGCTAAAACTAACCGCTCAAATCTAAATGTCCTAGCCCATCTCATTTCCTGCTCTTATTGTGGCAATAGAGCCGCCGAAAGAGGAAATCTGCTCACTAAGTCGCTTTAAAGCACTGACAAGACATTGAGAATAAGTACGAGTATACCACATGTCCGCCCCAGTCAAGCTATTTAGAATAGAAAACGCCCCATCCATGTGCACCTTCACTCTCGTATCTCCACCCCAAAGAACCTCGAATGCAATAAACACAATACTACCCAAGATAGCTAGCTCCACGCTCTGCATTGACCCATCCAGAGCATCATGAAGTGCCCTAAGGGCCATATTATACTGTTTTATTGAATACCCAGGCAGCCAATCCGATGACTGTGGTGATTGAGGGTGGTGATGATAGTTATGTCTGCTCATAGCGCCAAGAGCGAGGGCACTATGGCGAATACAGGGTTCTGTGCAGGCAGCTTGAAGTACTATACT
This sequence comes from Talaromyces verruculosus, assembly GCA_001305275.1. Classification (NCBI taxonomy): domain Eukaryota; kingdom Fungi; phylum Ascomycota; class Eurotiomycetes; order Eurotiales; family Trichocomaceae; genus Talaromyces; species Talaromyces verruculosus. The sequence goes on from LHCL01000069.1 coordinate 84,009, forward strand.
CTCCCAGGCTGGAGACTCGAAGTAGAGAGAGAATTCTCTGGTACAAACGTTGACGAAGTAATCAAAGTGAGCCTGGTCAATGGCGTTGTTAAGCGGGGTGACACTGAGTTGGTTTCTTTTCAGGTCTATAAACAAGTGCAAAGATTGACATTTTCGTATTGTGCCCAATGGGGTTCCAACTGTGGCTCGTTCGAAATCACATTTTCGGCCAGTGGACGTGCAAGGTGAGCATGATGGCAATCTTTCGTCGCACTTTTTGTGTCGGATCCTGCAGTTTGTAAGCATTATCCGAAGTGAATGGGTTTGTCGTATTCTCGATAGATTTGCTACAGTGTGCACATACTTGCATGTCAGACAGCCCGTCTTGACTTTTCGAACTCCCTGAGCACCCTTGCGAGACTTTCTAGTCGTCATGTTATGTAGCAGCAGGCATCAATTGTGATGTTTTATTGTCTGCCTAAGCGGTACAATGAAAATCAGTTCTATGGGCTCCTTTCATGACTGCTTGATGAAAGTGCTAAGAGCCTGGCCCTTGGAGTCTTACCATCGGTTATTGTTGCCTTTTCTCATCTAGGTGGGTAAACACTAGCTCGTTTCAAGTTACGCTGCAACCAATCACTCGCGCTCTTTGTATCTTGGTGTTGGATCAATAAACTGGTAAAAGATCCATGAGGCCCTAACCCTAGCCCTATGTTGGCCATATTTTACCGCTACGCTGAGAACGGATATCGCGCTGAATCTATTTGACGTATGGTTGCTATATTTGACACACCATTTGACCCAGTATCTGAAGCACAATTAAGGCCTTGAAACCGGCCTAACTTTGATTATTATCCAACATACAGATTAGAAGAATTATAGTCAGTTATTTATATAGAAATTACATATATAAAAATGAGTCGGGACAAGAATCATACTCAGGAATAAAGGGAGATAGAACTAATATAACTAACAATTTTTCCTGCCTATACATTCTTTTCCTCTTATATGCTAGTAGTAAAAACCTCTAATAATTATAAGCCTAGGATCTCTATACAATATTTAAAGCTATTTATAGAATTATTCCTTTTTACAGAAAAATTGTGACAGCTCTCAGCCGTCATAGGGTTTAGGGCTTCGCACGTGGCCAGCTCGAGGCTTGGGGACGGATATTGCCGATAGGGCTGAGACCCTAGATATCTCTGTATTGGGAACGCCAGCGGTGCCATATTGGGAATCATTGTTGCAAGCGCGCGCAGATACAAATATTGGCTCCAGCGCTGGCTTGCTCTTACTCCTGTATTTATTCTCCATGCTTAGTTTTCTCGTTGACCGCTACCCTCGATATTGATATTAGTGTTAGTATTCGTCAATACGATATTGATATTGGTGTCTTGGCCTGAGCACTTTCACAAAGAGCTCTTAAAGAAATAAAAAATTTTCTGTTATGTTACAGGCTAGTCCCGCCTAATGCTCACTATAAATATAAAACATAATATGAGAAGGAAAAGGGAAAGGAAACAATAAGTTCTTACATACATACAATGAAGTTACTACTCGAGAGCGGCCGCGTTGACGTGAACTGGGCAGATAAAAGACGTCCCGTTAACTATGGCGACTGCCAATGGGCACAAGGCAATTGCCCGGCCGCTCCTCCATGGTGACATTGAATAAATGAGTGTTAGCCATCATCTACTACGGTATCAGAGGGCCCCGAGGACATTTCACGCAATTTGGCTAATTTGGCTAACCATTAAAAACTGGTTTTGATTAAAGCTTTGTCTGCATGTTATTAAAAAGCAAGGACTTCTCAATCATTATTATACGTCATTAGTTCAAGATAAGAGTATTCACCAAATCCCATCTTCGAGTTTTCTGCTCAGGTCCCGTCTCGACGGTGTTTATCTGAACTAAGCCTTCCCAGCGGCATCAATCTTGACAACGGCTTCAGATGTCCCATTCCCTCCATCCAATACTTTAGGCTTGATGTAGTATTTCAAGCTCTTCACCATAACAAATAAGAGCAGTGTACCAATAGGCAAAGCAATAGCAAACGCCAAAGATATGGTGGCAATCTGTTGATCGGACACCACGAACTTAGCAACCTGGTCTAGCTCGTCTGGTGACACAATACTGGACATCCCATATGTATTATTTGTGTCATACAATGTCGTATCTAGCAACAAATTTGTCGTCGCGATATACGACGTCAACACCAACCTCCGTATATCATTATATATACTCGAGTTTCCCGCGTCAATGGTGAAATATTGAGTGATAGTACTAGACTGCAGCGCAATTGAGCCAAGAGACACCGCCATGTTATAGATACTCGGGGTACCCATCTGGGTATAGAAAACATCTCGAAGAGCCGCGGGGAAATTCAGGCCCGAAACATTTGGGAGATTCCACGTGGAGCTGCTCTGACCTTTGTACGTCCATTCGTCTGACTCCCAGCACGATAGTCCCGGTCTCCCTCGCCTGACATTGTATACCGTGTCGTTATTGGCACTGATCCATGGTGCACCAGTTGTCTCCGTGAGATACCACGGATCTGTACCAATGGTAATGCTCTGGCATTGCATGGAACTTATCATGATAGCGTATGTCTTGTTCATGTTGGTCGACATACCAATATATTGAGCATAGGCTATAGGCATGTAACCATAGAGCGGGCTTGCGGAATAGTATGTCAGTGTGTCGTTAAAGATGTAATAAAAGTCAGTTGGAAGACCGTAAGCATCATAGTAATCATAGTAACTACTATTAAGCCAGCCATATTCAGTACGACATGAACCTGTAACACTCAATTCCAAGCCGTGGAAATTCTGTAGGCCGAAATCATGAGCTTTCAGGCTATAATTGTAATCAACCTTCAGGATTTTCTCCCCTTTTCCCAGGTCATGTAGCACCACTGGCGGTGTGACAGATACTTTCGCCTGCAAATCAGCACTGGCAGTTTCCACCTGACCAACAGCGCGCAATATCCTTGGTCGGGATAGAACTTCTAGCGGTATCTGCATCCCGGCATCGGTGTAGTTCCTGAAATAGGCGCTGTGAGGAATGTAGATCGATACTGGATCAACAGGCGCAGCAGTACCAATGAGAAGACTGTGGATAGCAAATGCAGGAAGTATCTTGGGGACTAACAGCAACGTGAGTCCGACCGAGATCAACAAAGCTATTCGCTCATATCCTCTGACACTGTGCTGCGACAACAACCATATCGGATTCCGACCGCCGCCACGTCCAGTCAGACCATTTAGCATCCGTAATACTACTGTAGTCGGCTCATTCTCGTAGAATAATGTATTCGCTAAATGGATAAAATCCGAGGAGGAGCGGTTACCGATATAAATGAAGACAAGAACCAGGAATTGAAGGGCTTGGATCAGCAGGATCTCAAACAAAACAGAGTATACGGAGTTAATACTGTCGCCCCAGTTCTTTGAAACTGCAATAGCAGCCTCGTGGCCGTTGGCTGTTGGATATTTGAACGGGTGCCATAGGAGGTATGTGTATCGAGGTTGCGCTTCGGCTGGGAACACCATTTCGCTGCTGTTTTTTTTTACTCTTGTGCTATGAAATGGCTCGGGAAGTAAAGAAAGAACAAGAAAGGCGGCAGTGTGCAGGATGAGTTTATCTCTGCGGGATGTTGCGAGACTATGGTTATTTCAGGAGACTTGCTTTCCCAGATGAGGCTCTAATTTCCAATCCTAGCCGTCGTTGATTAGACACGATTACTGACTGCGGCTTAATCGCTGATTACTACTAGGTATAATATCTGTGTTATAAACAATTAGGACCAATCAGAGCTATGAACTAATTAATACGAGGACTGCTAGAGTGTCAAAATCTGCTTTTTGACCAGCTACACACATTTCTACCCATCCCAGTAGTGCATGAACCTTTAACAACGTTTACTTCAAGCATTGGGCTGGGATTAAAATATATGATGCGCAAGCCTCATTTATCTCACCGGATCTGAGAATACTCGAATGCCGGCTTTGACTGACGTGATGAGTGTAAAGGAAATCGTAGATATCCTTGTAGCCATAGCTCATCGCAAGCGAGATGGGGTCTTTACATCAATCCAAATCAAGCTTATTGTCTTAGTTCACCTGAAAATGTTCCAACATTCAGATTATGGGAAGTAGACTAGAATGCCATCTTGTCTGCCCTAGTACGGTCTCCCTTGGAAGTAAAAAAGATGCGCGACAATGCCTGACAGGCCTCGTATTTTTTTTGTATGTGAATGGATTAGTATACTACTACCACTCCTATGTGGTAACCCATGCATACGGAGCTGAAGAGGTCAGGGTTGGACAGAACAAAACTTTCCGAGTCAGAGCGATATTTCAAATAGTGGCTGGCTGGAAACTATTAACTTGACATATAGCGGCCTGTAATATGGATGGTTTCTTATCCGTACAGTACCTTATGTGATAGGAGCTAGTCTTAGCGCCTCTAATATCATCTCTTCAGAAGTGAGCACTGTGGAATATCAAGGACATCCAACATACTAGTTATCATATTATATACTAGGGTCCATTCCGCATCAAGCTGATAAAAATGAGGCTTCTTCCCTTTCAAGTTACTGGCATATGATGGGCTAACTACCGTCAGCCTTTTCCGAGACTCAGATCCTTCTAGACCAATGAATTACACACCATCCGATGGCACCCACGTATCTGTCACAAAAATATTTGCTCCCCTCAGTAACAACCAATCATTTCATTGATACTGAATATGCACGACGAACCCATGCCGGTTATCACCAATGATCGAATGACTGGCGTTGTAGACATTAATCGCAATATAACACTGGGCTTTGATCAAAATTTGGGAGGAGTAAGCTTGTCAGGGTGACGAGAACACTTGATAACCAGCTTCCCAGTTCGCTTACGTGGCATACAACACCATGCTTGGCAATGGCTCGTTTTTACTTGGGGGGTTCTCTCGGAGAAGAAGGATGAGCTTCCCAGATTTCAAGTCGTCTATAATGTAACGTGATCCTTCCTCACGATCACGTTGTTTTTTCCCGACTCTATTGACTCCGTTGGAAGGGACAGCCTCTTCAGCCTGCGGTTGAGACAGATCCGTTGTCAAATAGTATAAAAGTAGTAGGCAGATCTGATGCTAAGATATATTTGCTGTCGAGGCATGAACTATCGTTGTATAGTTGAGCGGCAGTGTTAGTTACAGAAAGATCCGAGGCATTGGTGGGCCAACAACTGTTACGGGACTAGAAGAGGCTCTGTGAAAACACGGGTCTAAAGCGAGTACAAGAGTTAGTAGACATAAACTATGCAACCTTATCAATACACTAACAATCATCAATAGCGTATGATCCACTGATTCCGCGAGCCACAAGTCTACAAAAGAGAAAGATTGTCGTTAAAGATACAGATAGATAACAAATTCTCAATGTGATCAGATCACATTGATGCCCACCATGGCTTGACATGGTCCCGACCTTCCGGAAATCTATGCCTATCGGATTGTTCTGTTTGTTTTGTGTTACTTCCTCGTTCATGTACGATACTTTGTTGAGTCAAATGACTCAAATCCCCGAAGTTTCTCCCACGCATTACTGACAACAATGTCCGTTTGTCCGTAAGACGAAACTGATAAGGAGTTCATACCTCCAAAAAGCCGGTGTTTGTGTACAAAATTATTCGTGGTAATACCCCGCGTGTGTAACGCAAAATTATCAAAATTATCAGCCACATATAAATTTGCGTCCCACTCCTACCCTAGCCCTAGGGTAGTGCATGGCCACTGTACCGGCTAGTGAAAGGTGTTAATGTCGATTTTTTACTAGTCTATGGACTTGCCACTATGCTGTGGGTTTTTCACATATGCATCATGATTCATTCTTATATTCTAAAACTCGACTAATGCTCAAGACCAATCCGCAAAGTTCCGTTCAGATCCCTAAAGTCGCCCCTGAAAATCCCGATACCATCTCGTGTGACCTCCTCCACTAGGTCCTTGACTTTAGGTGCAATGCTCTCCGCCGAAAACCCAAAGTGTGCATATGTCTCCTTTGAAGGCAGACTCTTTCCAAAACTGGTCATAGATACTGATGCATCGGCATAGCGTTCCCATCCGTTGGCCGGGTATGCCTCAATCACGACTGTGGGCTTGCGAGCGCTCGGCTTCAATACCGATTGCTTGTATTCCCGAGATTGTTGTTCAAAGAGTCTGGTGCAAGGGAATGAAACCACTCGTGCTCGAATACCATAGTTCTTGAGAAGCAATTCTCGAGTCTGCATTGCGTAGCACATCTCACCGCCGACTCCAATCAAGGTGACATCGAACTCGCCGCCCTCGGCCTCAGTAAAGACGTATGCGCCTTTCAGTGCACCCTCTCGTGAGGAGTACTGAGGATATTGGGTCAGTCCCTGACGGGAAAGTGCGATGACGGTAGGTGTATCAGTTGCCTGTAAAGCGGCGATGTAGGCACCAGCTGTTTCTTCAGCATCACATGGACGGATGAAGAGAAGATTAGGCATAGCTCGCCAAAGAGCAGCGACAGCAATGGGCTGATGTGTCGGTCCGTTTTCGCCAACACCGATGCTGTCGTGGGTGGCGATGTGAATTTGCTGGAGGCCTTGGAGTGCAGCCATACGAATGGCGGCAGCGGCATACAAGTGGAAGACAAAGTAGGTACTTGTCATAGGAATAAAAGTTCCTTTGTTGAAAGCAGAAAGCCCATTGGAGATAGCGCACATGGCATGCTCGCGAATACCATAGTGGATATATCGGCCACTGTAGTCTCCGTCAAGACCGCAAGAAGTTCGAAGTTCAGGCTAAATTTTACATCAGCACCAGCCCTGGAGACATTGAGGCCACTAAGGGAAAGGGAATGTTATGCACTCACAGATTGGAAGTCAACCTTGTTTTTATAGGTGACATTGACCGAAGGTGTCAGATCTCCTGTGCCGACCAAAAATGAATTAATATTCGATGCAAAGGCGTTAGTCAATACACCAGCAGACTTTCTAGTGGCAGTGGACGCAGTAGGGTGGTCTTCCTTGCGAGTAATGTACTTGGTCCAGTCTTCTGGCAAGTTGCCCGCAACACGGCGATCAAATTCAGCCGCCAATACGGGCTCTGCTTCACGATACTTGGCCACGTCCGCTTTCCAACTCGCCTCAAGTGCTTCACCACGTCCAGGAATGTCACTGAAAAAATCATAGACATCTTGTGGAATGTGAAAGTATTGATTAGGGTCAAGACCGAACAGCTTCTTGACATTAGCCACGTCGTCGACTCCAAGGGCAGCTCCATGTACGTCCGCTGTGCCAGCCTTTGCGGCGCCGAAGCCGATAACTGTGCGAATATTGAGGAAGGTTGGCTTGTCGCTCGACCGGGCAGCGATAAGGGCGTCAACAATAGCTAATGTGGATTAGTATAATCCTCGATACTCGATACCAAGTCAAAAGATTTTTGAAACCTACCAGCGACATCTGTGTCTCCATTGTACACGTCTACCACGTTGAATCCAGTAGCTCGCATCTTCATATTGATATCCTCGGTGTTGGCAACATCTGCAGTTCCATCACACGTCACATTGTTGTTATCGAAAATTACACAGAGGTTGTTCAGCTTCCAGTGGCCGGCCAAGGAGAGCGCCTCGAGACCAACGCCTTCCTGAAGACACGCGTCACCGACCATGCACCAAGTCATATTATTCACCACCTCATGACCTGGTTTATTGTATGTTGCGGCAAGATTCTTAGTAGCCATAGCGAGACCAACAGCATTAGCGACTCCCTGGCCAAGAGGCCCAGTTGTGACTTCCACTCCTTCAATCTCGATTTCGGGGTGACCGGGGCAAAGGGAGTCGAGATTCGCTGAGTGATAGGACTTGAGCTGATCGAGTGTCATGCTCTCGACACCAATAAGATGCATGAAAAGGTATTGCCATAGGCAGGCATGGCCTATCATAATCCTATTTTAGTCGAATGTCACTTGGTCTCAATCAGTCGGGAGAATTGAGACGTACCATTCGAAAGAACAAAGCGATCCCGATTGAAATAGTTGCAATTCTTCGGTGAATATCTCATAACATATTTGTACAAGGCAATACCAATGGCAGCCATACCCATAGGCGATCTGTGTTGTCTTGTCAGCGCTATACCATTGACGACGGAAGGTGTCCTATTACCCAGCATGACCTTCCCCATATTGCTGGCATTGATCAGCGATAAAGGCTCGAAATACACCCATCACACGCTGGTGCTTCTCAGCACTCTCCAACTTGAGGCCATGGCCACCAGAAACTCCATTGCTAATGGCTGAGAGCACCTTAGTCGGCACGCTCTCGATCTTCGGGAGGAGCTCTAGCGCAGGTGCCATGGTCAAAAACGGTCAAGACTAAAAATGAGAGTGTGAATGAATAGTTATTTGAGCATAACACTTATTGAGACTAGCCCTGAATTATCTGGAGAAAGATATGAGCTGAATGCCATTTCTTATACCCCAGACATCAACCCAGACGTAACTCAAGTCCGAGAATCGATTCATTGTAGATTGCCACCGATATTGGCTCATGGCTGTTCGGGGTCGAGACGAAGTCATCGAAGACTCAAACTCGATGCAATAAATATCTATAGAGAAGTAAACTTGGACAACCTGTAAGTGCTGTTGCCGTGGTGTTCCAGGGGCTCATTTGTGGTTGGGTAGAACAACTCGCTTCGAGGCCAGTGGCCTCGCATCGACAACCCATCAGCGTCCTTTTTACCCATACACTAGCAACGTCAGGGTGAGAAATGGTGCCTACGCAGTTTATATCGGTACTACTATATTGTGCTTCTCCGCATATGGCACCAGGAACTGTGCATTTAGCCATGCCGAAATAGTCTTATTATCGCAGGCACGTTGACTTCTGAGACATCAAGCATGTGATGCCCTAGGGTAGCTGAGTCAGGAAAGCTCGACATCTCACTAAGGGTTCCAGGCCTGTCTCAAAGAAAGAGCATCAGAATTTACAGTTCTTAAGAGGATTTATAAATATATAAAGACAAAGACAACTGGTATTTTGTAGATTACAGAAAGAGTTCAACTTGAGTTCTTACTGTAAACATACTCCACCCACACAGGACGTTGAACTTTTCTGACTCAATTTTTTCTGCAAGCTCAACACCAGCTATAGAACTACATGTATGTGCCAGACTCTCTACCAAAATTGTTGATGTGTATTGAAGACCTGACTAACGCATCAGTATATGCCCCAAGGCTGCCGCTATTGTTTGGTTGTCGGTGAGAGTGCCCTAGGAATGCCAAAGTATGTTGGTATGTAAGCGACATATCACAGCTCAATCGGACGATGTATTTTCGACCATATTGACACACGAATCCTTCTCCTTCCATCCATCCTCATCTCCATCATTGAGCACATAAGTATTCTTTGTGATATCTGCCAGCTTTTTCTTGGATATCGGGCCGATGAGCCACGTCGGATTGGTTTCAAACAAGACATCGATGTCTTCGAGGGTAGCCTTGCAGGTTTCCGGAACTGTAAATCAAATCTCTTAGCGGGGTGTTTTTTTAAAATCTTGAGTAGGGAGGCCGCTTACCAAGGAAGTATATCATTGGGATGAAGCACAGGTTTGTACACGCCCACAAGACGTAGGTGCCATACCCAATGCGAGAGATGAGCACAGGCGATATCATGACAACAAAGAAGTTGCAAAGCCAAAACAAGCCGGTTGAAATGGCAACAGACTTCCCGCGTGTCTGCAAAGGAGTCATCTCTACGGGCATCAAGAAGGCGAGACCGTTAGTGCCGACGGCGCAGGCAGTGTTGAAGATGCTAGAAAATGAGAAAGTAAGCCATGTGAGTCGTAAACATTGGAAGAACATATGGTACTCACAAAATGAAGACTATTGCGACATATCCGCAAATCGTGCTGTTTGGATATGCAACTGTGGCGGCGACAACGATCATGCTAAAACACTCCATTACCGCCCCAAACAGCAGCAAAGGCCGACGCCCAATTCTGTCGATGAGAGGGATAGGAATGAAGCTCGCAAGCCAAAATTCGAGGCCGACAAAACCGGAAATGAGTAAACTCAAATGACGAGACAGTTTGAGCGTATTCTGGAAGATAATGGGCCTGGTTTCGGAAATCTGGTTAAGTGATGTTCACTAAGGTGTGTGTCAAGACTCAGGACAGGGGTGCGGGAAGTAGAACTGGGATTAGAACTCACACATAGTACGTGATGAGATTGACCCCAGTAAGTTGATACATGGACATTATGAATGCGGCCAACGTCAGTCGCTGAAAGTAGCGGGCCTTGCCCTGAGTGAAAATAGCCTGCCATCTCGAATCTCTTTGCATGTCTTCTTGAAGGTTTTTCTCGATCATAGACACGATGATGCGCTGTAATGGACAGGTATAATTAGTGCCTCTGCGCTTCGGTGGATACTGTTACTGAGGAATTAGGTATATACTAACAGTTTCCATAGCACGTGAATCAGGGTCCTCTTTTAACGATAGCATGTCGACGACGTCGCTGGCTTCGGCCATCTTTTTATTGCGGATCAAAACTCGAGGAGACTCTGAACTCATACAATGAGTATCTCTGTACTCTATGGAGGCGGCTAGATGTTTTGTCACTTACCAGGAAGGAATAGCGCTAGAACGATTGTCAAGAAGGAAAATGTAGCCTGCAACGCCAATGGCAACCTCCATGCCCAACCGTTGTTACTGGTAGCAGAAGACGCTGCAAGTCCGTAGTCAACCCAATATGCTAGCGCAATGCCAAACTGGAAACATCAGGTCGTAGTTAGAGATGCCGTGTCCTTATAGATGAGAGGTTGCTTACAAGGTTGATATTGAGCTGCCACATAACGGCTCGACCTCTATTTTTTGGACGAGAGCACTCGCCATTCCAAGTTGGCAATACAGCAGCTGCCATTCCATTACCAAAGCCAGCTACAGTTAAAAGAGGTCAGTATACGGTGTGATTAGGCAGTGAGGTCATACGAACCGACAATACGGCCCACGATCATCTGTACAAGTCCGAAAGAGGAGGCCTGAAGAATCGCACCAGCTATGATAATAGACTCTCCCAGCATGACAGTGACTCTTCGGCCGAACCTATCACCGCTGATTATGACGGTCAGGGCACCGGCAGCGCATCCTAACTCGTATACAGCGACCTGAGAAGTGAGTAGAACGCCCCTGACAAGCCAATGTAACCCGAAGAATGTTAGTTACCGTGAAGCCTTGCAAGGTGTTGTTGTTTCCATTCGAGATAGAAGGGAATGTCGCTTCAAACGATGGCCCGGTAAGCAAGCTACCCATGACACCTTGGTCATAGCCGAATAGCATGTTCCTATCATACACAGAAATAAGGGTCAGGAGCTATCTTTCGAGTATACTGCATATGCACAAAATATCTCATCTGATCTAGACCTCACACTCACCCGATACCACATGTGATCGTAATCAAGTATTCGATCCATGCTGACGTGGCTCCTCTGCCTCTCAGTCGTTCAATGAGAAACAAATAGGGTGTAGTAAACGACTTCATTGTAGCCCGATGTCGAGTTTGGTTTCAAGATGGCTTGGAAGTCCAAGGGAAAAGGATTTGAAAGGGGGCGTCAGCCTTGCTTCTTGGCGTTTTGAGAGGGAAATAGCTCGCTAAGCACTTCACGAGGCTGAATACGGGGTCTAACTATATTACCCCTTTACCAGACACGTAATACGCAGCTCGAAGCATGGGGTGAGCTTCCACTTCACCGGATTATGGGGATCGTGGAGATATGTAGTTGCTGTGCTGAAATTTGACCCATTCCAGAATATTGACATCGCCTCGGGACCACTGGAACCCACAATGTTACCCAGAAAATCCAATTGCAATCCATTTCATCAGAATTCCTCCCCATATTTGGACAGATTCAACATGGCAAGGTCGAGGATCCCCCGCATAATTCCAGATCTACTCCCTAACTAGTAACTACTAACTATGCAAAATTACCTATGAGGGCTTTTTTACTCATCGCTTATTCGCACCGGTGGTTCTCGATGCGAAGTCATAGTTTCTTAGCAGTCGACAACGTCCCACTTGTCTGAACGTCCAATGTGCTCGTCATGTCTCTATTCCCCATGGGGCTCGGAACTATGGTTCCTTATTTGCTATGTTTTATTTCCAATTACCGAGCAGCTCGTAACTTGAGTTCGGGGTGGTTTTCTCCCCAGCACATCTAAGTTGTCCGAAATGGTTCAGGTCTACTCCGTATTTCCCCCAGATTGTGAAATTGGTGGAGGTCCCAGAGTTTGAGAGATGCGGGTATTCATGTTCCACGACTATCAAAACCTGCATTTCACAACGATGTGTGTCAAGGCTCTCTGGCCTAAGATCGAGCACGAAGCAAGCAGGTGGATTAATTCAGACTCAATATTACATGTAGTGCCGGACCGGATAACTAAATAGTGTTTAGGTATAAAACCTATCTATATAATATTATCTATGGGACAGTTTGTAACTATCCCATATAAAATTAGTAGATTGACCTCTAGGGCGGCTATTTGGGGCATAGATTGAGCTTACTGTTCAGAACTCTGAGACTCTTATTTAGCCTTCCCAGCATATGAGCGACCGACCCAACCTCTGTCAGCACTGTTTTGACTTGCAAGACTTTCTTAGTCCTGATGAGTGGCTCCGCAATTGGACTCGATGCGAAGACCGCCAAACCAAACCAATTGCGGAGAGCGGCAAGTGGCGCGGAGAGAGTTTTGTGGTCGGATGTCTAGGGGATAGCAAAAGTGTATCTGAACCGTGAATGGTTAGCTAATGAGCTCAAAGCCGAAACTTCCCCAGGTCCGAACGACAAAACTTACCCTATATAGTAAGAGAGGTTTGTACATCTGGGGTAGTGAAATGTCAAGACATAAACACTTCAACGTCCTCCGCATCTTTCATTCATTTTTTTAAGAGCTACCGAATTGTCCGAGTAGGCGCTCTTTACAAGTCATCATGGACGGATCCGACGTTGAGGGTCAAATGAAATATGTTTCACCTCATGAGGTCGAGAATGCGGATGTCGCCGAGGGAGTCTCTTTCACCCCTGAGGAGGAGAAAGCGTTGTTGAGGAAGATTGACCTCACCCTCCTGCCTACCATCTGGGTCATGTACCTCATGTCGTACCTGGACAGAACCAAGTAAGTGGCCATGTCAAATTTAAAGGATGTAGCCTCTGTCGAGGCTAATGATCGTTTGCGAACAGCATCGGAAATGCAAAGGTCTCGGGAATGCAGGTCGATCTCAAATTGACGTCCAACCAATACTCAATCTCCCTGGTTGTCTTCTTTGTCGGATATGTGCTATTTGAAGTGCCTAGCAAGTATGCTTATTCCATCATTCAGAACAGGTATTTGAATTATATCCACTAACCATCTTTCTCAACAGTCTTGCATTAGCCCGATCACGGCCCTCAATCTATCTCCCTTCACTCATGATTCTCTGGGGCACATTGACATGTGTCATGGCAGCTATTAAAGATTTCAGTCATCTGGTAGTCCTGCGAGTTATCATCGGATGCGTGGAGGCTGGCTTTGCTCCCGGAGTGTTGTTTATCCTATCATCATGGTACAAACGAACCGAACAGTCAAAGAGATTCGGTGTGTTTATTTCGGCGGCCGTTCTATCGGGTGCTTTTGGAGGGCTGATTGCTGCCGGCATTGTTGCTGGTCTTGAGGGCACTCATGGTATTCGAGGTTGGCGATGGCTTTTCATTATTGAAGGCGTTATGACTATCGGTGTCGCTTTCATTTCTCTCTGGATCCTTCCTGACTATCCTGCCACGACGCGACGTTTCTCTGAGCGTGAAAAGCATGTGGCTGTGGCACGCCTAGCCACAGAGAACGTCACTGCTGCCACTGAAGATACTGAGCGTTTGAGTAATCTTGGGGCTATCAAAGCGGCTGTCAAAGAACCTCGCACCTGGACCTTCGTGATTGGATATATGGTTAGTTCCGCTCTCTTTCCAGTCATCTTTCCCAACCTTCTCTCTTCTTCACTGATGACTTCTATCTCAAACTACGCTTTCCGAGCGCTGAGATAATCGTACTGATTGTACTAACTTCTCTAGGTTATCGTTGGCTCAAGTACCTTGACATACTTCTATCCTACCCTCGTACAAGGACTTTTCGGAGATGCATCCACCAAGAAAATCAACTTGTTAACCGTACCAATTTATGGGGTGGCATTTGTCGCCACTATTATCACTGCCTACTACAGCGACAAAGTTCCCACATGGCGTGGCTTCATCATTGCTTGCTGGTTGACATTTTCCTTGATTTGTTCAATTATCGTCTGTACTGTGTATAACTTTACAGCTCGATATGTCCTTCTAGTTCTTATGGCAGCCGGTCTTTGGTCCACCAACGGAGGTACACTGGCTTACGCCTCTTCGGCCTTTGCTGGCATGCATCCGCAGGCACGAGGTGTTGCTTTGGCTATCATGAATGCTCTAGGAAATCTGTCGCAGATATATGGATCGGTGTGTATCTCACCAAAACTTACCCTCACTTGAGCTTAAGGCTAACCTACAATGTGCAGTACCTATTCCCCAGCAAGGATAGCCCTAAGTACATCATGGGGTTCTCTGTCATTTCTTCAATGTTAGCAGTGGGCGTGTCGGTATTTTTGTTTATGCATTTCTGGTTTCGTCGGCGTCTACAGGCTGGCCTTCTCTAGGCATAGTACTCTGATGCTCGCAGTAAAGAGACGAGTTGAATTGTGAGTATAGTTAGGTATCTGAGTCATCTGTAAAATGCTATGTAGAAGCGATTTCCCATTGCCAATCTGAAAGCTTATACAATGTTACAAATCATTCACTTTGATTCGGAAAATGTAAAGACCTTACTTATGAGAGGACATGAAGGAAGAGATGTCCCTGACGCTATGCTAACAGTGTTTTATTAATATGTCGATGTTGATTACATACATCTAAGCAAAGAGATGAACACCTATATAAAACCCATCACCCGTACCTCTCTATACGGCAAGTGAAACTCCATCATTATTAGAGAAAAATAACATGCAAGATAGACTACTTAATTAATAACAGTTTGAATTTTAAATACGGCAATGGGCCCTATTTCATAAACCTCCATCAAAGACATCAGCTGTATGGCAACGGGAATATAGCCCTAACAACCACCATTGCTACTAAGCCGTCGCCAGAGCATCACTTGTCCCACAAGAAGCAGTTCCATTACACATGAGCTCCCTCATCCGCTACCTTCTAACTTCAAAAAAGAATATTCCGGCATCTCAACGAACCCACTGCCTGGTCCCAGACTGATGGTACATTTTCTAAGTGAACATATAGCTTCAGCTATGTTGTACCGTGTCTGGTATATTTAAGGAATAACATGAAACAACCAAAGCTAGAACAAATGTCAACAACGTCCTTATATCATCAGGCCATGAAAGGCATGTTTCGAGTAGTTAAGCTCCAACTCTTTTCGGAGGGACGCCAGCGGCCAGTTAATCCTTTGTTGGCATGTTTCAACAAGGTCTAATAGTGAGAGTCGTTCATGTGGGTTTTGAACAGACATTGCCGCTATGAAGTAATTAGTGATGCACAATCAAGTGTGGCTTTTCATAGCTTACCTCCAAATAAACAATTCAGCGAGATCACGTTTGCTCCATCATCGTCTGCGTTGACAGATCTTGCAATTCCGCATATTATACTCACAGATACAGCCAGCATTTGCTGTACGCCTCCATAGTCGCTAATGGCGCTAGGAGAGGGGTGGTTCATGATCACGAGGATGAGAGCAAGGCTCTGGATTTGTAGAGCCGCAGCATAAGATGGTGGATTCACCCATATCGACGGGAAGATCTGATCATTTGACACGGAAGGCAGAGGCTGATATTCTGGTGGCAGCTTCTCACGCCATTCCTGGAGTAAATGAAGAAACTCGGTTCCTCGGGCTGTCCGGCGTGCCGAATCCTCTCGTTTCTCTTCATCTGATGCGTAGTTAACACACAGTGAAAGTAGGTAAGATGCCCGCGTTGCAAGCTCTGGCGCTGTCAGGGTGGATATAGACTTTTTAGGGCTCCAGTCATTATACACACGACGTTTTTCCCGCATGGCGATCCAAATGTCCTGTTGAAGCCAAGTCCACCAGACGGAAGAACGAAGCCCTCCGGTTTCTCCGTCGTTTTCCTGGAACCGCTGGATCCAGAACAGTCCTTTTATGTGCCTTTCCCAGTTCTGGTTCCAGTCGTCAATCATCTCGTAGGTGCTGATGAGAATAGCGGTTGCGATCAATTCTGAGCTCCGCGAATAAGATGGGCTTTGTATGGCTTGATTAAGATAATGAAGAGATTTGGTGTAATATTTAGCCGCCAGATTGCGGTCAACAATATATTCCGGATCTCGTGGAACACCATCATTTTCAAGTGATGTGCGAATAAGGTTTTCTTTTTGTATTCCCCTCAGCGAGAGATGGCGCGCAGAAAGGGCCAGTAACGCGCTCATTAGACCCAAGTTTCTTAGTGCCAGGTGTGGAATCGTTGTTGCAAAATGCATTTCTGGATCATTAAAATCCAGCCGTTTGCTTACAACATATACAAAATGCCTGAATAGATAATTCTCAGAGTCTAAAAGAGAAATTGGGTACTCGGAGATCCATGAAGAGGTGTCAGTTGCAATAGTTCCACCACCAATATTGGTGGTATCCGTTGCTAGAAGCTCAAACCATGTTGACGGTGCAACGCTTGATAGCTGAGAGCTTTCTATGCGTGAAGAGGGTGGAGAGTTATATGACAGTCCGGGACTGATGACTGTCAAATTACTGCTTGTGCTGCTGGAGGTCGCATGTTTTGTCCTTGAGTGAGGACTTGCTGGCCGCATAGGCTGTTGGTATTGGCACGAATCCACCAGGATTTGCAAGCGGCTGGGGCTAGATTTGTGGTGTTCGTCGTTCTGATTACCACTCGTTTCTGGCGGAGGCCCGGATTCATCTGGCTGTTTGATAGCATCATTGCTATAGATGCAAGTCCGCTTTCCAATTGCACAGGGACCACATTGAGGACGAACCTGGTCGGGTCAGATATTTATATGCCAGCGCTTAGTGTTGTATTTTTGATGTATCAAGAAGTACGTACCTCATTGCACTTGACATGGCGGCGTTTGCACATGATGCTACAGCTGTGTGAGAAACTACTCGTTAAAGGCGGGAAAGGATACCAACCAGCCAGTTGTAGCGCGCAGTCCGCGTCCTCGGGACT
Source organism: Talaromyces verruculosus (assembly GCA_001305275.1). Lineage (NCBI taxonomy): Eukaryota > Fungi > Ascomycota > Eurotiomycetes > Eurotiales > Trichocomaceae > Talaromyces > Talaromyces verruculosus. Next base: position 101,253 of record LHCL01000069.1, read on the forward strand.
TACGCTTTGGTCGAATCACATTTTCTACGTTCGACATGACGAGTAGATCACAACAAAGGATCGAGCTAATGTCGCGGAGGAGAACTCGGACCAGAGGCAAAGCTACAGAATAGTATGAAACGGCAAGAAGGACGAGTTTTATAAGAACTATGTCACGAAAGGACTTTGCTTCATTTGCGAATCGGCTTATCCGAAAGACTGCGAGTCTACTGGATGATCTAGCATGATATACATATCTAGCAAACCTAACAACTCCAAGGTTGAAGTGAGTAGAGCTAGGTAAGGTCTAGCTTTGACCTAACACTTGACCCACCCGTTATTTCGAGAGTAACAAAATAAGGAATAGTACAGAACGTCGAAAGATGGAAGAAAATCATCATAAACATGGATTGGATCGACGCTAGCATTGACCATGGTCCATGCTCGTCAAATGGCCAGGCGTGGACTCGATGCGAGGCCCAACAACCCGCTGGACACACACATCCAGATGTTTCGGGTTCGCCTCGAAAAGAAATGGATAATTTTGACGCTTTTGTTTGGCTGGATTCTTTTATATTCTAAAGGAGGGGCTGTGGTCAATTTGAGGTATTTTCGAGCTGCCCCATTCGTCAATGGAGCTGTTCGACTTCAATCCCCATACCCCGCTGTGTTATCTAGAAGAACACTGGAAGGCCAGCGCAGACTTAAAACAGACTACCCCCCATTTGAGAGCGTCTTTCTAATCTTTGCATCAACCCACCCAAGCATATCCCTCAAAATGACTCCAAGTATCGACACCCTGGCAATCAACAATGGCAACGGCAGCAGCGCAGCACCCGCCTTCCTTGACACCCAGCCAGGCTCAGATTTCAACTGGAAAATCTCCTTAAAAGACAAAGTCATCGCTATTACCGGTGCGAACAGAGGTATTGGCCTTGCCCTCGCACAGGTCTGTCTAGCCAACGAGGCAGCAGCCGTATTCAGCCTAGACATCTTCGAACCCGGCGAAGAGTTCGCTGCTCTGCAGAAGGCAAACCCGCAACGACTAGCCTACATACGCTGCGATGTCACGTCCGAGGAAAGCGTCAACTCTGCTATCGATGCTGTAGTCGCTGCACGAGGCGCTATCCACGGCTTCATCGCAAATGCCGGTATGACCAAGCACCAGCCCGCATTCGACTTCAGCCGCGCCCAGATTGATCAACTATTCAACCTCAACGTGTTCGGCGCTTACTTTTGCGCTACGGCGGTTGCGCGCAAATTCATCGAGTTGGGGATCAAGGGATCCATCGTTTTCACTGCTTCCATGACATCCTACCGCCCCAACCGCGCAGCCCCGTCAGCTCCTTATGGCGCTACGAAGGCTGCAGTGAGGAATATGACACACACAATGGCCATGGAATGGGCCAAGCATGGTATCCGCGTGAACTCAATCTCGCCTGGTTTTATCAAGACTGCCATGACCTACTTTGTGGACCAAGCACCGGACTGGGATCTCAAAATGCAATATTATGGTGGCATGCCCAGATTAGCTGACCCCAAGGAACTTGGTGGTGCTTACGTCTACTTGCTTTCTGACAGTGCTTCGTACACGACTGGTATCGATATTCCGGTGGCCGGTATTGTTGGTGCGTGGTAAGAGACTAGATTCATGGCAAGTATGAGTTACGCGTGCAAAGTGATTTAAAGTACCACTAGAACAATAATGGATGCTTTTGGTATTTAGTTTAGCCCATAGAACACCTGTGCGATTTCTTCGCACTGCCTTATGATACAAATTTACATAACCCCAAATAAAAGGAATTTAACCGGGTTAAGCATGCTCTGTATGTCTCATATGCTTGTATTAATTAGATTATTCCTGCCATACCTTTTTCAGTCGAGCGACAAGTCCATCACCGGGAAATTTGCTGATTCTTAGCATATTATCCAAGATACGGAGTAACTCTTCCCGCATCTCGGGCAAGCGAACAAATTGGCCAACTTGGGTTTCGTTAGTAAGAATAACAACAAGCTCAGGGGAGACATCTGAGGGCCAGGCACTTACCTCCAAACAAAGCTTGCACATTGACAAATGCCATTGCAGATTCGTGTTCCTGACAGGAGTTGGCGATGCCGCAGACCATCTTGACGCTTTCAGTAAGTTGTTTCTCACGAAGCAAATAAGCATTCAGTCCCCCCATCGTGGGTTGATTCAACAGTACAGTCGCCCTCGCGAAATGGTACATTTGCATAGCACCTGCGTGATTCGGTGGGTGTATCCACACAGGCGGGAACATAGTATTTGAGCCCGGATTCGTCGCGACGGTGACCGGCTGGTAGGAAGCCGGGAGGATATTATGCCAATCTTCGAGTGCGCGAAGTAACCTGTCACCCTGCTCAATTCTGTCTCTTGGGTCCTGGCTTGGCAATATTTCATTTGAAGCGGCATATTTCACACACTTGCTGCAGATGTAGATGATTCTTGTCGCAAGCTCATCCGAGTTGAGCTGCTCCAGAGTTTTCCGTGCACGCCAGAATGTGATAGTTGGCCGGCCAGCCTGAAAAGCCGCCCAAATGTCCTGCCGAAGCCAAGCCCACCATACAGCTTGCCTCATACCATCCACGGACTCACCATCGTTATCTTGGGAGCGCAGGATCCAGAAAGAGCCTCTCAGATGTTGTTCCCAGACACCGCCGTTCGAGGCGGCGTCAGCGTCGAACATCTCGTAAGTGCTGATCATTATAGCTGTGGCCAATATTTCGTGTGAGTCGGTATAAACGGGATAAAATAGTGTCTGTGAGAGATAATGAAGAGTTTCGTAGTAATACTGTGTAGCCATATGTGATGGAGCAGTTTCCGATTCTGGCAGGCCAGTCGCTGCCAGTGATCTTGGAGTATTCGAATTCGGGGCCGCGTCGCCGCCGATTACGTCTCCATCCGGTGCTTGCATAAGACCAAGAGACATGTGTTTCGCTCCAACCGCAAGAATTGACTTCAAAAGTCCAGTGTTCCTCAGTGCGAGGTGAGGCACGACATTACTGAAATGCCGAGCAGGATCGAACAAGTCTAGGATTGGCCCAACAACTTCGACGTAGTATCGAAAGAATGTGAGGTCGATGGGCGATAATTCTATCCTGCTCGGCGTGTTCCAAGGTGGACATAACTGAGGAAAGTCTGGTGACGGTGCTGGTGACTGCCTACGAGAAAGATCAATCTCGTTGAAATTCAATCTCGGGTCGCCGCTTGAAGCATTGTTCAGTCGTTGGATGTGACTGATGGCATCTCGTGCTACCAAATCGTACCACTCAAAGGGGGAAATGTTGAGCAGGGATGTCTGGCTGAGCGATAGTGGAGATGCCGCGAATGCGGAGTCAAGACTGGGCAATCTCTGCTCAATGGGGTCGGTCAGATGGTCACCCTGAGACGTCTCAATCGTGTCGTTTAGATGGGGTGGCACGAGGGTGTTGGTAGGTGCCGAGCATGTAGCTTGAAAATATGGTGCAGCCCCGACACCCGACGGCTGCGCTTGGGGACTTTGCAACACCCCATGGGTGGCACCTATACCGTAAACACTACTACCCCCTAGGCGAATGTCCTCAGGCCTATTGCTTGTTGGGTTTGATTGCGACCTTGTGGGCTCACGGTCGGCCCCGGCTCCAGCTGCAGGCCGCTGATCAGCGCCCTGGGTAGAATCCTGGGCATATCGACAGATTCTATCTGACTTGGAGCACCGCAAGCATGTGGGTTTACCATCGTCGCATTTGACACGTCTCTCCCTACAAGTGAGACTATAGTGTGTAAGCGAGATGGATGTTCGCTTACGTGGCATTCGGACTTGCTTACCATCCTGTCCTGGTTCTCAAGCCGCGAGCCCGCGATGGTCTAATGCGCCGACGCCGATTTGCCGTGGCGCTGCCCTCGGTCGGTGGATTTCGCCGTGGTGTGGTGTCGATAGCGTTCATGGAGGATGGTACATCATTGCATGGATGATTGAGGTGGTTTCGCCTCGAGGCCCTTGCGGGAATTTCGCCGGACTAAATACGTCGTAAATTTCGCGCTTGACCCCCTTACCCCGCGTACCCCATTCTAGTTCGTCCCACAAGATTACCAGTTTGGGAATTACAAGGGCTAGACTTTTAAGTTAGAACATTTACAAATTACGTGCACATTTCCTAGCAAATTCTTAGTGTTTTTTTCGGCCGATTTCTGCACTCAGTCCGAAGAAAAACACCATTGAGACCTTGAATCTGGTTTAGAATGGGTATTTCCAGATCCGGAATAGTCATTTAATACTACTATCAATCTTCTATCTATCGATTCCCGGGGTTCACAATTACAAGGCACAATCTGAAAGAGCTTGAAGACCCTATGAATCTCAATTCCACACTTCTCGCTTCGTTCTGGGGAGGGAATATTCTTTCTTCTTTCGACTTCCTGGGATTGACACAGCAGTCATCTATACCAGATATTGTGACAGCTCCCATCACTGAAGATGCATTCCTCAACAAAGTCCCTCTAGCTTTCGAGCACCTCGCGGTCTCTTTCATCAAGGACAATCTTGCAGTAATACCTGGAGAATGGGATGCTGGCGATATTAGTGAGTATTCCTAACTCTACTATAGATAGGTTTATGCTGATATTCGCAGAAACACCTTTCTATGATATCCAATCAAACCATGCTCAGTTCCAGAATATCTTATCCAAGATAAAGTCTACAGACTTTATTGCCTGGGATTCCTCATTTTTCAACATCATCGGACCGCATGCAAAGATTGAGAAAATCCAGTCATTCGAAGGGGCGCCTCATATTCATGAGGCTCCGACGTTTGTCCCGGAAACAAACGAGCTGTTTTACGCCGATACAAGTGTAACGGGATGGCTTTGGGCAATCAATGTGGACACTCATGAGGTATGCTCACTACTGTCTTTCCTCAAGACATGGCCATTTTAATCATGTTATTATAGACTCGAAAAGTGTCGACCAAGCCCCCGCTCGCAAACGTCAACGGTGCACGATATCACAACGGCCGTCTATATGCGGCTACTAATGGAGGCACTGTCCGTGCTATCTACTCTATCAATCCCCTTGACGGCACCGCGACGCCAGTCGTAAACAACTTCCGAGGCCGCCATCTCAACAGCCCTAATGATTTAATCTTCGACAAGAATTCAGATATGTGGTTCACCGACCCTTCATATGGCTGGTTCCAAGCACTCCCTGGAGTGCAACCTCCAGAGCTTCCAGACAGCGTCTATTTCCTCGACATGCAATCGAAAGCCTTGGTTACTGTCTCGAACTCCGTTGTCACAGCACCAAATGGTCTAGCTCTCTCTCCGGATGGATCTACTTTATACGTTGCGGATTCAAATTCCACCGCTGGTCGACCGCTAATGCACCATCCGTCTAGTCTTCGCAATATCTGGGCCTTTGACGTCCGTGGCTCGATTCTGAGCAATCCAAGGCTCATCTACCAAACAGAAAGCGGTTGGCCCGATGGGCTTCAAGTGACAAAAAACGGATACCTGATGATCGCCGCATTGGGAGGGATTGATATCGTTGATCCCAAGTCGGGAAAATTGCTCGGGAAAATCAACACGCCTGGTGATATTATTTACAACCTGGCGCCAGGACCGCGTCGGGGTGGTCAGCAAATGTGGCTTCTAACCGGGAGGGACTTTATATACAAGGCTTCACTTAAGGATATATAGTGCTTGCAAGGAACGGGCTCCCTCCGGCTTAACATGGTCTGTAAAACGAATGTGGACATTAAGCGAGCCGCAAATCCCATGCACATATTGAACGAATCGAAATACACTGTAGTCACTAAGGGTATCCCTCTATGTGGGACTGCCTTTATAACCTTCTAGAGATTCAGATTTTCCTTGGGTTAAAACAAGCAGCTCACTTTGAGCTTACTTTAACGACCAATACCATCTTCAGTCTTCCTTGTACGCTAAATACATTGGTCCGGGTTCGACTCGGGAAATATCTGCTTCTGACTTTAAGAAAATACAGACTACAATCAACCTCCATTCGAGGAGTAGTTCTATTGCATAGTACAGGAATTTTTCAAACATCAATCAGGTTGTAGGGGGGTTAGGGCAAGAAGGATATGCGCGAAGCCCTATCTCTGTCCTAACCCTACCCTAACCCTTATCACGCCCGATGTCGGAGTTTGCCCCGATCTCCTTGCACAGGAGAACTGTATGCAATTTCATACAACACTCTACGGACGTAAGAATTCATGTTCGCCCATACAAAATTAGTTTTTAAGAAGCGTCATACAAGAATTGATAGTTAACATACCCAATTAGAAATAGTCTCGACATTTGGAAAGAGATAGCGGCCTTAAGGATAAGGCTACTGTAACGGTTTTAGCAGGCTCGGAGTAGGCAACGGCCTCGACAGCTCCAAAAGAACTCCGACACCATTCATAGTGGACCTTTTACTTATCAGTCTGTCCACTTGTGTCGTGCATAGCGCATCTTCGAGAGAATCGCAGCAAATGAGGTGATCGGACTAGCCACCTTCGGATGGGAAACTCCGCTCTGAATGATGCAGCACTGAATGACTAACTACGTACTTAGCTTACTCGTCGACGATGTTCTGAAAAAGAAAAGAAAATTTGGACTTGCAACAACCCAACCCATGATTTATGCGGTTGCTCTCCTTTCGGTTTACGTGAGAGGGTGATTCTTGCTCTCGGCTGCGGTTCATTATCCGATGTATTCGTTAACTCACCTAGTCAATCCACAAAATGAATCGCTTTGCAGCAGATCAGTATGTCCTACAGATTCAGAGACAGCGGTGAGGGATTGGAATTTCTTGTAAAAGTTCAAGAATGTTACTCATACATTGAATAGTGACCTCTGGCAAACCCGAACAGAAAATGTCGCTCTTTTTATTGCTCGAGGAGACATACATCTAGCCCTTCTTGCGGTATCCGCATGTGTTTTTGTATTACAATACTCTCTCTATCTTGCACGGCGGCTTTGGAAAAAGTCCGACAGGGAAGACGAAAAGACCCCAGCTTTCGCTCAGTTTTATACACCAGTCGCGTATAACGTCGCCCAAATCGTTTTCGCGACTGCTTCATTCGCTGTCAGTATAGCTAGTCTTCCTAATGGCGGTAAATGGAAGAGGTCATTACTCCTTGGATATGCAACCGTGCTGTACATTGGACGGTTTGTCGGGAATAGCTCAACTCAAAGTCGTATATTTCGCCATGTGAATACAATTGTCGTGGTGACCGTACTTCTTGCTTTTTTACAAACATTTGTGCCGGTATTCATCGTGGGAACATCCTATCGTCCGGGTGCCCTCGAGTCCACTCTATTCGGGTGCCTGCTTGCAACAGTTATAATACCTGCCATATCTCCACGCCCGCAACGGACTCTTTACAGCGGAGATGAAAGCAATGAAGATCTGAATTTCACCCACAAGGCATCCTTGGAGGAAACATGCTCCCTCTTTTCCTACTATTGGTCGTATGAGTGGATTACATGGCTCATTATCCGGGGCCTTCGAAACGAATTGACCATAGACGATTTGCCGATTCTACCCTCATACGATGCACCGATGAAATGGTTCAAGGGTTTCCAAAAACAACGTCGTCCTGGTAGCAACACCTTTTTTACCTTGTGTCGATTGTTGAAAAAAGATATTCAAAAGATGATCTTTTGGTCGGCTCTGTTGGCATTCGGTGAATTTCTTGCGCCGTCTGCTCTCATGAGACTTTTAGGATATCTTCAGGACCCTGCAAATGCTGTAGTTCACCCACTTGTCTGGATTACAGTGTTGTTTTTTGGTCCGGCGCTTCGTACCTTGTGTAGTCAGCGGTATATTTTCGTCGCCACGCGACTTTTGGTTCGAGTCAATATGACCCTCGTGCAAGAGATATACCATACTGCGATCCGGTCCCATATCTATGACTCTTCGGTTGCTGAAAGAAAAGTGAACCACGGCGGAAGTGTTGTAGATAAGGAACTATCCAAAGGAAGACAGGCCGATATTACGACATTAATGTCCTCCGATGTACAGGCTATCTACAATGGACGAGAGATTTTCTTCGCACCTGTTGTCGTGCCTATTACTGTCTTCATTGCCGTCATTTATTTGTACCGCTTGCTTGGATGGCCGTCATTATTCGGTGTGGCTACTCTATTCCTATTATCGCCATTGCCCACTCTAGCGTCACGACGTGTATCTCGCATCCAGAGAAGCGTCATGCAAGCTACTGATGCCAGGATATCCAAAATCACAGAATATCTCGGCTCAATCCGGACACTCAAGTACTTTGGCTGGGAGCCTGCAATGGAGAAAGAAGTGGATGTTCTACGACAAGTAGAGCAGAGTCGGGTATGGAAACGAAACTTGACAGCTGCAGTCATTTCTTTGGCAGGAGATCTCCTGCCGATGATGAGCCTGCTCATCTCGTTTTCTGCTGTTGTTCTTCTCACGAATAACAGTTTAGATGCGCCCAAAGCATTCACGGCGTTGTCGATCATGGAAATACTCCGGACACAGTGTGTATGGGTGTCGAACATTGTGCGTAACGCCTCGACCAGTCTTGAATCTCTACGTCGTCTTGACCGATTCTTTGACTCTGCAGTTGAGATCAAGCGTCATCCACATGGCCCTCCAGCGTTTCACAATGCTACTTTTCGCAGGACTCCCGTGGCAGCCTTTAGATTGCAGGATATCAATGTAGCATTTACAGAGTCTGCGCTGAACGTAGTGACTGGTCCGACCGGTTCGGGGAAGACTTCTTTGCTTCTATCACTGATTGGCGAGACTATACTTGAGTCAGGCGTAGCAACCTGCCCAAGAGATGTGGCATATGTCCCTCAGACAGCATGGCTACAGAACGACACGGTCCGACAGAACATTTTGTTTTACAGCGAATTTGATAAAACCCGATACGACAGTGTTATTGCGGCATGTGGGCTCCTCCAGGATCTTCAACAACTTCCAGAAGATGATTTGACTGTCGTCGGTGAACGAGGGACCAGTCTGTCAGGAGGACAAAAACAACGAGTATCATTAGCAAGGGCCATTTATTCTCAGGCTACCACACTCTTGCTGGATGACGTCTTCTCGGCTCTCGACACGCATACTACGGCCTGGGTGTATGACCAGTGTTTCCGCAAGGGACTTCTCGCTGGAAGAACAGTAATACTTGTCACGCATCTGCCCTCAGCTCTAGAAGATGCTCAGACTACTGTGTATATCGAGAATGGCACTATCACATCAGTTCAAACAAACGAAGCTAGTCGATTGGCATCTTCTGGTACGAGCACTATCTCGAATGAATTGACCGTGGTAGACTCGTCGGGTGCTGTCACTCCATTGAACAATGGAGAGGCTGACACAGATGACAAGCCTGACGACGGAGAATCTACAGAAAATGAACCATCCAGAAACAAAGTGTCCTCCCGGTTGGTGGCAGAGCAGTCTTCTAATGGCCGTATCCCTCGTAATATAGGTATGTTTCCTTCATTCTTTGAGTATTGATCCCTATGTATCTTGGACTAACAATCGAACGTGAATAGCATTCGAATATCTGATCAACTTTGGTGGTTTCAGCTTCGTCATCTTAACCATGGTATCTACTTTAGCTGTGCAGATAGCCTACTTCTCCGTTACCTACTGGCTCTCCATCTGGGCAGATGCGTACGATCGCAGCGATTCAATACCCAATGTAGGCTACTACCTCTCCATCTACGCAGCTACAATTTTGATATACCTGACTCTCCAATTCGGCAACGTCGTCATCTTCCAAGCCGGTGGTTGGAACGCAGCCCGGAAAATGCACCGAAAACTCCTTCACGCCATCCTGCATGCCCCCGTATCATGGTTCGACCAGAACCCCGTTGGACGCGCAATGAATCGATTCGGAAATGACGTGCGATCAATGGATACCGTGTTGCCTGAATACCTCAATAAGTTGATTGACACTTGCCTTCGGTTCTTGTTTCGTGTTGCGAGTATTGCATCCGTCATGCCAATCTTTATTGTCCCGGCTTGCATTGTCTGTAGTATCGGTATTCTGATCGGTGAAATGTATACTCGGACGCAAATTCAAGTGAAACGGTTGGCCTCCATCAATGCATCGCCGGTTTTTATCCATTTTATCGACTCTATTGCTGGACTGAGCGTTATTCGTGCCCGGGATAACATGGATGATAAGTTCTTTTCCATTCTGTCGGAGAAGGTTCGCGTCCACGCTCGGGCTATGGAAGCACAGCTCAATTCGAATCGATGGGTTGCTGTTCGACTAGATCTCTGTGCTGCAACCGTCACTGCGACAGTAGGGCTTCTTGCATGGAAAGTAGGAGGAGACCCTGGGCTGGTTGGCTTCTCGTTGTCTCATGCTGTCGGTCTTGGACAGACGATTCTGACCTTGGTCCGGACGATGAACGATTTGGAAGTCGAACTCATTTCGTTCCAACGAGTAAAGGAGTACGCAGAGATTCAACAAGAAGAACAAGAACAGCTTGCAGATCATAATAAGCAAGATCAACCACCCGCTCACTGGCCAAACGCAGGACAAGTCGAATTCTCCAACGTCACAGCAAGATACTTCGACGGCCCCAACATCCTCCAAAACATAAACTTCACCATCAACCCCGGCGAACGCGTCGGCATCGTAGGCCGTACAGGAAGCGGTAAAAGCACGTTGGGACTCACATTACTCCGATTTACGGAACTTGTCTCTGGCCGCGTTGCGATAGACGGGATCGACATAAGCAAAATCCCACTCAATCGTCTGCGTACAAGCATAGCGCTGATTCCCCAGGATCCGGTTTTGTTTTCGGGGGATGTGCAGTCGAATCTTGATCCATTTGGTGAGCTCGGGGAGACGGAGTTGCAGGCTGCGTTGTCGGCTTGTTGTACTTCGATTGAGGTTGCAACATCGAACGCCACTAGTAGTCAAGAAAATGATGAACGCAGCAATCAGCCTCATAGTTTGAGACTAGATACCCCCGTCGCAGCAAACGGCGAGAATTTCAGCCAGGGCCAGCGACAGGTTCTGGGCCTAGCCCGAGCGGTTAGTCGAAGGGCCAAAGTGGTGCTTCTAGACGAAGCCACGGCTTCAGTGGATAAGGAGACGGATGAGCATATACAGCGATTAATTCGTACAGAGTTTCCGCAGTCGACGATTATTGCGATTGCGCATCGGTTGAGGACGATTGTGGATTATGATCGGGTGATTGTCATGGGGGGTGGAGAGATTCTTGAGTAAGCATTAATCCGACGTACCATGCTCAAAGTGAGGTTACTAATATTTTTGTTTTGATAGGATGGGCTCGCCGGCCGAATTGATTAATCTCAACGGCATATTTTGTGATATGCTACAAAAGACGGGGGAGTATGATGAGCTCGTACAGTTGATACGAAACGAGGATTGATTTGTCTCACACAGACAACAAAAAGTTCATTCCCCGAGTATAATTCCATGGGGACACATAAACTGATGCATAATTAGAATGTCCGTCAGCAGATACCTAGCAGAGACTATTGAATGAGCGCGATGTCCAGCCCGGATAATTAGGGCACGCAGATACCTAAATAGGAAACAAGCTTGAAAATTGAACACTACTTGAAACACGCATTATGTATTCATCAGACCTGAGGGTTTTGTTTGCATCCAAGTCATACAATGTTAGTACGAAGAAATTATTTAGAGGAAAATGCCCATGTTACTAGTTCTCCTACAGTAATGGACTCATCAAATGATAGTTCAGAAAACGATGGGCAGAGCATGTAGCCCATGACCTTCAAACACTCCTATCTAGAAATCAATTGTTCCAGATCGTTGAAGCAAATACGAACCATTGAAATTAGATAGATGTATCCGATTGAGTAGACTAAAAGGGTTATTACTCGGTTGATTCAATGTTCGAATTCGAGGAACAACACGGCCGCTATGCAAACGACTAAATATAGAAGCTCGAAGAGTGGTTTATAAGACTAGCCCCTCTAGAATGAATAATTATACGATGGTAAATATAGACTCATCGTGAGAAGATGTTGTTGGATAAGATGGGCTGCCCGAAGTATTTCACTTAGATGCCAGGGAGGGACAGATACCACGCCGATGAGACAAAAGTAATTTTGAGTCTTCCAGATCACAAACACGAACTTCTACGTACGTATTCATCTTCAAACTTCGAAGCATACAAACACCAAATAAGATTCCAGCCACAATGTGCGCCATCACAAACACTCGCAGCGAGAGCATCGGAGACCATCCCGACAAAGCCCTAAAACAGTCAAACTACGTTCAGTTTACCTCCGAAATCTATTGTTCATCTTTCTAGAACAAACACACACAATCGGAGCATTCCGTTGTCTCCACGTTTTAGCACCTAAGGATCCCGAGTAGTAATGTCCGATGGCAAAATTCTTTCGTTTTTTCATTTATATCGACGAGGTAGAGGGGATGAATCGGCACAAGCCGATGATCCGGTACTTAATCCTAGGCCACCTTCGGAAAAGAATCCGATGACTTGGGTACAACACTCAAATTTTTCCCTAGACACACTACCTATTTCTCTTTGCGATCTAGTGTATCAATGGCAATTGGTTGGAATGAACCACTTGCGGCGATCCTCGATTGCTTCTCGCATGGTGATTGGTTCTTCACTTGTAAATGTATTCAAGGGTGGAAAAGGATGTGGATTTTAGTGTTTTGCTGTCAGAATCGATCAAGTAGTATTAAACATGGCTAGACTCCTCTTTCACTGCTAGTCTCCAATGAACTTTTTCTTTTGTTTGATTGCCTTGCTTACAGTGTGCTTGTTTTGAGTGAGTCATTTGCTGTTCCTTCGTCTTGGAATGTCAATGTGTCGTCTGGTGAAACTCGTATATAAGTACTATCACAACGGTCGATTACATTCCTGGATTCTATACGAGATTACAAAATTGTTGTTTCCATGTTGCTAGGTCTCACGAAGAACAGGTCGATTTCAGGTGCAACTTGGTGACCCTTTGATCATTTCAATTGATTTCTTCGATTCATTGTCGACCCTGCCATATAAATATTGGTCCATGGACACAATTGGCTTGAGTTGTTGTAGAATGCGGTATATACCAGTCCCAATCTACAATCCTACCTTGAATCGACAAAGCCAGGAAGAACATAGCCCGTGCTACGAGACTTACATATAAACATCATTTTCATCTTGTACAGCGATTAGACACAATGGCGACAGAAAAAGCCCCCATTCCTACGCATGAGCAGCACTCCGACTCATCGGCTTCATCGAGTCGTGCATCAACTTCCGATGACAGCTTACGATCAGCTCATGAAACCCAATCCCGACACGAGAATGGAGATGACAGAGTCAGCCATTGCTCAGAGCAAGACCATGATCACGATCGCGAAGGAAGCCGGGAAACCATCCATGAGCAAAATATGGATCTCGAGAAAAACCTCCCATCTCTCGACCAAACACCCACAAACCATAGTAGAAACACCAACGTCAACATGCTCGATACCGTCCGCAGTCACGTCTCGCAGCAGGACATGCACGTCTCTGACAATGTCTACCGTGAACAAAACGCGGAGCAATATCTCCGTTTCTCGCCGGCTCGCAAAGTGACCATCGTGGCGATTCTGTCTGCTTGCTCTTTCTTATCGCCAATTTCATCAACGACAATCCTCCCTGCTATGCCAGAGGTGGCGGAGACTTTCAATACCACTGGTAGCGTGATCAATGCGAGTAATGCCGTGTTCATTCTTGCAATGGGTCTATCCTCGACTTTCTGGGGGACATTTAGCCAGATTTATGGCAGAAGACCAGTGAGTTCTTAATCAATTGTTATTTCAAACCGCCAGACTGACAGTACTTAAAGATGTCCTTTTGGAGCTCGTTCTTCTTCTTCGTTTTCAGTCTGGCAACAGCGCTGTCGCCGAATCTGGCAGCATATTTCATTTTCCGAGCCCTGACGGCTTTTCAAGGAACATCCTTCCTTGTTGTGGGTAGTGCGTCTATCAGTGACATCTACACGCCCACAGAGAGAGCTACTGCTCTCGCATGGTTCCTGTCTGGAACTTTGATTGGTCCAGCTCTTGGGCCGTTTTTAGGGGTATGTCACATCCATCTTTGTGCAATACTTGAAGCTAATTCTTCTCAGGGTGTGATAGTGACTTACTGTTCATGGCGGGTCATCTTCTGGCTGCAAACCGCACTCGGCGGGTTTGCATTCGCTCTAGTCGCTCTCTTCATCCCAGAAACAATCCCACACAAAACGATCTCTGACCTCGCTGATCTTTCGCCACTCGAAAAGACAGTCGCAATTTGGCACCGCATGAACCCGATTCGTGTCATCAAACTGCTGTTCCAATACCCTAACCTCTTCTTTGCCGCTCTTGCTTCCGCGTCCCTTGTCTGGAACCAGTACTCCCTCCTCACTCCGATTCGATATGTCCTGAATCCACGCTTCAACCTTACCACTCCGATTGAGTCCGGATTGTTCTATCTCGCGCCGGGTTGCGGCTATGTCTTCGGCACATTTTTCGGCGGCCGCTATGCCGACTATATTGTCCGCAAATGGATCCGCAAGCGTGACGGCGTTCGTGTCCCTGAGGATCGCCTCAAATCCTGTCTGCTTTTCTTGGGTGTTTCCATCCCAGGCTGGGTGCTTATTTACGGATGGACCATTGAGCAGAAAGTCGGCGGTATCCCCGTACCCGTCATTGCACTTTTCCTTCAAGGAGTGTCGCAGACCTTTGTATTCCCCAGTCTGAATACCTACTGTCTTGATGTGATGCAGTCCAAGGGTCGAAGTGCTGAAGTCGTTGCAGGCAACTATATGTTTCGGTATGCTCTTGGAGCGTTGGGAACGGGTGTTGTGTTACCGGGCATTGGAGCTATGGGGGTAGGCTGGTTCAGCACTATCTCCGCTATATTTGTGGGGGTCTCGGGATCCTTTATGTGGCTCATAACGATCAAGGGAGCTACCTGGAGGCAGAGGGTGGATGAGAAGCTAGCCCAAAAAGCTGCTGCTTGATTTGGTGTGTTGTTGACGACATTTCGGCTTTCTTAGACGATGCCAACGAGTAATATATAAAACCTGGTCGATGGATTTTAGCATAATCAATCAGCAATGACTGAACAATTCCCTGTTTGGTTTTCGTATGTTGATCGAAAAGACCATAGCGTAGTCGATCCCCAAGTGACATCCCTATCATGAAGGTCGTCGTATGTTGATGTTTTATGGTCGCGTGATCTCATTGGACACAGTAGCCAACGGCATGTGGCAGTGTCAGGCATGGAGAATAGATGGACGAATGATTAGACGATGGCGATAGTCGCAGGAATGCGTACTGTCGTACTGAGCCACAAAGATGTCGTACGTCCTTCTGGCAGTGGAGAAAAGGTCAGATCGAGCGGTCAAACGATGACGTCGGCTAAGATCACGGATGCCTGCAGCACTCCTCAGGCACTCCACAAATTTGTCTTAAACCGGCAACTCTTCCCCAGACAAAATCAATATCTCGTCTTCCTACGCTTTTCCCCTTATTCTCTTGAAATTGGTTACTGTGTGAATTGACTGTACCCATCATGGCTACCAAAGAAGAAGCTAGTGCTGTCCCGGCCGCAAGCAAAACTTCGTGGACTAGCTTCCTGAAGGTGACTATCCCAATGCCTCAAAAAAGACCGACCCCCCGCAGCATTCGCTAACTAAGAATCTCTACAGTCCATCGCATCTTTCAACGGCGACCTCTCCTCTCTCACCGCACCGCCGTTCATCCTCTCAACCACCTCTCTGACCGAGTACTCTGCGTACTGGTGCGAACATCCCACACTCTTCGTTGCCCCCGCACGCGAGCCCGATCCTGCAAAGAGAGCTCTTCTAGTCCTCAAATGGTTCCTGAGCACTTTGCATCAACAGTATTGCTCGCGAAGTGAGAAGCTAGGAAGCGAGAAAAAGCCGCTGAACCCGTTCCTGGGCGAGTTGTTCCTGGGGAAGTGGATAGAGGATGAGGATGTGGGTGAGACGAAGCTGATTAGCGAGCAAGTCAGGTGCGTCTTGGTGACACATTGATACTCGGTGGTGTAGACTTGCCAACTGATCCGGCGTGCAGTCATCATCCTCCAGCGACGGCGTATTCGATAGTCAATGAGAAACATGGAATCGAGGTGCGTACTTTGTCATCGGACGAGTTCCGCTTTACCTGACCACAGAACAGCTCCAAGGATACAACGCCCAAAAAGCCTCCTTCTCCAGCACCATCCAAGTAAAACAACTAGGCCACGCCTACCTCTCCTTAACACCACCTGGAAAAGATGCAAACAACGAAGCCGACCGAGAATACTACCTCATCACCCTGCCCAGCCTCCACATTGAATCCCTAATCTACGGCACACCATACGTCGAACTAGAAAAGACCACCAAAATCGCCAGCTCAACCGGGTACATCTCCAAAATCGATTTTTCAGGCAAAGGCTGGCTCAGCGGAAAGAAGAACACTTTCTCCGCAATTCTGTACAAGGAGAGCGACGGCGAAAAGAACCCCTTATACACCGCCGACGGGCAATGGTCGAGTAGTTTCACGATCCGCGATGCACGGGCCAAAAAGGATGTTGAGACCTTCACCATCAGCAGCATGAAAACGACACCCCTGACCGTCGCCCCTCTTGAAGAACAGGATATATGGGAAACTCGCCGCGCATGGCGCGATGTAGCCGCAGCCATCGAACGAGGCGACATGGACGCCACCTCAATCGCCAAAACCAAAATCGAAGTCGCGCAACGCGAACTACGCAAAAAGGAGAAAGAGCAAGGCGAAGAATGGGAACGACGATTCTTCAAGCGCGTGAATGAGAAGGATGATCATACCTTTATGAGACTGGCGACAATGCTGGATTTGACGCTGGGTAATGGCGCGGGGATTGAGAGTGATCGTACCGGTGGAGTTTGGAGGTTTGATGCTTCGCGCGCTGTTGATGCGAATCCGCCGTATCACAAGGTTGGCGGCGAGGGGTTGGGATTGTAATAGTAGTACTTCATACGTATGTAGCTATTAGTATGCCTTGCATTGAGTTTTGTGCGTGGGCCCGGAGGCTGACTTTGGATTACTACAGTATTCAACAGATGAGCATGAGGCGGGCGTCTTTTTATATCTCATGAACAACAGCCCTGGTTCAGGGTCTTTCTATTCCTTACATGCCTATTTACTAATGCTTCTTCTATTGGACCGACTCATGGATGTAATGTAACTAATAGCTCAATGCGAGACTTTTCCAAGCAAAGGAAGTAGATTGATAAGCATAGCCTTGCCGTAACCTGTCTCCATTTCCATTCCATGTCCACCATGTATGAGTGATACTAACTGATAGAACTGCTGTGACATCTGGACGTCTGGTGTTATGCCTGCATAAAGCATAAAAAATTCCTGTTTGTAATACATGTAAAAATAAAAATAACAAGACACCGATGAAATGATTTTGAATAAAAAAGAGGAGAGAGAGAGAGAGAGAGATGGATGGAGAGAAATACACAAAAATCCCATTTTTGGCTCCTTTTTTTGCTGGCTTTCATTTTCCTTTCCTAATGCTTCATTTCGTTCAAAGGACGAGAAGAGAAAAGAAAACGACATGGTAAAAAAAAGAACATATTTGAAACATAAGCGTAGCGTAGCAGCAAGAGAGCACTTCCCATCGCTGAACAATTTTCCCATTTAAAAAAACCCGAGTCCACCATCCAGAGATACAAGTAAACACAATAGATAGGATAAGAAAAAAGAAACACTCAAATCGAAGAGTTGAACGCCGTTAGACTCAATCCCTTGTTTTTAAGCTCATTCAATCAGTCAACATTTAATGTCCGTAATTGCCACCCCAACCGCCGCCGCGTCCAGAGTTACCGTAGTAGTTACCGAAGCCTGCTGCGCCGCCGTAGTTGCCGTATGCACTTCCTTGGTGGTGGTTCTGGCTAACGTTGGCCTGGTGAGTGCCCAAACCACCGAGACCGCCGCTGTACTGAGG
Source organism: Talaromyces verruculosus (assembly GCA_001305275.1). NCBI lineage: Eukaryota > Fungi > Ascomycota > Eurotiomycetes > Eurotiales > Trichocomaceae > Talaromyces > Talaromyces verruculosus. The sequence continues at coordinate 119,215 of LHCL01000069.1, forward strand.
GTTCAAGTGGGGGTAGCCACCGAATCCCTGTTGACCCTGTTGTCCCTGGAGAGGAGGCAGACCAGTCTGTGACTGCGATTGTCCAGGAATGCTGCTGGTGGCTGAACCAGGTCGGTTAGCCTGAGCAAGAGAAGGGCTGGGGCCACCAGCCTTGGAGGTTTCGTATCCCTTGGTGGACTCCTCGCTGCTTACGGGTTGTTGCTGAGAGATGGGCTGGTTCTGGCCAAATCCGGACTGCGAACGACCGAACACATCGGGAACAGCTGTACCGAAGGTAGTGTTTGCAGCAGCGGTCTGCTGGTTCTCGGGCTGAGCAGATCCAGTGCGACCATAGACAGAGTCACGACCTGGAAGAGCCTGGTTGAAGCCAGAGCCTGCTGGAGAAGACGAGTGGTCGTAGGAGAAAGGCTGGCCGTACATAGCACCCTTGCCGCCGTATGGGGCGTACTGGTTGCTGTACGCATACTGGTTGCTATGAGGCATGTAGTGATCTTCGTAACGACGAGCATCATCATACATAGGACGGTTGCGGCCATACTGGTGCTGCTGGTTCATGTTCATGTATGTCTGCGCGTAATGAGGGTTCGAGTAGTAAGGATAGCCGTAGCCGTAGTTACCAGCGTGAGCACCCTGTCCTCCAGGAATGTGCTGGCCAGAGGGTTGCTGCGATTGAGTGGTGCCGGGCAAGGTTGGCTGAGGAGTGTTTTGTCCACTTCCAGGAGCTTCGGTATGACCATAGCGGCTAGGTGTCTGGGTAGCCTGGGCCTGTCCTTCAGCACCCGAGGTTGCGAAACCAGAAGCGCGCTGGCCAGTGGTGTCCTGTGAAGGGTAGCCGTAGTAGTTGTAGGGAAGACGCTGCTGATCGGCAGCATAGAAGGGAGAATACTCGCTGCCAGTCGTTGCTGCGGCTTGAGCAGGAGCTTGGTGAGAGAAGGGCTCTTGAGCTTGAGCCTGGGTCTGGGCGGGATGCTGAGTAAATGGGTCGTATGGCTTTTGGGCTTCGCCGTAACGGTTGAAGTCATTGAAAGGTGCTGCATCGGTCTGGGGCACGGGAGGCAATCCAGGAGCAGGACGGGCGACCGCGGGGGTCTCTGTCGAGGGTTGGGATTGAGGAGGGGGGAGAGAAGCACGAGGAGCGACTGGAGAGTGTTGAGGTGGTTGAGCGCGAGTTTCTGCCTCTTCGCGCTGTTCATCAACGTCCACAGATTCATTGCCGTTCAATCCCATGCTGCCGAATTGGACAGCAGCGCGATCAACAGCGTGATTGGCAGGCATAACAACGGCTTCCTGCTGTTCCAAGACACGGCGCTGGAAGCTAGCAGAGCGGCCTTGAGGTCCAGCCGCCTTGAAGGCAGAGGCCGCATATCCAGATACAGGTCCACGGCTTTGAGGAGTAACGGGAGGTAGAGAGTTGGGGTCTTGGACGCTTGCGCTTGCAATTGTGCTGGCTGCGGTTGCGGTGGCAGGGGGGGCTGAGACATCGGGGATTTGCTCGAGGTTCGTTTTGGTGAGATCATCCGTAGGAGCTTCGAAGGACTGGGTAGAGGGTGTTTCTTGTGCGGGTTCATTAAGTGGTACAGGTGGTAGTTCGGGTGCTTGGGCTTTAGGAATTTCCGGGGTTGCCACGGCGGCGGGTACAGACGGTATGATCGTTTCAGGTTTCGTTTCAACGGGAGCTTCGACGGGAGGTGCGGCAGGAGGCGCGGCGACTGGGGGAGGCTTCTTCTGAGGAGGGGGAGGTGTAGGTTTAGCAAACAAGCTGGCCCATCCCTTCTTCGCAGGTTCGGCTGCTTTGGGAGCTTCCTGCTGCTGTTCCTTCACAGCCTCGACCGACTCAACGGGTTTGGTTGCATCAACTTCAGCAGGAGCGGGTTCGCTGGGGATGCTTGTGATGACCTGTTCAGCAGGTGCAGCAGGTTTCTCGTCACGTGCGCCACCAACTCGTCCACCGCGACCTCCACGCCCACGATCTCCTCGAGCACGACCACCGCGTCCTTCGAATCCACCACGGCCGCGGCCACCACGAGATGCTAAAGGTACTGTTTCGCCACCGGTGGTCTGGGGCTTGGGCACATCCTTTGCCTTGGAACGGGAGCGATCGGTAGTCTTCTTCTTAACCTCACCCCATTGAGATGCGTTACCTATTATCGTCAATAATCAGTAACTGGCTATATTCACGATACGAAAAAAATAATACCTTCACTAATGTGTTCGATGGCTGTCTCAAGAACACCATTGGCATCCTCCAAAGCAAACACTAGATCTTCGTCTGTCCAGTCCGAGAAGAGCTCTTTCAAGGTGGGTAATTCTGTCGCATATTTGAGCTTCAATTGACCGATCTCGCCTTCATCTTCGTATGATGTGGGTGCAGTGTTGTCGGCAATTTCAACTTTGGCAGATCGAGGACCGCCCCGGCCGCCTCTGGAGCTGTAACCACCTCGGCCACCTCGAGCAGAACCGCGCCCACGCGGCGCGGAGGGTCTGGATAAAACTTCGGACATGGTGTGTCTGTTGTATTATATTGCTGACTCGCAAGGAATATGTGAGAATTGTTGAGAGGAAATCGTGGACACAACAAGTGTGATGAAGGTTGGTCCTTGGTGGTGATGTGGAGGATAGACAGGGATTGCAAACGGGACAGGTGCCCAGGCAAGGAGAAGAATGGATGTGTCAAAAAATCCGAATAATCAAACGATGCGCCCTCTCTTCGAGGTTAGCACCAGCTCTGCAGCAAAGGGTCCGCCAGATTCGAAAGCTGAAAGTAGACGGAGATTGATGGTTTAAGGTAAAGCAAGCAGTAAATGGTTGACTAAGTCAGACACAAGGAACTTTTACGAGCTGAAATTGGGTCGCGCGCCTGCTAACACAGGTTTAGCGAGGCGGCCAGGCTAAGCTCAAAAGGACCTGTCGATGTCGTCGGAAAGGGCAGGCGGTGAGAGTAGTGCCGTGTTCGTCGGGCGATCATACAACCTCCTCTCCAAGCTTGCCATTGACGACTATACCCAGCACGCACTGATTCTACACGACTGAACAATCACATCAATTGTTTATACTGATTAGATTGATTTGAACAATAAGACGACTCGCCTGGAATTGATCACGGCCGTCGGACGCCAGTCCCGTCTCCAGACACCACCATCTTACCTCCTCCACGATAATACACAGAATGAAGAACAATACCGCCTTTCTAAAACTAAAAGGATGGCCCAAAATCCACCATCCCCTTCCACAGACTCCTCGAGAGTCCCAGCAACTACTGTCGGCCTTGACATCATCCTTCCGTCGTCAACTCGATGCCGCCGATACCAACAAACCAGCACAGTCTGCGAGTCAGCACTTGGATGCCATCCTGGAAAACCCGCTATTCCGTGTCGTCCCGTCCAAACCGGCATTTCCTACTATCGAATCTCACCAGAATAGACAAGAGGCGGAAGAAACCTTCGCAGTAGTCAAGGACCCGATGAGACTGCTCGATGACAACGTGGCTGCCGGCACTCTTACCGGCCGGGTACTCAAAGAGGTCTTGCGGTCTCAATTATCATTGATTAGCAACAGCTCAACGAGTCCAGAACTAGCTATGAAGACAACTGGTGCAGGGGCAAGAGTAGCCAAGTGGTTCTGGGCTTCGGATTCAGCTTCACGCAAATCTTTCTTCAAGGTCCCGGGCGCAACCAAGCTTGCCGTCATGTTCATGGTAGCAGAAGGACTTCACGATGAGCTCAGGGCTTTTCTACGCCTACTGTACAGAGCTGATTTGGGTGGCTCCGATGGGATTATCCCCCGACGGATTGCAGACTGTATCTTCTCTACATTCTTGTACAACTATGTTGCGGCTGAAATCAAACATGGGCGAGGCATGGTTAGTGCCATGGAAATATTTGTGGAGGTAGCAGACTCAATACCTACGCATTTCAAAGAACAGTTTCTCAAGGGGGCGGTTTTCCATTTCGGTCGCCTCATGATTCGGGACATGGATGCTGGTGTGTTTAAAGATGTCCCCGTTTCGTTATTCGACAAGTATTGCAATATAGTAGAGTCCTTACCGGGTCTTCAACCTTATGGCCTTGCGATGCGCATATACCATCCTACGCAGCAGGACGCTCGACCGTTTATGGAATATGTACGGGAATTGCGGAAATCGAAATCTCCACCACGAATGGAGATGGGACAAGATGATTTTCTCCAAACGAGCCTCAACGCGTTACGTCTCTTGATCGATCAGGGAAATTACCGGGACGCTGCGAAATACTCTCATGATGTCAAGAAGATGCTATTTGAAGAGCGAGTTACCGACCGTCCAAAAGACAGCTACTCTCCTCAGCTGAATCAACTAATGGATCGGTTGAGTCTGGCTGAAAATGCGTTGACATTTCGATGGGAGCCTATGTAATGACATTCATAGGATCAGAATGACCGCAAACTTTAAATGAGACGGAACAACTTGTACGTCAACAGTACCACCTTCACCCGGCCACTATACGGTCACAAAGACCTGCTACCGACACAGTGCAATGTCCCAGAAACTGTCTCGCCGGCTGAAGAGTCCGGTATGATCTATCAATCGCTCCAAGAAGCCGCTTCGTGCAGACCCAGGATCGATCCGTACATGTTAACGCATGCATTATCACGAGTGTATACTAACAACGCTGATTTACGATGATCCAATTGAAGGAGAATTACGTGACCATGACCTGTATTATTAGTGAAACAATCAATTCCATTCTCGAACAAATCTACGAGATAGTTCTCCCTAAAAGTCACTGACTCATCCTCAAAGCCTAAGTGCTCAGGCACATCCGCAAACCGGCGACCGGACAATCCATTCATCCGCTATGAGTAATAACCATCAGATCTATTTAGCAGCTTCATACCTCTGACTCAACCCAATTTTCCTGATTTCTACACATCAATTGATTTAATTCTCTACTTCAAAATCATGTCCGGAACAAAGATCTGGCTCAGAGCAGAGACCAAGCCTCAAGAGGCGCGGTCAGCTCGTAAGTTTTTCGCAATTCGATTTTTTTTGGAACCCCGCTATTTTGCATAGATGCTCAGATGCTCACCTATTGGGATGATGGATAGTTACACCTACTACGACCAAGGCGCTGCTAGATGCTGGATATGATGTGACGGTTGAAAAGTCGAGTCAGAGTATTTTCGACGGTATGTCAATTCTTTGAGAATCAGATCGAGAAATGAATGGAGTGTTGACTTGACCGCTTGAACAGATGAGGAATACGCCGCTGTATGCACTTTCCCCTTAACCAACAAATTCGAAAAGAGTAACAATATCTGACTGGAGGATTGGATAGGTCGGCGCCCGTCTCGTCGAAGAAGGATCGTGGGTCAAAGACGCGCCCAAAGATACATACATCCTCGGCCTCAAGGAGCTGCCGGAAGACGACTTCCCGCTCGAACATGTACACATTTCCTTTGCGCATTGCTACAAGAAGCAGGCTGGTTGGGAGAAGGTGCTTAGTCGCTGGCCGCGTGGAGGCGGTACCCTGTTGGATTTGGAGTTTTTGACTGATGAGAAGGGACGGCGGGTTGCTGGTATGATCTAATTCTTGCGGTGGTAAGAAAACGAAGCTGACGGTTGGATGAAGCGTTTGGTTATTCCGCTGGGTATGCAGGTATGTTTATCTCGAGATCTAGTAGAGGCGCGATATGCTGACTGAATAGGATCCGCACTCGGAATCAAGACCTGGGCCTGGCAATTCACACACGGCAAGGACGAGCCTCTTCCCGGCGAAACCCCCTACGCCAACGAGGGACTGCTCATCAGCTCCGTGAAAGAAATCCTAGAGGCTGGAATCAAGAAGGCTGGTCGATCGCCCAAGGTGCTCGTTATCGGAGCTGTAAGTTTGCATCCAGATTTCATTGCGATCTATATTAATATGAGGCAGCTCGGACGATGCGGTAGCGGTGCTGTCCAGTTCGCCAAGGACGCCGGTATTCCTGACGAGGATATTATCAAGTGGGATCTTGAGGAGACCAAGAAGGGTATTTCCTTTCTCCGCGCCAATGCTTTTCTCGTACTGACATCAATAGGCGGCCCGTTCAAGGAAATCGTCGAGGATGCCGACATCTTCATCAACTGCATCTACCTCTCCACACCCATCCCTCCCTTCGTCAACGCCGAGACTCTTGCATCCTCCAAGCGCACTCTCTCCGTCGTCTGCGACGTCAGCGCTGACACGTACGTCCTCCTACCATACCTCAAACAACTCATACTGACGTCTGATAGAACAAACCCCCACAACCCAATCCCCATCTACAACATAACCACCACATTCGACAAACCCACCGTCCCCGTCACCAACATCCCTACCCTCGGCAACCCCGACTTACCTCTCGACATAATCAGCATCGACCACTTGCCCTCGTTGTTGCCTCGTGAGAGTTCCGAGATGTTCAGTACCGCGTTGTTGCCGTCCCTGTTGCAGCTCAAGGATAGACAGAATGCGCGCGTGTGGGTGCAGGCGGAGGAGTTGTTTAAGCAGCATGTGTCTACTTTGCCGGAGGAGTTGAGGAAGAGGGATTAACTTTTTCTCTTTGCTCTTTGCTCTTTAGGGGATAGGAAAAGTCCTCATATGCTATGATTCATTCATGTTTGTAAGGATAGAATGGTATACACTGATTATACTCGGGTACAGTACTACATAAGAGGAAAATTTTTCAAAAACTCAATTATATCATTCTGTCTTGTTTATTTTTTAAATACGTACTTCCGAAGTCTTCGGAAAAAAATTTACAACTGACCAGCAGTGTTGAAGTCCTCAAGAGCCTCCTTGACACGCGCGCTCATCGACTTCTCACCCTCCCGGACCCAAACACGGGGATCGAAGAACTTCTTGTTCGGCTTATCGGCGCCATCGGGGTTACCAACAGTAGTCAACAGATAATCCTTCTTCTTAAGGATGTAGTCGCGCACACCAGACAAGTAAGCGAACTGCATATCAGTGTCGACATTGACTTTGACGACGCCGTAGCTGATGGCTTCCTTGTACTCGGCCTTCGAGGAGCCGGAGCCGCCGTGAAAGACAAAGAAGACGGGCTTGTCGGAGGAAGATTTGAGCTGCTCCTTGACGTATTTCTGGTGTTTGGAGAGCAACTCTGGGTGCAGGCGCACGTTGCCGGGCTTGTAGACGCCGTGCACATTGCCGAAGCCAGCGGCGATGGAGAAGTAAGGGCTGATCGGGGCGAGGGCGTTGTGGATGGCGAGGATGTCCTCGGGTTGGGTGTAGAGGGAGTTGTTGTCGACGTCTTCGTTGTTGACGCCATCTTCTTCACCGCCGGTGATACCGATTTCCTACATCTATTAGCTTTAGTTAACAAACCTGGGGAGGAAGGGAAAGAGGTACCATCTCGAGCCACTGCTTCATGGGAGCAGCGCGCTTCAAGTACTTGGCAGTAGTCTCAATGTTCCAGTCCACAGGCTCCTCGGACAAGTCAATCATGTGAGAAGAGAACAGAGGCTCGCCGTGCTGCTTGAAGTAGCGCTCGTCCTCGTCGAGCATGCCGTCCAACCAGGGCAGAAGCTTCTTGGCGCAGTGGTCGGTGTGCAGGACGACGGGGATGCCGTAGGAAGGGGCGATGCTACGGATGTAGTGGGCGCCGGCAATGGCGCCGGCGATGGAGGCCTCCTGGTTGGAGTTTGCGACGCCCTGGTAGTCTCTTAGTAGGGGTATATTAGAATTAGACTGAGGAAGAGACAAAAGAATACCTTTCCGGCAAAGTAGGCGGCGCCACCCTGGGACATTTGCAGGATGATGGGGCAGTTCTGGTCGCGGGCAGCTTCGAGGGAAGCGACGACAGTAGAAGAAGAGGTCACGTTCTGATCTGTTAGCTATGCTATGCGATCATCCAGCGTCACGAATAAACGCAAAACGTACAATGGCGGGAATGGCAAACTGCTTCTCCTGAGCATATTTGAAGAGCTCGAGGACGTCATCGCCGACGATGACACCAGTCTTGCGGGACAGCTTCTCGAGGACACCCATGTTGTCTTGTGTGTAATTATTGATAATGTGATGTGATCTGGTTGATTGATTAGAGTCTGGAGATGAAGTTAAAAAAGAAAAAAGAAGAAAGTGAGAGGAGAGAAGAATGAGGTAAAAGTGGCAGCAGAAGTGGGGATGGAGGGGGCAAGCTCGAACAGAACTGAGAACAGCCACCAGACAGAGCTCAACAGAGTCACCAGAGTCAACAAGAGGGGCTTTTGCTGGCAGTGTCTGCTGTTCTTTCTTTTTTTCTTGCGATGACACGGTGATAGGGCAAACAGCAGCAGATACTGAGGGAGATGGACTCACCGAGTTCACCGGCAGCTTGATACGGTGGATTCTGCTGGGAGAAAAAGATGAGGTCAGAGATGCCTTGATTGTCAGGCACACATATGTACTCACCTTAAATTATGGCTATCAGCTCGAATAAATTGGATGGAATAGAGCAGCAGTTAAGGTCTTGTACTTTTTATAATTCAACAGTTCCACAATGATATAATATACTCCTACATAGACATTGTAGACATCCGGTTTCTGCTCTTCTGCTGGTGGGGGTTTTTCTATGACGTTTCCGATTTGGCCCGCGATAATGCTTCCTCGCACATACCATTAGTCCAGTGCTAACTACTGTGGAACAATTCGATTACTTTCTATGTTTTACAAGACCATTATGTCAATCGATTAGCATTCAATTGCATTCCGACCTAGGGAGTAGGTACTACCGTCTTGGTTGTGCAGTGTGCGTGTTTCCTACTGCTGGCAAGGGTGGCATAGCAACCAGGAACCCCGCGGCAATACAAACATCCTCTACGGAGTGCCTTGTTCTCATATCAATTGCATCCAAAGCAATGGATACAGATACCTCAGTGCTTCGTCAAGCTAACCCAAGCTTCTCTGAGGATGATTAACATCCATCTCGAGTTCCCCCCCTATCTTTAATCCAAATGAACCCACTATTTGTACATATAGCTGGAAGTGGCAATATTCCAGAGCTACACATATCACATCCTAGTACTTCGTTATATGCAAACATCGGGCTTCCCATCCACGGAAAAGCCCGGGTCTAAGGCACCAAGCCAATTATACGACCACGTACAAAAATCACTTGATCAATCCTATACCATCGATTGGCCATACAGCATCAAGTATGTAGTAGAAACTGTCCTATCCCGCCAGTGAGGGATGCAAAATCCCGGAACACCAATCAGACCAGCCAGCACTGAAGCCAGGACTAGAGCATCTACTATGTAGACCAGCGAACCTAAAGAACAGGCGATGAGAAGCAACGGCCGTCTTGCCCATTATTCGTGGAATATTATATAGAGTACGACTAGGGCTAGTTCTTTTCCGGGGTTGGGGGGTCTTTCCGAATACCTCGGGTATACGTAGTACATAGTATGTTTATGCAACTGTCGGGCAGAGCTCCGATCAATCATATACTTTATGCGTCAGGATATAGATACATCCATGGATGTATCCCCGAATAGAGACACGCTAAAAAACCGTTACTATAAGGCATAACATTGGGTTTAAGATATTCTCTACCACTATTGATTATTTGATCACCTAGAAAGTCCATACTAGCCTTCTTGAGACTATTACTTTACTTAAGCCCAGCTAGCTACTTTAAATGTAGTCACGAACCCTTGACTGCTATGCTGTAATAGCTTTAGCTGAGTATATTGCTTCTAATGACTTTTTGTAGCTGCCTAGAGAATCAGATACGCATCATCGAAGCAATATGCCCCATTGACTCGCACAGAAAACTACCGAGGCATGAGCTTAAACAAGCTTGATACGATACAATACAAAGGATCATTACAGGGTTAGTCAAACCACTTGACGTGGACGCATATTTTCTTCCTGTCCGACTCCATCTAGGTAAGGCGATAGTGGAGAGGTACATTGGACTCTGCTTCATACCATCTTGTGTGATCAAGGAGTGGGGATGGAAGGAGAGAATTTTCATAATGGGTACTGCGAATTCTACATATTAACTAGGTTGATATCAGATCAAGTATATTTTCTGGCACTACATATGGTAGCATGAACGACTAACCTAACCTCACTAACTTTGTAACGCGGCCTGCAACTTACTACGAGTAGGTCAATGGATCAGGAGTCAGCTCAAGAACGGAGTAGTTATACTATGTAAGTTAGTCTTGTCTCAATAATACCATGTCACGCCCCTTGTACCTAGGTAGCACGACACTAATAGTTAACTACTGGCAGACAGGCAGTCAAGGGTCGTAACCATCCTGATACTGATAGACCTCCTACGGAGCGGCAACCATGCAGCATAATGTCAGGCCACTGCAAGTCTACATGGATTTATTGGATCAGAACAGAGATAAAAATAGGTAACAACTTGCACTGCCACAATTGGAAGGCATGGGTGTAACCTGATGTCACTTCTCGTGTAGCACCTGGAAGCGCGTACATAGAATGTTGCCCTAACTTGCATGTACCACGCAGCGCTGCATGTATGCCTAGGCCATAACATACCAGAAGCTTAACATAAGTGGCTGCTCATCGATCGCTGATTGTCCATCATTGGCCTAACATGAAAGTTGAAACTAGCTACGAGATAAGAGATATTAAGGATCAAGTTAATTATTTCAAAGCTTAACGCATCTTTAATTTTTTTTTTAAAGTTTTTTTTCCTCTGGCCAGTTTTGATAGGGCTTCCTCTTAGATACGGAATATTAGGCGCTACATTAACGAAGATTTGAATGTAGAACTAATACTGTTTATTTGAAATATAGCAATCCAAAAAAGATAAAATCTATATGAGATTATGCTCTACATAGATCGAGAGCAGCAACAACGTTCTGATAAAATGTCTCCGCATTCATGTGATGCAACTCCGGCGATGGTTGATAAAAATCTGCCTTGAGACAGCAAAAAGTGACATCCGCATACACTTTGCCCATTGTAAGAGCAACCTCGGGAACAAGCTTGTCCATAAGCAACCTTTGGAATTTCTCGGCGCTGTGTTTTCCGTAGTCTGGGTCGTACTTTCTAGCTTGAGCCTTGATTCGTCCAGCTGACATTAACAGGCCTAGTTCGATGAGAATCACGCCAAGGCTGTAAATGTCGTGATTTTTGGAGAAGCGTCCTGTATCACCTAGATATGAGTCTGGGTCGGCTTTAGGCAGACCTTGAGCAGCTGGATGTCTATAGAGGTTGCTGTCTTCGGTCCCGGCTATGTTTTCCGTGCCTTCATCTTGAGAATTCGGGCGGCTACATTCGAAACCGACGAGGTATGCGTGGTTGAATTGAACATCGGCCTGGGTCGTGCCGGTGTCAGTCTGAGCTGGGGGTAAGAAGACGATGTTGCTGCTCCGAATTCCCTTATGAAGCCATTCGGCGGAGTGTAAACAATAAATCGCTTTCGCAAGAGTTCTGGCGACCTTAAAACGTTTATCGAGAGAGAGTGCTGACTTGAATCTAGGGAAATTTTCTGAACGCAGCATGTTTCGAAGCGAAAACACTTGCCCAGGGTTGGCAGAATACAAAATCTCATACACACAGCAATTTTGACCCTCCGGATCAAGTTCCGGTTCTCCTTTGATGTAGCCCAAACAAGGCGGCGTCCCTAGCCCTTTCACGCCTTGTGAGAGCTTCAACAAGCAGACAATCTTCTGGATACGATCATCTATGATTGTATGATTATTCTTTCCAGATGGTATTGTCTTTCTTTCAATCAGCACGCACTGTCCATCGTACGTTCCAAAGTAGTGGCGGCTAGTTTCAGATATCCGCATCCGCTGTACGACGCCGTTGAGCTTTGGTGTTTTAAGCTCTGTATATAAGTCCAGCTCATTCACGTGAGTCAAGTTCGTAGCTTTGAGTCGGGCAAGTGATGTGGTGAATGAATCGAAATCGCGTTGTTGGCCTAGCCATCTTAGCCATTTTAGCTTCGACTTATCTTGCTCCCAAGTCAGCGCTGAGTTGAGAAAAATTGCTCCAGTTACATTGGAGTCATAGCCAGGTGGAGGAAGGAAGCTTTCTAGGTCGTGAATAAGGGTAGTTAGCAACTCTATACGCTCTATGGCCTTTCCGCTTTGTAAAGCCCACTGTAGACGTTCTTTGAGACTGGAAGGGTCGCCGCGTAAATGATCGGTTGAGTCAAAAGATTGTGGGTCCAGCAATCTGGATAGCCTCTGAGGTATACTCGAAGCCTTTGCTAGGAGCATGTTCTGAAGGATCGGAACGTCATCCTGGTGAGAGACCAGATTCTGTATAGTATGGGAAATGAGCTGTAAATAGTTTCCAATTGCGTGTTGATATGTTTGTAATCTGGTGTCGGCGATTTCAGAGGGTGCTTCAATTTCGAAAGTCTTCCATTTCGTTGTCCAGTAATGTAGTTTCGCGCGTTGGAACTCAAGTCTTGAATGAAACTCATACGCCTTTTCGTCTGCAATCCCAACCTTTCCCCAGAATTCGAATGAGTTGAAGCAAACCTGGCACAGTTGCCCAAACAATCCTGCGGCACCGAAGAATGTGCTGATGTGAGCTTCAGCCATTGAATAATGAATACAGCGACTTAAAAGCCTATAACGTGATAATGAATCGAGCGAGGGAACTTTTGGTACTGAGAGTATTTTAGACAGGAAATTTTTCAGACACGATTTATAGTCACATCTGTGTGGCTGTGCCAGTGTCGACGCTGCCCTCCATGTACCCCTGCAACCCCTGCAGCCTGATCCAAGGCACACTTGCAGAATTATGCGAAATTCTCCCTATATAAGCGCATAGATGGAATCTAGAATTGCTTGCGAGTATTTCTTTTCCTCTCCCCACTCATCATTGGAAACAAAAGAAACTGCCAAATTCATCTGTCTACCATTTGTCAATATGACTTATTCTGAAGATACTGCAGGGACCATTTTGAGTCATCTGACGCAGAACACCAATCAGACACCCACAGAGGAAAATGATAGTAGTATTTACGATACGCTAGATTCCGACGCTAGCCCCTATGACTTTCTTTCTTTTCTCGCTATAGTCTCACTCTCCACAGCGGCGACAGCATGGACGACCCAGATGTTGAGCCAAGTGCACATAACCCCAAGCAATCTGAGACTATCCGAGAGACGTCGACATGGCTCTTATTTCTCGGTGTCTCTCGCCACAAAAAGCCTTTTCTCAAAGGTTTTACCATCTGGATTTGCAGACCTTGAACTTCCCAGATTGATAGCAGTCAAGACGCCGATTCTTGATCCCAACCCAGTGACACAGAGAAACCGACGAATTTTTGACTCAATGACCAAAGAATATGAAATCATGAACCATGAACAACTAAGAACGAATCAAAATATCACATCGCTGATAGGCTGCTGTTGGCGCACTATCGATATCAGTACGAAATTCGTGGTTCCCAACCTGCTTCTCGAGGGAACTGATCTGGGTGATCTCGCAGACTTCTATCAACGCAAGTATCACACGATCCCTATGCGTAGGCGATTGGGACTGTCTATCGATGTCGCTTCAGGAATTGAAGCCCTTCATTCAGTCGGTATACTACACGGTGACATCAAGCCGCGAAACATTCTGGTATTTCACCACAAAGAACGCGGATACATCGCCAAAATTGCTGATTTTGGCTCTTCTCTCATCCTACATGACACGAAGTTCCCTCGAAGACACAGTGGTGGCACCCCGGTGTTTGCAGCGCCGGAACTCATGGATAGTACTGCAGAGTTTGATGTAGACGATCTTTTGAAAGCGGAGATCTATTCCTTGGGAATCGTTCTCCTCTTTTTACTCAGAGGCCCCTCCGTTGTGGATCAACTCTTGTCCCTCAAGGGAGGCGATTTAAAAGACCGAAAGATCAAAGGTGAATTGTATGATTGGACTAGCCAGAATGAAGAACAATCATATTCCACCTTCATGAAACGACAAACTTTCGGTAAAAGGGCAGCTGAGAAAGAAAATAAGCGCAGGAACATGTCTTGGCTTAACACCCAGGAATCACGCATGCTACACATGTCACAGTCAAGAAGAAAAGGCGACATTGACATTGGTCACATAGAAGAAGATGGGGACTGGATAACTCTGGAGAATGACACATTGCAGAGTCAAGAAGGCGAACAACTACTCCGTGATATTGTCGATCAGATGACGGCCGGAGAGCCCGCAGAGCGACCTAGCAATACATACCACGTCCTCCAGGCTCTTCGGCATATCTTGCGATTAGAGCTAAGGGCCATCTATGATTCTAACAAACTTAAAGAAAGGCGACATGAGGAAAAAATAGCTTCAATATGGAGACGATTCAACAGGCGAGGCTTACTTGCATACTCGGCGACACCCACATTAAATCATCAAGAAATAAGGGCCATCATCTTAGATTATTTTTTGAATAAAAATAGTCACACCAACTTTTTTGGGGAACTGCTTTTCCTTTGGAAATTTGGCTCTATAGCAAAATTTTCACGGCGACACTGCTCTCCTTCCAATTCTTCGAAACGGAGAGTGAAAGCTCAGATAACTAAGAGGTACGTTCAAGCATCCCAATATTTAATGTCAGTGACTGAAACTTTAAACTAGAGCTTTACAATTATCAAATTTGCGACAGAATACGGTGGTAATTTTTATGTTTGGCACCCTTATTAATTGGTACGCCGTTGAAAGTGACTTTTGCCAAGCGTTTCCACATTAACAAGCTACAGGCTGCGACATAGAAGGCAGATTCAAAAGTTTTCGATTCATAAACTCAATGAGAAGATATTTCGAGTAAGTCTGGATCGACTTTTAGAAGAAGAGGATTCCATTCAGAAAGCAGAGCAGTTGACATGTTGAGATGCTAACTACTATCTCCTGTTCAAAGGCATCGAGAGATGAGAAATTTGTCGCTCTCTTGCCATACAATGTGCAGGATGAAATTATTAGGCAATACAAGTCCATTGCCGACTCACCTATACAAGACAAGATCCGTCGTGCTACTGCAAGTTTCGAATATGCGGTAATGATTCTCTGCTTCGGTGCTACTTCCGAGGCCAATACTTCATTGCTTCCTGGAGCACTTCACTATCTCTATCTATCAGCGGCTTTAGGTCATCACGAAGCTCAGAGAATGGCTGGTACATTTTATGATGGCTTTGGTTTTAAAACACCATTCGGTCTCGAAGAGGAGACAGAACAATTATTTCAAGCCTCACTCACGGGTAGCATGACCGCAATGAGACGCTTGCAAAAGTTAAATCCATCCCGATACATGGAAGCTCGTCGCTTGATCTCATTCGAGTATAATGGCTCTTTTGTGAAAGGCGAGCCATGGCCGGAAGCAGACGCAGTAATAACATGGATTATCAACGGTCTCACGGACGTTCCACCAACATTCATACACAACCTTGCGGCGCATGGTCAACTGGAAAGACTACTGAGGCTGTCCTATCTACCTGTTAAACACTTTGATAAGCGGAACGGTTTGGGTGAAACGCCAATAGTGGTTGCAAGTCGTTGTGGCCACGCAGACATTGTAATGCTTCTTCTTGCATTAGGAGCAGACCCTTCGATAGAAACACGTCATGGTGTCCACCCTCTACATTTTCTCAGCGCTTTTGATGACCGCGATATCCCACGGATAGCTACTACTCTTGTGGAACATGGTGCAGCACTTGAACCTCATTCACGAGCTGGAAATGAATATAGACGGGGCATTGATGGTCGTTTCGGCGTAGAGGAAGGGACACCTCTCCTTTGGGCCGTCATCACGGGCAACATTGTTGCCATTAGAATTTTACTGAAACTGGGAGCAGATATCTTTTCTTATAGAAAACTGGAAGAGGGACAGTTTTCCAATGACAAAAGTATCTGGTCTTCCCCGCTCGAATACGCAATTTGCATGTACCAATATGACATCGTTGAGATTCTGTTATCGTCATGCACAGACTCAGAGAAAGCAACGAGCGGACTGAATGATCTTCGTTTGGTTGGTCCTGGAATTAGGGCAGCTCCCTTACTACATGCTCTTGATTTGCGTATTTATGGGCATCTAAAGAGTACGCTGTTACATGGCCGTTATATCAAGGAGGCACAATTGCGGACGGTGAGGACATTGTTACGATATGGCGCGAACCCTTTTCGACTGTCTCGAGAAACGACAGGTCAATCAGTTCAGCCAATCCCAACTGTTTGCCAGAGCAATAATCTTCTATTGCTTCAATTCCTTTGGTATCATGATGACGGCAACTTGAGGCCATCTTCTGCAAAGCAATTCTTTGAATGTATCGAATGTGCAATGCAATTTTCTAGTCGAGATATATTTGACTTTCTAATTGCACAATATTCTGATATTGCCGCCACGGGCGATACTCACGACTGGGACAGACGCGCACTGGCACGAGCGTGTGAAATATCTGATAATTCACACTATGTGTCTTCTCTCATAACTTTGGTCTGTCTGCAAGTATCTTTGTCATCTCCACCGCTCATAACACCTACAAAGTCGATAGTAATAAGCAGCTCCAAGTATAGTACAATCGACTGCGAGCCATTCCAGGAATGGCTAACCCCAATCAAGGGGCACGCTGTCTTGCAGCGAACTAAGGGAAATGTCAAAATCGGAGAAGCATTCGGTCTTTTAATTCGACGAGACCTAATAGCCACATCTTTTTATGAGAAAATGGAACCCCCTTCAGAAGAAACCATGAAACTGGCTATCGACATATTTGATCGCTATGGCCGCCTCAAGGAGGAATACATATCCCACCCGACTCGAAAGGGCCTCGGCATTTGGCAAGAGGAGCTGAATACAGGCAACTTATTCATTGTCGAGAAAGTGACAGTGAAGAAGAAGTATCGCAATCGAGGTATCGGGCAGAAATTAGTAAAGGATATACTTCTGAAAGCGGCGAGACTAGACGAGAATATGCGCTTTGCTTTTGCATTTCCGTCCTGTCTGCACGCTGGCGAGGATCTCCAAGACCGTGCCGGCAAGGCCAAGCGGGTCCGCTTTGATATGGCGCATGCTCAGACAGTAACTGCTATCAAGTTTTTTAGAGCGTTGGGCTTTCGACGTGTTGGGATGAGTGATTGGTTCGCTTTATCTTACAAAGATGTCAACCATCCGTCATTTTCAATCCCAGCCAAGGAAGACCCAGACCCTCCTGAAATAGAGTGTTTTGACTCTGATTGTGATTCTGATGATTCCCGTCCTGAGATTCCTAAGACTAAATGGGTGATTCCTGGTCCATCTATTGGGGAGGATGGAAATCTCAACTTTGACGCTTTATCGCCATCTGCCAGGAGAGATGTTACCACTACATATATCGACAATAAAAGAAAACGCCAAAATACTCCAAGCAGATTTGAGCGCGACTACCCACTCCACTATGCTTTGAAGACGCTCTCTGATGCAGAGTGCCTTGCATTTCTCAGAGAAAAAGGCTGCGATGACGCGAACCGACTGCATTTGAGCCAGATGAGGGACGATGAGGGAAACAACATTCTTCATACAGCTGCTACGTATTTCAAACCTGATTGTGTCGGGTGGATCTTAAAAAAGTGTTTGGTCGCTGATTATAGAGACCTCAAACTGGATCGAAATGTACATGGCCACACGCCTATTGAGGCATTACAATCAAAACTCGAGGAAACCCGGCTACTGCTTCATCACGGAAGCCGATTCCTTTTCCGTGGTGATAAATTCGACGGATTTGATGAAAACGCAGTTTCGTGCGTGCTTATTTTGTGTGGACGGGATGTTACTGACTGCAACCGGAGAAATCAAGCACGTTTTGGGTGCACTTGTGGCCATTGCATAGGAGGCTTTCTCAGTGTTCGCATGTGTCAGGCTTTGAGATGGCGCGCCGAGAAAATCGTTGATAGTCTTATAAAAACAGATGAAGTGGCGGACAATTATACCTGGTATATGCTAAACGAGCCTTTACTCCAGCATCTACCCCAGAAGGTCCAAACAGTTTTCAAGAAGCACAAGGCGTTACGGAAAGGATTTCGGGCCCTTTTTACTACCCTTATTAAGTGTCTGCACGCTGGGGTGGTACCAACTACAGCCAACCTTATGGAGATCTATCGTAAAGATGGGCTATGGACCCTGATGGATACATTTTATTTCAATCGAAATGGTAGCATCGACGATGCTATCAATGCCATTCTTGATCACGAAAAAAGTCTGTTCCTAGATTTCGGTGTTGATCTCTATGACCAGCGTGATACGCATCGTCCGATACTTCCACTGTGCAGGAACGACTATGAATTCGAAGTTGTGAGACGCCAGTGTACAGCTATTGTACATGAAAATACATCTTCTAAAATCTCGTCCAATGAACTTATGTCGTGAGTCTTTCTCCTTGCACTATTATTTGAGGAGTTTTCTTCAGGCTTAAACTGATCGTGTTACTTGCTTAATTCAAGACTCCAGACCCCGTGGCTGCCATATGTGATGAAGATGATGGACAATTTAACCTAGTTCTTGGCTAAGATTATTGTGCGCCAGACGACGAACAATGTTTCGGCTCTATGTCAAAAGAACGTTTGAAATCATCTTTCTAACAAGTTTCAAATCCAAAATCGATATCAACTCAGCATCTGAATGAGATCATTTAAATCCGAGGACAGGATTTTGCCATAATCAGATGGCTTATCAACGTATGGAATAAAATGGTTTACCTCTAGCTCGAGCAGCTGAGAAATGTCCGCAGCACCGTCTTGGAAACGGCCTTGCAGTGAGCACACTGTATCGAATATTAGCATATATTATGGTTTTCTCTTCTCTGATCTCCTTTCACACAAGATGATGAGCGGGCGGCAACCTACCTTCTGTGCAAGGAATGTATATTAAAGTATCGGGTCGACGGAGAAATATGACCGTAGTTTCAGATCTCATGGCAACAAGGCAGAATGTAGAAATTTTGCACTTGACTTTAGTAAGGAGGCGAACAATACTAAGTCTCATTCCATTAAGTTGCTCGACAAGTGTCCGCTCGGCGGACAGCGAGCCATGAGTCATTAGCTGGTCTTCTAGTTCATTGAAAAGGCTTTCATAATGCATAATACAGAGATCGGTAGGCGTCTGTTGGTAGGAATTGAGAATATTGAGATCAATTCCCAAAGTATGTTGGCGGTCGAGCAGCGTGTTGATAGCTCCGGTACAGCCTTGCCGCGCAGCAATGTGCAAGATTGTATCTCCCCCATACTTTGGAGCCTGCAAATGAACTTGGGCGTTGAGAAAGTGCGGCTCATGGAACTCTTCAAGGAGACGGGGAAGGATCCTTTCCTTTTCTTCCACAGGAATGATTGTACCACGGGCATCGTCAACTTCGTGGGAAATGAAAGCGAAGTGTAGAGCTGTGAGTTGATGTTGCCCCTCATCATCAAGTTCTGCGCAATTCCAAAAAAGCGCTTCTCTGCGTGGCGGACGATTTATAGAAGAAGCCAAGGTGAAGAAGGCGTCTATTCTATCAGTAGCTATGGGGAATAACGCATCAAGGAGGATCATTTTGGCCAGCAGAGTCAGCTTATCGGTTTGCTTAAGGAAATCGCAATCTCCGTGTTGAATCAATAGCTCCGCGGCTGCAACGTTCCCCGCCAGAAGAGCTGTTGTTACCTCTTTGGTAAAGTCGGGACGATTAGTAGTCATTGACATTTGAATAACCTATCCTGAAGTTGATGGCGTCTCAAAAATGTGCATTTGGGGTCGAGATTTCTGGTGTGAGGGTAATCTTATCAATTGAGCAAATATGTTTGACCAGGCTGAACGACGAGGAGGGTGGCAGACTGCCTTGACATCCCCTATTTTTGATGCAAAATGGTCCGCCCGTGCTTGGGTCTGGGGTTTCAGACCGTAGCCAATCGTGATCAAGCTCTCTCTACCTGCCGGGACTAGAAATAAGATCAGCCTTGTTCTACTTTCTGCCTTGTGCAATGCCCAGCCAGGCCCAAAACAATAGAATGAGATGAGCCTTTTATCTTGAGGCTCAATCAAGGCACAAGTATACAGCCTCGGCGCATGGAGATGAGGGTTGTACCATTAGATCGTTACGCGAGCTTGTAGCCACAACAGAAGTGCTCAACGAGGAGCATGTAGGACTGCTAGTGGCCGATCCATATATACTAAGCTGGTCGGCAACTGCAATTCACCAACTGTTCGTCCAG
Source organism: Talaromyces verruculosus (assembly GCA_001305275.1). Lineage (NCBI taxonomy): Eukaryota > Fungi > Ascomycota > Eurotiomycetes > Eurotiales > Trichocomaceae > Talaromyces > Talaromyces verruculosus. The sequence continues at coordinate 139,341 of LHCL01000069.1, forward strand.
CTAAGTCAACAGTGATGTTATGCCTAACTTCTGCTCTGCAAGGGCGGTACACGAATTCAAACGCGAGGAACGTTGCGTGGTTATCCCATCACGCTAACAGTTGCGTCTTTGAACGGCCTGTGATCTAAACGAGGGGTGATATCGAGCAGGGGGAGTTTCAGAAGTTGCCTTGATCGACATCTATATAGTTAGGGAAATTTTCCGGCCATTCTCCTCCGTTCCTCCTCATCAGTAACAACTTCTGACCAAGACTACATACCTGCAAACTATTTTGGATCCGGTCGATGATGAGACAGTATACCACCCTTGGCTGTGGTTTGTCCCGTCCAAGGGTATCTAGTTAAGACACGTGCTGGGACTATAGAACTGCCGATGCCTACCTAGGTAGACAGATGATATTTTCGGAGCCAAACTTACAGGTCCTCATTCTCTCTATGTAAAAGTCAAATCTGTCGTGGTGGTTGAAATGATCTAACACCATGCCCTACCAAAACCCACTCTGACGTGGCCCTGTTTTTGGTGTAGTGGTCTTGTGAGCTTCACTCTCACAGGTACTACATACGTATAACATGGAGTTATATACCCCACCTGTTTTATGTCCGATCTTCCATCCTCCATATATACAAGTAAAAGACACCCGAGAAAGAAAAATCAATATATATCAAAACGCCGGCATGATGCATTGCCCAAAAAAATTTACAAGTTCGTGGACGGCGCCTGACTATCCATCTCGTAAAATAGCAGATACACCTCCTTTTGCATCCCCAAAACATCACTCGTTTTGCACTCTTTGACCTTCTCGTCGGATATGCGCCACCATCTATCCGCTGTTTTGCGTCTGCTGCGTAAAAGCCGTTGAGCGCTCAGGCCACCACCACCACCACCCGCGGAGCTACTGCTAGTAGTAGTGTTGAGTTTGGGAGTTCCTAAGCGGACTGAGGAGCTGCGGCGGGGGAGGTTGTCTTGGGTTTGGTCGGCGGAGGGTTGTAGTTGAAGAGATGAGCGGGGCGGGTTGGCGGTTTCTTGCGGTGAGGATGATGAGAACGATGATGATGTCTGGGCTGTGGATGGTGTTGATGTTGATGATGGCGGGTTGTTAGGATTTGTGCTCGATAGAGACAGTGAAGATTCAACTGGCGAGATACTCAAAGGACTAGGCTCGACTCCGCCGGAGGGAGAATAATTTGACTTCTTCGTCGCTGGAAGACGTGGACTGCCCGCCACCGACGGATTTTCGCTACCCGTTCGGCTCGCGGCGTACGATCGAAAGACGTCTGGGGTTGAAAATGGGGGATACAAATGACTTCGTCGGAATGATTCATAGTGTCCACTGTTATGGCTTCCTTTGTGGCAGACTATGCCTAGTAACTTGTACCATTTGCGATTCAATATTCCTCCTAGAGGCAAACGCTCAGGAAACGACACTTTGGCCGCGTTCTTGGTGGAACTGCTCTGATCAAAGATGGAGCGCGATAAATGAATTGCGACGACCTTGGGAAAGACAGTGATGCGCATATGTCGCGCAATTCGACGCTTCGGCGCCAACTCTGCAGCTGGGAGATCTACTCCGTCCAATCCTTGCTCTGGGTCTGTGTCGAGAGCTTGCTGAATCCGCCGTATTTGCGCATCCAAATTTTCTATCTCATCAACCGACTTGGCCTTGGTTTTTGCAATGATTTTCGTCTCTAATGCATGCTGCAGCCCGCACTTGTCACATCGAAAGTCGTCAATATATTCAGTTTTGAGCAATCCGTCAAAACAAGAACTCAGCGTCGCAGAGCTTTTCTGTGGAACTTGCAGCGTCAAGTTCACAAACGAAGTCTTGTTTGGTCGGTACTGATAGTGGCAGGTTTGACACTCGATTTGCGATTCCAGCTGTCCTTCAAGCGGAAACCCATGTTCGTTATCGATTTCTTTGAGCTTATTGTCAATGATCGCAGGCAGACCATCCTTGGAGCCGTCGTCAATGCGCACAGAAACTTCGCCAGATTTCTCATCACTTTCAGCTTGCGCAATAGACGATCCGTCGGTATCCGCACCCGCCGCACGTTGCGCTCGCTGTCTGGCTTTCACAGCCGCATGATATTCATCACACAATCGCTCTGCAACAATTTGCAAAAACTCCTGCGCATCCTGCTGATTCCGGCTGATTCGCGTCCGAAACGCAAACTCTAGCGCCTGGATAAAAGATCGAGCAGAGATCGTCTTTTTGTAAATTGGCCGCTCATTCAACCGGTCAAGCATCTCTTTCAACGCCAGCGTCACAGTCCCCTGTTGTAGCTCCCGCAACCTGTCCGGCGGAAGACTGCGCTTGCCCGTCACTTCATCCGGCCCCGGAAGCTGATTATACACATCTGGACCGTCCAGTTCTCGACGATGCAGTTCGCGAATGAGGTATATACGCAACTGACCCAGACCGGCCAGCGCTTGCAGAACGGAATTTATGAAACAGTCATTGGCAGGATTCGACAGACCAACGACGCCCTTCTTGCGATCGCTGCTGCTGGACTCGTCCCCGTCTATGGTGAAGTTCGGTCCGAAAACATAGAATAAAGTGATGGCGGCCAAGGAGGCTCCGGCCGCATATGCGGCTACCGTTCCGGGTTTATCAGGCATCAACGAGATTGTCAGAAAATTGCACTCTTATTTCAAAGGTTGTGTATATTATCGCGCCATCTCCGAACGGTTGATGACTCAATGCAGACTTCTGCGATTGCGGCGTGTTGCCTCGTCGGATCGAGCTAATGTATATGGTTTCGTAGTATAGCAGCTAAAACATTAAAACGTTAATAACTGGACGTTTCATGAATTGACGCGAATCGAGGACCTTACTATAAAGTACAAAGCGAGGGTGCGCACGGAAGCCGCCGGCGGAAAAGCCAGGATACCCCGAGTTAAAGCGATGCCAAGCGGAAACGGAGAATGCCCTGCAACGATGCTGCAGTCTAGTAGTGAATATACCAGCTGCGAAAGGACGGCGGTCACTTCTGTGTAGATACAAGAATTGAGCATGAAATCGAGTTGTCGAGAGGAGTTGGTAGACTCAGTAGTAGACCGGCACTTTCGGGCGCTGGGGTGGCCAAGCGTCTTCAACGTGTGGGGGGAGCTGACTCCGCTGCCGTGATTTCCGCCGCCCGCTGCCCTTTTCCTTTTCCTTCAAGGCAACATGATTTATTTTATTCTTCTTCATTCTCCTTCGGCTCAATCGAGTAGTCAATTTATTCAATATGGCAATGGACCGCGGCCGGATAAACTGGCTAATATGTCGACTCTTTTAGCCATCAATCAATTGCAGTAAAGCATCAAGAACGAGAAGGTAGTAGTCATGGCTCTACAATCGAGAAATATACGTAGTACTCCACGCCCCGTTCATGGGGAAAGTAAAAAGACGATCCATGCCAGACCAGAGCCGACACCGGCAGCTAAAGCGCCGAAACGCTTCTCGGAGTGTACTATGCATGGTCTTAACCCTAACTTTGTCGACTAGGGTTGATAAATCATCACGTGATATAATCACGTGACTTGAGACTCGTGTTGGAACCAAAATCACGTGATTAGCGAGGGAATATGGAGCCGTTACAAACCGTTTAAAATATCGCTCCATAAGGGGATCTCTTTTTTGGTCTAGCGGTATTTTGCTCCAACAACTCGTAAGACGTCATCGGCTATTGAGCCTTTTCTTCACCACGTTGAGCACAGCCACTTATCACACATCCTAAGATGACGGAGTCCAAACAATCTAGCAGATCTATGCTCAATGCTCATCATATCTAATCTCTGTCAGGTGTCAATTTCATGCCGTGTCTCAGTTTCCAGAAAACGGCGGATGGTCATTGGTGGGTGCCTGCTAGGGCCTGGACCGCTGGGCCAAAGGTTGCACTTCAGCGTACCACGGAACATCAAGCGTGTAACTGGCCAGGTGGTTAACACAAAGAAAGGCACCCAATAAAATACCTCGGGATTAGATCCAAAGTAAAGGAGACCACGCGGACTGGTCAGGCTCTTACTGCTACGTACCTACGTAGTTAAGTTAGTAAACTTACACTAAAGTTAAGTCATCAATGTTGAAGACTTGAAGTGGAGAGAGGCCAAAGAGCCAGATCAAAGACCGTTCGAGAGGCTATTATTAGCAGGCCAGATCTGTAAATCATTACCGTATTGTCCTCACGGAGTATGCGTTGGTACTAAGAGCGGTATTTACAATACGGTACCTTGAACGGGCCACCTGACTGGCCCGTCAGGTGAAACACCCCATTATTCGGAAATACAGGAACGGGAAAGAAAACATCCAAATTATTCGTCCCTGCTGCTGATTGTCTTTTTTTTTTTAATTTTTTTTATTATTATTATTTGCATCTCCTTCGTCTGCGCAGAATTATTGACCTCAATCTGAGATCATCACAGTCGCTCAATCCGTTGGCTGTTCATCTGTCACTCGCTATTGCATCGATATCATTTATCAACGATCAGCAACTAATCGGACGATCCCGTGCTCCATTCAATTCATACACACATAACTGTCGTCCATGTCTAGATTCTCGCAAAATCCTCAATAAACAGCGCTGGACGTTGTCGGTTGCTCTTTCCATCCTACACCAAAAAACGGAGCATCATCCATCATGGCCGGTCCAGTCTATCACATGGCGCATGCCATGGAAATACGAGACGACAATGATCTCTCTCCAGCCGATCAATTTCTACGTCTAATTCAGAATCCATTCAAAGAAACCGTTAGTCTCTGTTATAACCATCTGGTCGCAATTAGCTAACTGTCAATGTGTTAGATCCAACTTAATGCCTTCTGGGTGTCGCTCGCTACCTCCCTCGGCATATCTGCAATGCTCATGCTTCTCTTTTCCTTATTCCGACCATACCATAACGCAATCTACGCACCGAAAGTCAAGCATGCCGACCAGAAACACGCCCCTCCGCCAGTGGGTAAGGGAGTCTTTGCCTGGGTTCCGCCTGTTCTAAGTGTCAAGGAGGAAAATCTTGCGGATCGAATTGGCTTGGATGCTGCCGTGTTTTTACGGTGCGCCAAAATGATGAGGAATATTTTCTTGGTCTTGAGTGTTATCGGCTGTACTATTCTCATCGCTGTCAACATCACTCAGAGCAATGGATCCGCCGTTCCCGGAACTTCGACTTTTACACTCATGACGCCGTTGTATATTCTCACCGAAGCCGTGTGGGCTCAAGTTGTTTGTGCATATGTTTTTGACATTGTCATCATGTTCTTTTTGTGGCAGAACTATAGGCACATTCTAGCCTTGCGGAGACGTTATTTTGATAGCTCGGATTATCAGATGAGTCTCCATGCCAGGACTTTGATGGTACGCTTTTTCCACCCTCTCGGTTTGTGATGTGCTGACAATCTAGATCACGAGTGTTCCACCAAACCTACGTTCCGAAGAAGGCCTAATGCGACTGACTGACGGCGTCAATCCAACCTCATCACTACCGCGGACCACAATTGGACGAAATGTGAAAGATCTACCCTCCCTGATTAAGAAGCACGAAGAAGCAGTGAGAGAACTGGAATCAGTATTGGCAAAATACCTCAAAAATCCGAGCCATCTTCCTATCAACAGACCTACAATGAGCGTCCGCGGTTCCGGCAAAGTAGATGCAATTGACCATCTCACGGACCGAATTCAAGAATTGGAGGCTAGGATAAAGGACGTTCGCCAATCAGTCGATAAGCGCAACCCCATGCCATATGGTTTCGCCAGTTGGGAAGCTATCGAACATGCCCACGCCGTTGCGTACACAGCCCGCAAGAAGAAGCCTCAAGGGACAATAATTAAACTTGCCCCAAGACCTCACGACATTATCTGGGAGAACCTTCATCTGTCGCCACAAACCAGGAGATGGCGTCGCATGGTCAATGTGTTTTGGATTACACTACTGACAGTGTTGTGGGTTGCGCCTAACGCTATGATTGCCATTTTCCTTTCCGATCTCAACAACCTGGGTCTGGTCTGGCCGGCTTTCCAGACCTCTCTGGAAGCACACCCGAATACATGGGCGGCCGTGCAAGGTATCGCTGCGCCTGCATTGACATCTTTGATATACCTGGTCTTGCCGATCTTTTTCCGACGCCTCATGCGTCGTGCTGGTGACCTCACCAAGACTGCTCGAGAGCAGCACGTCATTCATCACTTGTACTTTTTCTTCGTCTTCAACAACTTGATAGTGTTCTCGCTGTTTTCTGCGGCGTGGACTTATGTGGCCGCCGTCATCAATGCGAAAAATAACAATGAAAACGCGTGGCAGGCTATCAAGGACGGCCAATTCTGGTACAAGGCCTTGTCTGCTTTGTGTCAAGTGTCTCCTTTCTGGGTTACTTGGTTACTGCAGCGTAATCTTGGTGCCACATTGGACCTAGTGCAGTTGTTTACCATTGCATGGCAATGGTTCATGAAGACGTTCATGGCTCCGACTCCGCGCCAGAGTATCGAGTGGACAGCTCCTCCTCCATTCGACTATGCCAGTTACTACAACTACTATCTTTTCTACGCCACTGTCGCGTTCTGCTTCGCTACGCTGCAACCGATCATTCTACCGGTCGCTGCGCTGTACTATGCCTTGGACTGCTATTTCAAAAGATATTTGCTGTTGTACGTATTTATCACCAAAAATGAATCGGGCGGCCTTTTCTGGCGAATTGTCGTCAACCGAATGCTCTTTGGGGCATTCTTGGCAAATATTGTGATTGCATTGGTCGCCACGTCAAAGGGTACATGGACAATGCTGTACTGCTTGGCTCCTCTGCCATTCATCATACTGGGTTTCAAGTGGTTCTGCTCAAGGACTTACGACGATGATATGATTTACTACAACAAGGGAGTCCTGAACGATGCGGAAGCTCTAGGGGCCTCCATGGGCAAAGGTCCCAAGCAAGCAGGTGATCGCTTGAACTCGCGATTCGGACACCCAGCTTTGTTTCGACCTTTGATGACCCCAATGGTGCATGCGCGGGCCGCAGAGACATTGAAATCGATCTATAGGGGCAGACTAGGCAATTTTGACTCCGCTGCAGAATACTCTGATATCGCGATGCAGTCCATGTCTACATCTGCTCCTGGAAAGCCAATGGACTCGGCACCATTTGAAGTCGTCGCCGAAAGCCAACTCGATTTCTCATACTTCAAGAACCGCGCTGATTTCAGGGACGAGTTTGGCGGTGGCATCTACGGACGACCGGAGGATCTCATATCTGAACGATCCCAGACGCCGCGGGCCTTTATGGGTGACTCCCCGACTTCGTCACGGGCTTCATCGCCCGTATCTGCAATCACCCGCAAACACACCGAGGGATACGACTTGGGTACGCGACGACCATCGGACATGGATCACCCCGCGTTCAGGCCTCAAATGTCTCGCGTCGGCAGCAACTTCACCGATCCCAACGGGCCGTCGTTGTATATGCAGTCGAACGAGAGCGAGTCTCGATTACTGAGTCACGCCCAACTCCCCGCCGTCGAGGGCGACAACACAATCCACACCGTCGATCGATGGCGCACGCGAGGTTACGGCCCTGTAGCCCAAGACGATAACAATCCTCCTCCGACATCATACGATTATTTCCGCGGCAAACGATAAGATGATTTTTTTTCTACCTGTTCATTACTTTTTTCAGCGTTGGGGGTTGTTTTTTTTAGTTTTCATGTAATTTAAGCCTTTGAGCTATTTGGTACATATACTTGAAATGTTCACTATGTACATACAGTATTGGCCCATGTATAATATGATCATGGCAAATCGGAATTATTCACTGCTACCTAGGGTACTCATCACCCGCTTTACCTACCTCCTGGCTACCTATGTATTAGGTTTGCGTTTTTGTTAGCATGCCGAGCAGCTAACTTAGCATTGGTCCTGTTTTGCTCATGTAATAATGGTCGAGGTCAGATCTAGCAATATCCCATTACCTAGGTTGATAGAGAGGGGGGGCGTACCAGTAACAGCCATAAGTTGTCGACAACTGCTTATCTCAGTATCCACAAACTCTCTAGGCCCCAGGCTGTCTATCGCGTTCTGCAAGCTCACATCCCGCCGCCGACAGGGGAACGAACATTCCGTATACCCACACGTTCCGCGACCTCAATCAATTCCATCGTGATATCAACTTTGTCCTTATGCGCGGCTGGCCGGTATGAGACATAGCACATCTACTTTGGGCCGTTTTGAGGGCTTGGATGGGTCTCTTGAGACCCGCGCCTGCTTCGTGGGGGATGATGTTTGCGTCTAGTTTCCGCAGGTCCGTGCAGAGTTGGGATTTGAGGGTCAGGCCGGTCAGGGGTGAGAGTTTGCGTTTGAAGGTGTGGTTGGTGAGGAGGAGTTCGGCGAGAAGGGAGCCTGTGTTGGCCGTCGATGGCGGTTATGGCGATGTTTCGCGTCATGGGCAGGAGATAGATGGTGCTTGTGAGCGTGCTGTTTTCAATGCGTCTAATTAGGTGGACAGTATCTATAAATGTAATATTGAGGTGCGGAGGGAGGTAGAGATTCATTGATATTTGAGGTGCTCGCTAGAAATGAGTGCATACGGAATCATTACAGCACCCCGTCCAGCCATGAAACCCGTGTCTGACCGTGCCTGGATAGTATAGATAAATATCCATGAAATTGAAGTAAGTATTCGAATAATCTACCGAACTCGTACATTCATATTGTGTATAAAAGACTATCAGATTAAAAGAGATAACAAGAAGAGAAGAGACACATGCTTTTGAACCCCATACCAACCGTATCATTGTACAGCAAACGCATCAAACCAGACCCAGACAGAAAGATAGATGTGTTGCCGGCCGTATTCTCATCATTCATGAACTCGTCAATGTCATAAAGTTCGTTATTTCGTTCATCTTCAATCAAGTTCCATCCATCGCCTAATCGGTAATTGAAAGTCGCTCAATTACATCAACAAAATCTTTGGCATCTGCACCAAGTGTAAGTCAGTAGACATCAGTAAAGTAGTGCAAAATACACACCATCTTCAGAAGTAAAGTTCAGAATGTGCTCTCCACGGTTAGTCCTTGGAGGCGAATACTCTGGAAAGAATATAACCCTTTTTGCCTCTCGTAGAAGCACTCTGGTCTTCACACGTCGGACCCAATAAGGCGAATCGATATGATGGGTTATAAAGGCTGTCCACACGGGGGCTCTATAGTATATTGTTAGCAGGAGAAAGATGCGTGGGCTCTGCAATAAATACCTTCTCATGTCCCCTTCATGAACAGATGCTTGTAGGCGGATGGCTCCTGACAAACGGTCTCGGTATACACGCAAGGCATGGATGAAGTTGTCATCATCAATCAGACTGTAAACAGTGTTAGTCAAACAAAACCAACGTATATGCATAGTACTCACCCGCCAAATAGCTCTTTCTCGGCTTCGAGTTCATAGTCACGAATATCTTGAACACGTTTATGTCCATCCTGAGATCTTAGTGCAATGAAGGTGCAAAAGAAGAGCACCATTTCTGGGCAACTGTTAGTTCGTACGAAAATGAATGGCCCGTTGTACATACTTTCAATACTCTCAAAATGTAGATTCAACCACGGGACAAGTTCTGTTCCTGAGCGTCGTCGACGACAGAGTTGTAGACACGGTCCGATACGTCTGACCTCCAACATGTTAAGTGGAAGACAGTAAAATTTAGCTCGTCTGCTTCTTCGTGCTTTGCACAGAATTCGTGCTCGACTATCGTCCTCTCTGACGTAAAAATAGACCGAAACATCTTCGTCGAATGGCCTTGACAACGAGAAAATCAGTTTGTTAATCAGAGCTATCCGTCTGGGATACATACAAGTATGCAACTTCATCAAAGCCTTGCTCATGAAGCCACTCTTTTATATCTTGTACTTCTTCTCCAAGGCACTTGGAACTGATATCGGTCAATTTCTGGACAAGCCTTCGATGACATAAGTTTTGAATGTATTGCTTACCTTTCACCTTCAATGGGAAACTTCATCAGCGGTCCTCTATAAGAAAAGACATCCTTTGCCCAGTGATCGTTTAGAACAGGTGACGACAAGTTCGATTGAGTGGTCGTAGATGTTGAGATTGGCGAGCCCGGAACGTCAGGGGCCCATGGCGGTGCATTGTCGTTGGTCGAGGTCGGAGAGTGCAATGGCGATGGTTGAGGTCGAAAACCAGACCTTGTCCTCTCATAAGATCGGCGCTTTTCAATACCATGACCTTCCACCTCTAGAGAATTGCCTGAGAAATTGCTACTGCTGGTTGACGATCCTGGTCGACCGCCACCGAGTGATAGGCCAGCCAAACGTGCGGCAAAACGACCATCCTGCTCCTCCAGCACAGCCAGGATGCTCTTTCGCAGATTGTGCATGAAGCGATGATCTATGGTCTTACTACAGGCACAACGTTGTTAGCGCACGAAGTCAGCGGTTAGGGGGTCAAGCATACTTTTGTACGACATCTTGCAATTCTTCCAAGAATAGTTTGTATTTGTTTAGCCGTCTTTTCAATGAATAGCCGCTTTCGTCGTAAAAGTAGACGTTCAGATCATGCCATATCTGGCGGTAGTTGTCGGCTGTCCGTCTCCGGTCAAGTTTTCCAAACGAAGTGATAATCTCGTTCAGCGTATACCGTAAGCTGACAAGCAATCGCTCAAAATCCGCTTTAACAGGCCCAAAATTACGAGGAAATTGACGCGTGAGGCCTTCCAGACTTGTCAGGGTTGCGCTGATGGCATATAGCTCGGCAATAACATTGGTAATTTCTGCACTGTGTTCCGGAAGCTGTTCACGAAACTGCCTCAGCCCGACAGCGACATCTTCGGTAAAGCTGATGATGCGATGCACTTGCAAGTCCATGCTTGCGTCTGCGTGGTTCTCCATTCACATACATGCGGGGTTCAGAGCCGGAAGTGCACCTTGGGCAGTAGTTTTGAATGTCGATGTTCTCCCATCCCACGGTGTGCGAGATATTTGAAGGATGAAAGAAGCATTGATTTCAAGGCCAGGTCCTCAACTATGATACAGAATTAAATGCGATTGTGCTCGCCGGACAAGGTATGCCGATACCGAACACAAATAAATTGAGGGTCGCGAGAATATACGTACACGGCTAGCCAGGGTTGTAGGGCTGCTGATCGTCCTTTCTGTAAGTTCACTTGAATGGGTGGAAGGGTTGGATTGGAGCAATAGTGGACTCGTGTGTCACGCAAGGGATGGATGACTCTAGCAATTGAGGCTCTGTTCGCTGGCACGGGAGAGAAGCGACGAGAACCGTGTAAGACTTGACCGCTTTAGTGCGTTGACGTGTCCATGCAGGACAATCCAATAGAATGAAGGGGCGTTAATCAATCCAAATCACCAGTCAAGCATAGCACCCCACCTACAACGAATGCTGCAGAGCCCGGCTGGAAGGGGCTATTCTCAGAGGAGCAACACGGGAAGAGGTTATCCACACCACATGCACGACCACGAAGACGGCATGGGGAGTGATAACTTTCCAGCAAACTTGTTTTGAGCCACAATTGAGGTGGATTGACGTCGACTGCAAGCAGGTGGTAGTTGCAGGAGATGAAAGTTCAGAATGAAGTTGTCAATCGACACAATCGTGGAAGTCTGGAAGAGAGGATGGAAGATGGAAGATGGCAGCTTCCTGTTTCATATGCCGCGTTCCTTCCCGATAAGGCAGTCGCACGCATGTGACTTCCAAGGTTCGTTTGACGGTTTAATTTTTTTCATCTCTGTTTAATCTTTCTGTTTTCTTATTGTTTCTACAGGCAATTGATGTATCCTTGATTTGAATCGATGTATATCAATCAATACAGAAATCGCGTGGTCTGGATAAATCCGAAATTGTATTTTGTGCGATTGGCGGGGTCAAAGGTTGGTGACAAGATTACTTTACCGCTATGCCAAATATGGTGAGCGCAGCGCATATATCCACTCGTATGCCCTCATTGGATAGCTGGCTTTCCTTGCTACAAGGATTTGCCAAGATTCCCCTTTATTAAACTAGTGTGCACAGGTCTGTGCTGCATTATGTATGGCACACCTATGCTAGTTACTTTTATTCTATTAGACACACTTGAATATAATACAATATGTGTTCCTACTTAATTTCTTATGGTAGTATGTCCCTTAGGTAGTTGCAAAAGGAGTAATATTAAGGTTATATGGATGAAGTAAGAAAGCAGGAGAATAGCCAGTTAGCATAGGTTCTTATTACTATAAGAAGCTATCTATAACTATACACTTAGGCAGCTGATTTATGGATTCTAGAGAGTAGATGTTTCCCCAATTCTGATCCTTATTATGTCCCTCTTGAAGCTATATAGAATGCCTTCTAAGGATAAGAATCAAACTATCCTCTCTAGCAAGTGAGACTGGGAGAGATAGCTATGACTGATAAAGAGCAAGGCTCTTGGAATGGAAGTCTGGGAATATATTAACCCAGACCTAACCTTGCTAGCAAATGGTACAGCTTCTCTATCAAAAGAAGAACTAGCAGACACCACTAAAAAATATAGAAAAAGACTCATCAAGCTAGAGATGCCAACACAATATAAGGGTAAATCTGATATAGCTTTGTCCCTTAGATATGAGGTATATAAATAGGTTTAAGATAATTATAAAACTAATCAAGCAAATATTGCAGCTATTTAAGAGTATATTTTCAAAATGATTAACTAATCCACGAACCTCCTCGTCAAAGACAAACTGAGTATATAAGAGATCCTTTCCAAGCTTTAAAAATGCTATAAACCTAACACTATAAGCTTATATATTAAGCAAAAGAATAAAAGCCCTATTAAACTCCCCAGGCCTAAGGCTTTATAACAGAGTTCATTCAAAGTTAACAATAACCATACAA